>CABFWB010000639.1:124517-242075 GCA_902151455.1 Timema bartmani | reverse complement strand
TAAATTAGGATAATTAGCTAACCGTTATAAGCTCATATTATGGCTCATATTTTTGACCTTGTTTTATTAGTGATAGCAAATATGAGGTTAAGTTTAGTCATTGTTGACACGTTGATATTTTTATGGTCAAGGATGCAAAGCTTTTGCCACGCCTAGCTTAGTCTGGCGTTCGCTATTACCACGTAAGTTGTATGGGGGAATTGACCATCCTTTCGGATGTTGTAAATTATGGGCAATATATTATTTTATATAAATTTTCTCTTTAACTTGTTGTAAATAACCACATCAAAAATTAGCCGTTGGGCCATGATTGTTAACTACTCTTCGTTCTTGTTTATATTTAATTGTATGAAATCTTCCCTTAGGCATAGTTGTTTATATTCAGGTGAGACTAGGGAGATACTGGGCTTGCAGGGAATAATCATTAAAGATACCTTGTGACTACTCTTCTATTTGTACTATTAGCGACTGGCTGCCTGTGATAGATGATTAGGGGCTTAGATTGTACTAGTAAGGGACACAGCCCGCAGCCGGTATGCTTGAATCATTTAGCTATCCAGTGGTATAATTTAATTTTGGATGTTGAGGAAAGATTCGAAACTACAACACCAAACTGTATCCCCCGATTTTGTTATCATTAGGTTTTTTGGATTGCCCCCGTATGGTAGCAAATTTAAAGACGTATTCACGTCAAAAACTGATCTAAAGGCTATAGGAAACAAAATTATTAAATTAAAAGATTGGGGAAAAGACTTGTTGGATCTTATGAGTAAGGAAGTAAATCCTGTATTTAGTAAAGTGCCTTGTTCCCTATCGGCTGGTGTCAAAAGAAGTGATAATACAACAGGCGAACCAGAACCTGAACCGAGAATAACGAATGGCCAAAGTGAATGTGTAAGTGCTGAAGGCAAACATCGAGAAAAATACAAAACAAATAATTGATCGTTATGAAAGTTAAAAAACAAAAAAAAAATCTGTCTGTCCCTGAATTGCAACGATTAGTTTTTCCTCAGCAGTTCCAACTGAACAAAATTCAAATTGAGAAAGAAAAGCTTAAGTTGAAACAACTTCAACAATCGCTTGAGATAGTTACAGATTCAGATGTAACTAACGAGTTTAATGTTGGTTTAAAAGAAAACATAAGTACTGATGAGGATTTAGGAGATAAATATGTGGTGTTAAAAAAATTGTAAAATAAAATATGCCTAAGCCCATTCTTTAATCCTTTGTAAAATAAAATAAAAAATAAAATAATAAAATACAAATATGTGTTTTTTAAAGTTGCCGTGTGTGTGTGTGTGTGTGTCTGTGCGCGCATGTGTGCACGTGCATCTGTACGTGAGTCTATGTGTGCGTTGGTAGTTTGAGTCTCTTTTTGTGTACGTATTCTAATTTTAAATTCATTTTTCATTTTTATTAATTTTTTTGTTTACCAAGGATTAAAAATAGATTATTTATTCGACAAATTACAACTGTTTTACAGTTAATAGGAGCTAACATTCTTGGCCGGGTATTTTATTCCCTAAATTTTCTTCAACTCTTTCTACACAAAAATGTGGGTACATTTCCTCTAAATCATACCTTTTGCATCCTTAAGTAAGTAGTGTGATTAAATTCGTACAAACCAGAAAAGTAGGGCATATGAAGCAATTAAGCATACACGGTTTTTAAATATTTGATTTAAAGGTTGGAGATGAGGAAGGTTATTTTAAATAAAGTGCATCCGTATTAGTGTGAAAAAAATTGAAAATATAGAGGAAGGGGAATCAAAAGTGGAAAATGCACCCTAGTAAACCCAGTCACTATTCGAACCTTGACCCCTTACTTACCGGAAATTGCGAGATTTATGCCTCCGGACCTTTGGTCTCCATCAAAAATTGTCCGTGCGAGTATATACCTGTTAAGTAGGCTGGATGTTTGCGCGCGCGTGCAGCAAGGGTAGCCTATGTAAACCAGAACAGGGGCCTCAGACGGAGGGAGCGATAATGAGATTACGCCGGGGCAAAAAAGGGGGAGGGGGGGGGACAAACCAACCTCAAATACTAATCAACTTTGCATCAGTCTGACTGGCACAGCTCTTGAAAGCTTGGTAGAAAGGTTGTTTGAAAAGGAACCAACATTCCGCCGCGCCCCCAGGTTCGTTATCAAACGACTTCCGTTTCACGGGCTCCTCTTTCCCACCTTGCTTACCGAACGTAAATATTGTACTCGCATGTAGACCAGGGTTCAATCCCCATCCACTAATATTTGATGCTAAGCTCTCATCACTGTGATTTCCATTTACTTAACCAGGCAACCGAGCTTAGAAATGCACAAATGTACTCTCCTCATCCTGAACAATTATAGTAAATTGATCAAAGAAGATAATAACTGACTATTGAGTAGCCATTACATGTTAATCTTTAATTTAAATTTGTTATAACACAAATAGCAGGAAAATGTATTTGATATATTGCACTAAAGATACGTACGTTTTGAATTAGTTTTGTTCAATTTTATAGAGGATCTATAAATTTAATCTAGTATTGAATTTTATTCTTTCTAACGAATTAAATATCCTTTTAGACAAAATTTTCTTCTACTTACTTTACATTTTAAAGTAATTCATTTCATGAGTCTTACAGACAAGTATTATTGTAATAATTACTAATAAATCATTAATAAAACATTAAATACATGGTAGTAATTTTAATAGTGCAATGGAAATATTAGGAAAGGTCCAAAACCACGTTTATCTTACAACAACATTGTATACATTTAAAAAAAATCTTGGGCATTCTTAATGGCCCTGGTATTAACTGTGATGATTTAATTTTTAGTTCTTTTAGTTTTTAGTTAGTCCGTTTTCCGCCCAAGAACGCCTTCAGTTTTGTGAAAATATGTAAGCCCGAAGGTGCCGTGTCAGGACTGCAGGAATAATGGTCTACTGTTTTCCGACTAAATCTTAGAAACAACGTTCAAGATTTTCTTGCAACAACTCGCCGCGCGTTGTCACTTGGTAGGTCCCTGACGTTGGTTTTGAATAGCGCGTCCTAGCCTTGTCAGTATTGTGCTATACAGCTTCTGCATTGATGTTTTGTCCTCGAGTCAAAAAGTCAACCAAGAGAACCCCCTCCCTGTTCCAAAAAGTAATGGCTATGATTTTTGGAGTTTAAGGTGTCTGTTTGAATAGTTGATAATTAAAAGAAAAAGAAACAAGTATGGGTTTTATATTCTTTGAATTGAAAAATGACACCTGGTAAGGGTAATCAAACCTAGAACCTCTGGCTTAGTGCGCTAATGCTCTACCACCAAGATATTCAGGAATCTTCCCGTGCCCAGGGCCATTCATCCCTCATATCTAGGACAGAGTTTGTGATGGACGTGCGGAAATCGTCGGCTAAAAATATGAGATCAATTAAGATCATGAGCTATCAGATAACGCAGCTACCTTCAACTCGGTAGTTAGTTTTTTTGCTGCCAATTTTACAATTACAACTGTGAATTTGCATATCATACCTAAACTACTATATTATTTAGTTAAGGCTATAGCCACATCTAAATATCTTCTATAAATTGAAAAATAGCACGTGGACACAGGAATTGAACCCGATACCTTAGGCTTAGTACGCCAATGCTATACCATTGAGCTATCCAGGAAAATATAATAGCTTAGCTATTTAATCCAGTTATGGGTTTGATAAATAGAGTGGCAGCCATCCTTTATGACGAAGAGATGCCACGTCTGGATAAATGCCTCAAGATCAATGGGGAATATGCTGATATATAAATAAATAAATGTTGTAAGTAGCAGTAACGGTAAAATTTATTTGTATGGATAAAGTCTTAGTTGTCTTAAAACAAAACGGTTCTCACTTTACAAAAAAACTTCGTACAAGTTTAGGTGGTGACCTATAAACGCTGGTTCATACTCGTGAAATTATTTGAAAGTCATGAGTATATTAATTATGTTTTGGAGGTCAACAAATGGCTCTATGGTTGTAAAACAAAACAATTTTAAGTAATACGATATTCAGTCAAGGTTATTATGTTTAAATCATTATCATCATCATCATCATCATCAGTGTGGTGAGTAATAAAAGTCAAAACTATCTGTGAATTGCGATAGTTTATGATCACAGTATATTATTATTATTATTATTAAGCACCGCGTCTTACTAGCCATTCGGGTTATACGCTTAAGTACTAATTACACTAATGGATTAGGAATAAGGAAGGTTGGATTTAGAGGAAGTGAACCCGCATTTGCGTGGAGGGAGAGTGGAAAACCATTTAGGAAAAACCATCCCCAGCTCACCCGACCGAGATTCGAACCTCGATCTCCCCGTCCTCGGTGGTCTGGCTCAACACGACAGGCGCGTTAGCCAACTACGCAACCGAGACGGGTCGATCACAGTATAATGTTAGTGAAAAAAAAATGCTACCACATCTTACTACCAATCCGAACTATCCGTATGAGATAGGGATTATTAATGTATAACTTATAGGAAATATACTAAAATTTTAGCTAAAGAAGAAATAACACTATAAGTTCACCCGGATATTATTTGAACTCCGACCTAGCCATCTTGGACAAACCATACGGCATTCTTATCCACACGGTGTACACGACAAGACATGTGAAGCACTTTCATGTACAATGTAGTACANTTTTATTACCAAGAGGTATGAACACAAGATTAAGGTTAAGAACTATTTTTTCACACAATGCTTTCTAAACCTTTATCGCATCGAAATTAATCGTGCAACAAGTCCTGCTTGTTGCAGTTTGAGTTTGTGACAGATTACACTAATTGCACAACTATTGTTATGACATGTACACTTGAACAGTCCAATTTTAATAGAAAGGGTAAAATACAAGTATATTTTTTTTGCATTCAACATTGATAATATTTTACTATATTTTTAGTACTGTATATGTAGGTATTAATAATAATTTATATATCAAAAGTGACAACTTAATATCACGTGGCATGACGTATGAATACTTGAAAGTAGTTCTAACAAAATTTCCTAAATATTAGATAATGTATATTTATAAGAAAAATGGTGTTAAATAATAATATATTAGTAAACGTGTGTGTGAGAGAGAAAGCCTCGTAATTGCAGGATTGGTCAGTGTCGCGATCTTGTTTTCCCGCTAGAAACTATTCATGAGACGCGTGATCTATACATTTTGATCAGCGCAAACATATTATGTTAATTATTGTTAATAATTTTATTTAATCCTCAAACCTTCAAATCAAGACAATTAGTTAATAAGAATACAATTACTTTAATTTAACAAACTTGGTTATTAATAGCCTAATCTAGGTTTAAGAAGAGAGAATGGTGTTCTAGGTATAATATATTCTCGTTGACATGGAAAGAGGATGATACAAAATTATAAAATTCACTATTCAAGGAACAAAAATAGTATTCAACCTCATAAATATGCTTCAACGGTGACAGAAATGGGTGAATTATACGAGTATAACACCTAAAACAACTTGACCACCACTGTGAATAGATGGAACTTTTTTTAGCACTGCATTTTACTACCCGTTCGGTCATTGTATATGTATTAATTCCACTAATATGTAATGGATGAGAAAAATTGAGTTTATAGTAAATATACCCGCATTTTGGGGAAGGGAGGGTGGCAAACCATTTAGGAAAAACACCCTTAGTACACCCTAATAGGATATGAACCCCGATATCCCCGTCATCATCAGTGCAGTCTATTGCGAGACTGACGCCTTAGTCCATTCACCACCTGAGTGGGTGATATTATTATTATTATTATTAAATATTATCTATTGTTATCGATAGACTCGTGACTTATTTATGTATTTGTATTATATATACGTATATAATTGTATATATATATATATATTACTTACTCTATATCAGTAGGAACTTGAAAGTCATCATTATGTAACCTCCTCCCCTCCCCAGTAGCCTCATCCTCTTTTGGACCAAATATATTCCTAGCCACCATCTTTTTAGAGCACCCTAAATTTGATTTCCTCATGTAAGGTAAAAGACCATGTTTACACAGCCATAAAGAAATATTTATTGGTAAAATTATTGTTTTGTATGTTCCTAGTTTCACATTCCCTGACAGAAGGCGAGATGTCAACAATTTCTTGTCCGGGTAATATCATTCATCTCCTGACATATTTTCCTAATTATTTCCACCCTAATATAGTTATTGCTAGTTTAAATTGTTCCTAAATATTTAAACTAATTGACCCAGTCAAATGAATGTTTATATATATTATGTTTATATATACATATATATTAAATGTATATATATTAGGCTTATATATATAAATATATATGCATATTAGATGTATGCTATATATTATGTTGTACTATACGTATATATGTATATAGCCATATATATTCTATGTATGTTATATATTGCTATATATTCTTATATATATTTTTTATAAATACATATAGTGTTTTATATATAATATGTTATATATAAAATTAATAATGTGTATAATATACATTGGAAAAAAGTTGTATGCTATATATAGCATATATTATATATCATATATAATATATATCCTTCATATAATGCATACAACTTATATAAATACAATAAATAGATATATTATTCGCATCTTGTAAAGTTTAGAATGTAGCCTGGCAGGGATTCGAACCGTCGTCTGTAAGAAGAGGAAACTAGTCGACCTTGAACTAAGGTTAAACACCTGACCCCCTACCGTGGCCCAGGCTGACTGGTTAACCTTCTAGCCTGACGCTTTGATAAATTAAGCAATTTACAACATTTCAAATGAGAATATTTAATTTTTCACCACAACCTTACTAACTGTCCGGACTATCGCATTTGTTTACGCTAATGTGTCAGGCATAGGGAAGGTAGAATTTATATTAAATTTAGATCTCACTTTCATGGAGGAAGAGGGATACACAATGTAGGTATTAAAAAACACCTCAGAACATCCAGCTGGGATTCAAACACCGGTTTCTCCATCACTGGAAAACAAAACTAAAGGAATCTGACATTTTTTCCGCGTGTTCACCAAAGGGGAATTTTATTTTTAAATACTAACGTACTTACTGCCGCTTCAGTACACAAAGGCTCCAGTCTAATCTCATAAGATTTCCCGGTTGCTAGAAGGTCAGCTTTCCCTAGTCCTACCTCCTATTACCATTTGTGCGAATAACTCGGACGGGTACTAAGACATGCTGAACGGAAAATCACTAGTATAGCCCATTCACGGTGACTTTTACTATTTTCAAATGTTGAAAATACACTAAAAATCAGTTCCATATTCAACCAATTCTCAAATATGTTTTGACGGGTCAACAAGTGATGTGAATTGACTTCTCTTGTCAAAGGATCAAACACATTTGCGAGGTGGATGAGCAGAAAATTTGTTTTTTCCCTTAGTAATATTTCAATTGTCAGAAGAAGCCTAGGCTACCAAGAGCTAGCTATAGTTTGATTTTATTACGAATGGGAATTTGAAGCATATTTTAGAAAATACATGGCTTACATTTTTTGCGGTCAACATTGATAATACTTCGTTAAATTATTAGTGGTACTTTATTGGTTCAAAAGTGATGGTTGCATATCACTTTGTTTGATTTATTAGTACGTGAGAGTAGATCTAGTGATTCTTTGTGCTGCAAAATATATCAATTTGTAATACTATTAGGTTATAGAACATTAACTATAACGTCTACTACAAATATTAAAATTAATACTTGCGCTTTAGTAGTCCAGTAGTCCAGACTATCGGAGCACCCGATACTCGTTGCTGACGTTCAGAATTCCTGTATTATTTAAGAATATGATTATTATTTCAAAATATGGTTCAAGCCAAAGTGAATATGGAAGGTATCAACATATTCTTATAGAGTTTAATACCTTTTATTTAAAGTTTTTTAATTTAAAAAAGAAATAATATAAAGGTTAAAAATTAGCTCATTTTCATCGACGTTTGACGTGCAACATCACAGATATTAGAGCAAGACATTATAGTTAGAAGTGTAGATCTAGTATTTCTCAAAAAATAATGTCACTATTAATAGGGTGTACCCCTAAGGCTAGGCAAAAACAGAACTGAATTTAATTTTACTTCTTGCAACCTAAATTTAATAATTAAAAAACAAATGTAATCGAAAATTTAAAATTCTTGCTTCAAGGTGAACATTTGTGTGCATAGGGGCCTATTAATTTTAAAACGCCAGCCCTCTGTGTGAGGTAGATATCGCTCAACGCTCATGACAAACTATTAATTTTATTAATATATATATCATAGAACATGTATAGGTTGTATTATGAACCAACAACTTTGGGGTTACAAATTTTAAGATAAATTATACCTGAGAGTACATTAAAAAAAGGTTGAATACCAATGGTTTCCTTAAGGCGTCACTCTCGCAATAGACTAAAAAGCCTGGTCGAATGTACTGAAGGAATGTTCTACTTAAATAAAATGGTTTTCCAGTCTTTTTCTCCTCGCAAATTCAGTTAAATGTCATTTAAAGTATCCTTCCCCATTCCTACACGTTCGCATAGCTCGAACGGATGCTAGGACGCAATACTAAAAAAAAATTGTCACAACAAATAATTATAAGTTTATTGAGGATTGTTTCAATAGTTTTGAAGCTTCAGAACAGTCAATACCATAATGAATACCACGGTGTGAAGATACTTTCCTTTCGGTAGGCGGCACTCTTAATAAAAACACAGTTGCCAACACTTAATTAAGAGTCATCACGTGGACAAGGTAAACAGAAACAGTTACAAACAAGTTTCTGAAGTCATCATCACGGCAACAAATGTAAACCTGTCATCAATCGACTTCCATACCAAGTATTTTTACAGTATCGCTTGATTAATAGTCGTTGCTATGAATTTATTTTTGTGTTTGACAAAGATCTAAAAGCTATGTCCAAATTTGACCGACAAGATATAAAATACTACTTGGTGTAGTCATATTTTAATGTTGAGATGCTGTAGGTACCTGATATTTCTCGAAAGTCAGACAGTATATCATATTAGATAATATAGGTTTTCTGTTTAGTAAATGCGTACAAGTTATACTCCTATAGACTATCATCTAGGTGGAAAAAAAAACATTTCTGCGGTAAAGACGTGTGAGGTGTCATTTTATTCAGTGTTTTGTGTAGATTACGGATACGGCAGCCCGGAAATCGAAATTGGTAGCTTTCTCATCTTTTTTCCTAAAAAGTATTGAAAAATCTCACCTTTTTTGTTTTTCTTTTTTCTCTTACTAAGCATAAATTAAAAAATTTAAATTCGTACAAAATTTGTTTAGCTATAAATTCTCTACGAAAAAGGTTTAGTTCATTTTTAAGGTTGAATCAACAATAAAAGCCCTAAAGACAATATCTCACCAATATTCTTAGTAAATTCCAACCAATCAACATTCTTCAAGAAGAACCTTCCATCTTGCTCAGTAGTTTTCTTCCTTTCAATTAGTCGGAATATTGAAGGAGGTAGGGCTGATTAATATGAATTACATTGAATGGTTTCTTATGGTCTATAAGATGCACACACTGAATCCAGTCATAAGGATGGTAAATGTCTAACTCACTTTTTTCTTTCTATCAATTATTGTAATCCCACTCCATTTGAGTGTGGCCTGGTAGCAAAAAAATGTGGCTCAATGTTTCAGTGTGTAGATTTTTTCCAAACAGATACACACATTTCCAGCATATGAGAGTTTTTGTAGTTAGGTAAGAAATCTATAAGAAGAAGCCATACGGTCAGATACCTGGGAGTTACCCTAGATGAGAACAGAAACTTCACAGCACACATGGAGGAAGTGATGGGGAAAACTCTTTTGGTGATGAATAAAATTATAAGCATGGGACAGAGGCGGTTTTATCTGCCTTTGCGGATAATAAGGACATACCATCAGACGATCCTTCTCTCCATTGTGAGCTATGGGACGTGCATCTGGGCTCACAGACTAACCAATGTCGTTCTGGCTAAGGTGATTCAAGGTCTACAGAGGAACATACTACTGAGGCTGACGGGAGCCTACCGGACTGTAGCAACGGATGCACTGTGTGTGGCCCTAGGTGTATGGCTGTTGGACCTCCTTATAAGAAAGAAAGGTGTGGCATACTGGATAAAAAAGAGAAACTTGGAGAAGGTGAGACTCCTCACCACACCCGATGTGACAACATCTGGAGAGGTGGAAATAGCCCTGTTGGAGGAGTGGCAGAGACGCTGGGAAAGAAGTGGGATAGGTAGGAGGACTTTTCAATTGTTCCCTAATGTGTTTGAGAGACTAGAGAATAAGCACATCCAGCCATCTCGGGGTCTTGTCCACTTCATCACGAGGAAGGGGTCGTACCCGGCATCTCTAAGGAAGCTGGGACTAATAGAGTCGGGGGATTGTGAATGTGGTGAGGAGGGAACCCCTGAACATGTGGTGCTCGAGTGTGTCCTTACACTAGAAACAAGAAGGAACAGCCAGAGAGAGATCCAGGGAAGATTAGTAGGCGAAGTACTGAGGGACCCAATCTATTGGAAATTCCTAGAACAGATTGCACTGGAAGCGTCAGATAGAGCAGACTGCCTACATAGACTCAAAGAGGCACAGGGACGAATAAGACGGGACGCTGACAGTGACAATGACGAAGAAGATGACAGCGAAACGAAGTGCAGGACTGACACGGACACTAGTGCGGTCTCAGTGGGGAGTGAGTAGAGAAAAAAGGATTGTTAAAGGGGAATAAGCTGTAACAATCCTTTCCGGGATAAAAAAAAATGTAGGTGCCGGGAGGAGCAAGCACGCGCCCTGGGAACTGGATTCCAGTAAGACTGAGTGTCTGGAGGAACACAGGGGATGCCCTTGTGATCCAAAGGACAGTTTTCCAGTCGTATGAACAAAAGTTAGTGGCGTAAATATAAACTCTGAGGGGTTCCCTGCACCGCATGACCCACCACCTTGGAAACAAGAAAGGTGGATTGTAGTTGATGGGCCCTCAGAGTCAAGATGGAGAAAGGCGGCTGCCCTGCAGCCCTCTGGTACCATCGGGGTGATGGAGTTCCCCGGCAGAAATGGGAATATAATAGTTGAGTGAGTTTATTTTAGCTTAGTTTTTAGTTAAAATAGATAAATTAGGGATGGAGGAGCTAGGTAGGGGGTATATTAGGAAATTCTACTGCCAAGGATGGAAGGAAGTGTTAAAATGGAAGTGTGATGGCCATAAAGTAGGCGGGGCACCAACTCCGATAGGGCGCCTCCCCAGGTGGTGGATATGGGGATGCCCACCTCTGCTGGGCGCTTGGCGGACTCGGAAGTGAAATCCCGTGCATTATGGAGGGCCCAGCGGGGGAGGGTACCGGGGGCGAAATATATCCGGGGCAGACCAAATGGAGTTAGGGGTAGTTGAATTTCATTTAAGTTAAGAGCCAAAATCTGTGTTGTAATGTTAAAAAGGAAATTCATATTGAAATTGTAAAATTAAAGTCATAGTTATGTGGAAAAACGGCCCGGATTTAAAGTTTGTAAGATACCGGGCCTGTAAACACTGAATAAAAAAAAAGTTTTTGTTCTGGCCCCGAATGTATCTGAATACATTATTGCATGTTTCACACGGGAAGGTAGATTATAGAAAAATGTTTAGTTGCAAAATGCAATTTGATTTGCCACCATCAACTTCACTCCACATAAAACAGATGGCCTGCCCATCTTTACGAGTATGTAGGTCAGATTAAATGTCCATGGTTGTCGCTTATAAAAAGCAACAGAACTGTTCAGCATTGGCTTAGGAAAACATTGTTGTAAGTTAAACGTGAGAACAACTAAGCTTTCATCGTTGATTGCAAATTCTTTGTCTTGTAATTTTATTTTGCAAAGTATTGTTCATCAGCCAGATAATAATGTTGCGTTAGAGCTTCTTATAAATCCATCTAGTCATTTACGGATGAACAATTCAGCTTCATCCTCAAGTTATCACATGTGTGACATGTATCTATTTTGGGATGCTTGATTGCTAGATTAAGCTCATGAAATAGTTATTTATAGATAGCGAAACTTACTGGCTTCGAATTCCCACCGATGTTTCATATACTTCATAAATTCGAGCCAGCGTATAATGTAATGGAATGTACTTATTTTCTGTGTCTTTAAGTGTTTAATGGATTTCAAAAGTGGGAGTGGACAGGAAGTGCATTTTTGCTTTTTTCAAATCGTCACATGATTTGTTAGGTGGAGAGTGGCAACCTATTTTATCTTCAATTACTATACCTCCAACTGAGTTGTTTGCCTTTATCAATACATTTGTCAAAATTTGTTCGTCTCCTTAAACGTTGCCAGAAAAAATCTTCTTTAAAATATTAAACATTTGTCCATTAATTTTCAAGTGGTAAGCATGAGCGAATATACGTTGTTTTTGTTTTTTTGTCTTTATCTTTCTTATTCTTTTCGCTATATTTTTTTCTGATGTCATGATCAAACTAGTTACGTAGGAAACTGTTTTATGATAGCTATTCACTTACCAATATTAATCAAATACTTTTAGAGTAACTTCAAACACGAGGAGTTCTACACATCTCACTCTACTAAATTCAAGCTGCTTACATTCTCTTGAACTTACAGTCTTGCCCTTTTCAATCTTGTAACCTTTCCCTGAATTTTTCTTCATCCTCCTCTCAGCTCTTAATTTTTGTGATCTGCCTTTCTTGCTAGCTCTCTCTTTTTGTCTAGACCTTGCATCTTCAGATTGTTGACACGACAGTTCTTGAATACTATCTCTGTCCTGGTCTTCAACAACCCGTTCATTATGCATCTTTCTTCTCTTTCTTGGGCTTCGCTCAGATGAAGTATCAAATAATTAGTCTGACTACGTAGTATCTTCAGGATTATTTGGGCAATCATCAGAGCTCAAAATATCTTCAAACTCCAGTGAAAGTGAGGGAGCTTTTCATGATTCTGAAATAATAAATAAAACTTTAACCAATACTAACAATAAATTAACTTGTTTAAGGGATAATTTATCTCAAAACTATATTTTGTAATGATTAGGTACACAATTAGGTAAACGATTAGGTAAACGATTCAACATACTTTTATTAAAATACCGCAGGTATTCTTTGAATCGAACTCGTTAATTCTATGATTTAAAGTATCCATGGCCTTTAGGTAATGAAACATAAATTATTACCAATTATTAAATTCATACAAATAAATTATTATTAATTAAGACACATAAATGGGAAAAGCCACATATGAACTACATTTTTTCCAATCTCGATTTTGATTTATATCAATGTTTGCTATAGCAAACACAAAGTGTAAGTTTCAAAAAATTAGATTATTTGCTTGCATAATATATTGTTTATCTAAAAATGACAAAATTAACATAGGCAGTATAGGGACCACTGGGTCCTTTTGAAGACATTACATAAAACAAAATCGTTGTCTAGTGATAGCGATTGACTTCTCAGCTCGTTGGCAACAGGTTTTATCCCGAGAGACCATATTTTATTTTATGACCATATACATAGCCTCAAAAATTAAATGAATTATTATTTATTCAAACTTACCTGGCCTAGATGTACAACATTCTTCATTATTTGAACACATATATCTATTATTTTTAGAGTTTTTGCACTAAATATCTTGATTAAAAATTTAAAAAAAAATTTACTAAATGTACATCATGATTTTAATTAAATATGTATTCATTAAATGATTTAAGGAGGGAAGTAGTAAACTTAAAATTTAATAAACCAGAAAAAAAACCGCTTAGTGTTGAGTTACAGTAAAACAATCAGATGAAATGAGCAACGATAAATATTATTTGTTTTCGTGAACATGGCCGCCACCCACTGCATGATATACGCCATCGGTTCTTCCTACTTAATATAGCCATCAGTTTTTAAATCAACGCAGCCAGTAATGTGTATTACATGTACAAAAGAAGATAAGTTGAGCTTGTCTTCATTGCGATATCGCGTAGAGGGACATAAGCTACTTATTCTCCTTTACTCAAAGGTATATTAGCTTTTTGTGATCAGTATTCTTTTCCACATTTCTCTATGCCCTTTTTACTGAGGTAGATGGACTTATATCCCTCTGACCCAACATAGAGCATGCCTTTCTGAGCATAGTGGTACACTTAGTTCATTTGTCCATTTTTTTTACTTATAAGTTGTATTTTTACCCAAACACCACAGAATTATTTTCACTAGCTCGTGTTTTCTTTCGAGGGAGGAAACTGGATTTTTTCCTGGAAAGAATGGCTGGTTGACCGAGGAAACAGGAGTGGCTATGACGTGTTATTCAGTTGCGTACCATCGTTTGAGGAAGAATCTGGTAGGGCTCTACCGTGAGTTGGCGCACCATTATTTAATTTAGAAAACTAATTTTATAATTTTTTACTAAGTTTCTTACGAGTGTTTATTTTAATAGGGGTATTTAACTTGCATTTGCTCAACCGACTGATTATCAGCACTCGACTTAGCTGGCCTAGCTGGCCGCATGATCTAAGGCGTCACTCGACTTAGCTGGCCTAGCTGGCCGCATGATCTAAGGCGTCACTCGACTTATGCTGGCCTAGCTGACCGCATGATCTAAGGCGTCACTCGACTTAGCTGGCCTAGTTGACCGCATGATCTAAGGCGTCACTCTCGCAATAGACTGTACTGCCGATGACAGAGAGATTGAGGCTAGAATCTCGTGCATGTTTACTGAAAGTGGTTTTTAACGGTTTTTCACTCTCCCTCCACACTAATATTATTATTATTATTTAGCGCCGCGTCTTACTACCCGTTCGGGTTATACGTTCACACCAATATTGGGATACTTCTTATAAATGTAACCTTCCTCATCCCTAACTCACTAACGTAATTAGTTCATAAGTGTATAGCTCTAACAGGTAGTAAGACGTGGTGCTAGGATAGAACTTATTAAATAGCTTTAATCTAGAACAGACAGACATTCACACACATCCCTCAATCGCCCAACAGTTGCGGTTGTCCGTTAATTTCTGTGAAAATGTGTACCCAAATTTCCCCTATGATGGATACATTTTCAGTAATGCTGGGAATCAACACTGGTATCATTATTTCAGTAGATGTGCGCTCTACCAAGTGTAGCAAGTTTTAATAAAATAAGAGTCTATGTTTATTTTCTTATCATTTATTTTATTTCCAACTGAATGCAAGAAAAAAATAATGTTCTTTACCTCTTATTATCTGTTTATGCTCGCCACCTATTTGCACTAATGAGGTTGGAATGAGAAAAGTAGAACTTATGGGAAATGTACCCTCATTCGCGTGGATGTCGAGTGGTGCACCATTTATAAGGTAAAACAAATAGTTACAGCCGGCAGGAGTTTTAACCCTGACCTTCCTATCTCCAGCAAATATACAAAACGAGACAGTACAACTCTGCCCACGTGCCCACATGTAGTGATAGAACGAGCAGAGCACAATAATAAATCACATTTTAAAACAACCCTCCCTACTCCCTTCTGTGTAACCTGTCCGGGATTCGAACCAATGGGACCTAACCGGTCTTGCCCGCGACACAAAGATAGTCATATCCACTTCGTGTCTTCAGAGTTTTGTTTCCAAACCAAGCGGAATGCCTGACGAGCCTGTTGCGTTGGTTTATCCTTCACGTCACCGTTACTATGGTAACGAGATGTCACCGTTGCCATAGTAACGAAGAATGTAAAGTAAACAAGCGTGATCATAGATACGTACGTGAGAGAAAAACAGGCAAAGACAGTGTTAGAGAGTTAGCATTATACATTACGACTGAAGATAAGAGAAAGAGCAAATATAAAGAAAGGTGAGAATACAAAAGGAAGAGGGTTTGAAAAAAAAGTATGGATAGATAAAGGTGTTTTAAATTTATAGATAAACGAATATTTTTTTTTACGTATACCTTTTTTTATCAGGAGTATTTTACATGCACTTCATAAACTTATTGTTTGAACCAGCAAACAAATTATAAACTAATTTAGATCTATAACAGAGCCAACACACTGGCCGTTAATTCAATATTGTGAAATGGGGAGCCCTAATTTCACCAATGAAATATTTCTCAGTCATAGAGGAAATCAAGCCGGAGACTTTTAAAACAGTAAGCAGACAGCTCGCGAGTAAACTAGGGTGTCGAGAGGATGAGGGAAGGGTGAGGGAAGGGGGAACGAGCTAAAAATGAGGCAAGAAGGGAAGATTAATTGTTGAAAAAGAGAAGTAGTGCGACAAACGAAGGATATAATGTCGTAAACTTTTTTTTAGTTATAGTTAAGTTCTAAATTAATATATTAATTTGACGTTAAAACTAATAACGCGTTTACTTTAATATTAATTCATACAAAGCAGTTCAAAATGTTTCCACATATCTAGGTTTAAACTTGTTTTAGGGTTTACAGTATATGAGTTAGCTTAATAAAGGAAAATATACTAGGTAATATTTGGATGATAAGAGTATCTAACAAGAACGCCATTCAACAGACCAAAATAGAACCACGTTAAAATATAAGTTACGTGGCCGCTGGTTCACTCGGTAAAATTGAGAAACATAAAAAATTAAATAAAAATTATTGAAATATCCTTTTGTTTTCTACTAGCTACTATATAACACAAGCCCTAGCTCTACAACTAAACAGTTAATTATTTATTTCAGATCTAAAGCCAATAAAAATTAGAGCCCCACCTAAAATATATTATATTTTGTAAGAAGTTTGAATTTCTTTTATCTTCATTTTATTTATGTGCATCATGCTTTTATTTTAAAAAGTATTTTAGAACGTTTTTGAAAATAAATATTTTTCTTTACACGTCTTCCTTTTGAAATAAAAAAGGTGTTGATGTTTTGTATTTTAATTTCTCATTGTTGTTTCTACATTGTAAAATATTTGCAAACAATGGAAAATGTCCACAAAACAACTACCAAACATAATCTATGATGACATTGTCATTATATTTAAAAGATTTGTGTTTAATTGTATTATCTATCTAGCTTGTCCACAAAGTTTTCCGAGGCCAGGAGAGTAATAAAAATAAAGATACATCTTTTATTCTTGCCAGTAGCTGTTATTGCAGCTGGCTTTCATATAAAAACAAAGATGGCTACCAACTAGCCTCTGACTAAGTCTCTGACTGAACACCAAAGTCTATCCACTTCCAGAAGTAGACCTTGACTTTTTTTCTCTCGTAATTGATATTAAATCAAATATTTAATTAATTTTAATTTAATAAATATTTGAAAAATTATTATACTTATTTCAATTATAAATTAAAAAATTATTGTATTATTGCATTGGTTTTAAACAAGTGATATGTGCCTGTCATAAGATTGAATAGTTTTAATGGATAGTTAAAAATGTTTAAAGCTAAAAATAATTGAGTATGCAAGATTTTTTTAACAAATTCTCAGGTTTTGGAACACACCTAGTATCTTTGACAATGTACAGTGTGGGCCCATGTAATATTTAGATAGAACTAGTTAAACTCTGCAAAAATAATATAATTTTGTACTTAAAGCTTACTCTTAAATCAAGTAGGCTTACCTTGACTGACTAGAATGTGGCCCTAACTAGTTATAATATGATACACCATAGCGGGACCAATAAAGACAGACTTGTACATTTCAGGGTAAAAGGTTTCGCAGTTTTGAGAAAATTGTTTTCTATAAATTTAATCTAACAAATTGCAAAATTTATTATTAGATTATCCTATACTATGCTAATTTATACCTATGTGCTTTCTACAAATTTATTTTATCAAGGGCTTGAAATAAAAAATTAAAAACTTAGCCCCCGTATTCATTCCCCCGCAAATAGATCTTCTATTGCTATTATTTTGTTACTTTCACCATCAAAATGTTAGGCAACAAAAGTTCACGATGACTTTTTAGTGTGTGTTTAAAGCACGTATAATACTGTACATGCCACTAACAGCTGTTCTTTTGTTTTGAAGAGCAAACGTGATATGTGAGATTTGTATAGTGATCATATAATAGGCCTATTACTACTAGACCGCTCATGACCAGCCTTGTGTAGGACTTTGCCATCATTTTTTTGTTTTGGTTACGTCACTTGACCCCGCTGCACCAACGTGGACTTATCACAACTAAACAGCGCATGCGTGGCCACTCGCCCTGAGCTAGATTCAACCAAAATTTCTCTGTGATCGTGACGTCACTAAAAGCAAAAATGCTGTGAGGTCGAAGTACGTACACATGTTGGTTCTGTTGATTCTATATTTTATACACATTCTAAGAGTAATAAGGTCTCTTGACCATATACATAGTCTAATAGGATACGTTACGAAATAAATAATTTAGTAATTCAAAAAACGTTGACTACATGAGGAATGTTAAATCAAATTAAATTTTACAGAAACTCACACTTTATTTATTTATTGCATAGTAAATCCTACAATCACGGGCAACTACGTGTTTCTGAGAGGACACCAGCGAGGATAGCCAAAGTCATATAAATTACCGATAATTTTGGCAATCATGTCTGGTCATCTCAGTATTAGCCTGAAGAAGAGATGATAAAACTGTATAATGAGAATGACCTAAGTCAAAGCTGTATATGCCAGTCGAAAAAACTGGCGATTTATTAATTTAGTCTTGCCTTGCTACAAGATAATATGATTTGGATTAAATGGCACTAGGATGAAATAAGTTATATTTATTTAAAAGTTTTTTCGAAATTAGTTCATACACTGTTTTTTTTTTCAAAAACTTAGAATAAAATGTATTCAGGGTCAAAATTGGTCTAGTGCTGCTTGCTTGTACGCCTTTTTATTCTTTTTTTTTTTTTACTAAAGCGCATAAATGGCTACTCTATAATCAGTCGAACTCCCCTGTCGAACAAGAACTAGTAATATTGTATGAGTGCAATAGCCTCACTCGTTGGTACTGTCGAACCGTCTTGTCAGGAGGATGTGGTCATCGACCATCTCTTATATTTACTATTACTTACGTTCAGCCAATCAGACACAAGTATCTAAAGGAGTACGGTATTCAACTAACAAAAATAGTTACAGTTCGTGAGTACACCATATATTACTACCAGATTCAACTATCAGCGTGTTTACACTAATCGGTTTGGAAAAAAGGAACCTAAGATGTAGATTATATGTAACCATATTTGCGTGTAGGAAGAGTGGGAGATGACCTAGGACAAACAGTTCACCCCAACTTACCCATCACAGGTAATCCAGTGTAATATGAAAGTGATGCGTTAGACCAGGTTTGGGGAGCCTGTTGACATTGGAAGGCCACATGTCACTTCACGGATTCCTCATAATATCACACATTTCATGTGCAGTAAATATGATAAAATTATAACGACGTACTTTACCTAAATATAAGTTAGTCTTTTTAAGAACCCATAAAGAGCGAACGATTTTTTTATTATGTAATTTCTTTTTCATCCAACCAGTACAGAATTCAATTTTATATATATATATATATATTTATTTATATATTTTATATATATATATATATTTATATATATATTTATATATATTTATATATATATTTATATATAAGCGGCCAAACACCTAAAAAGGCCACCAGCGGCCTAAAAGCCTCAGGTTCTCCTCTCCATCCCTGCGTTAGACCACGTGATCATCGATGAGGGTATTTAACTGAATAACAATATAATTATATATATATATATATATATATATATATAAAATGTTAAGTCTTCCCATTTAATACTATTTGTAAACTTTAATTGGACTGTAATGATGTAGTCATATTTATTGAAATAACGTTTTAATCTTATTGTGTAGACAGTGCTTATTGAAGCAGAAAACAAAATACATGTCTTAAGGGTCCGTTTTACGAGTGCACTTTAGGAGTATCCTACACGTCCAACCTACTGTAGACGAGCCACTAGTGATTAAATACATTAACGTGTATATAATATGTACGTATTTATACTCTAGTTCAGTGTTTCTCAAATTGTGGTATGTGTACCCCTAGGGATAAGGGAAGGATTTCATGGGGTACGCAATGCATTACTACGTTTTATTGATCATTAAAGCCAAAGATCTCGGTTTCAATTTACATATCCAGGTATCGTTTTCCAATTTAAAGAATAAAATCATTAAAAAGTTATCAATAATGATAGTGAGTCTGTTAAACAAATTAGCGCATATTTTGACGAGATATTATCGACTTAAGCTTTTCTTTCCCTAGGTAGGAACTTTGTTTAATTTATCACAAATATGTCATATAAATTTTGGAGCGACCATTTATAAATCCACACTAAGATTTTATTAAAATTTTGGAGTGCGGTTAGTAATACCATTTACAAGATAACAGGTTATTCAAGTTAAATACAATACCACCCACGTCATTGGCCACACGGACAAAGCTGGCAGCTTTATATAGCCTGGTTTTACGCTGATGAGAAGGTCGAGGTTTGAATACCAGCCGAGTGTACTGAGGTGTATTTTTCCAGATGTTTTCCCACCTACTTTCACATTAATGCAAGTACATACCCTGAACGTTTACCTTCCTCATCCCTATTTCATTAGTGTTAGTATGAAAATTACTCGGACGGGTAGTAAATACACAGTGCATGTCAATAAGTAATTTAAAACTATTTTATTATCTTACAGGGAGAGTAAAGAGAATATGAATATGAGCATAGTCATAAAATCTGGAATTCCATTAGCCCCCAGCATTCATGGATGATCTCAGCCGTTTAATAACCTTGATGACGTCATATTTATTGTGACAGGGTGTAAAATATCAATGACGTCTAAAGCGGGACAGTGAATGCCAGATTTTGAGATTAAAATAAATTTTTTATATCTCATTATTGCGAAGCTTTTATGAATAAGTTAACGCCTACTAGCATTATTTATCTTTATTGTCTAGTCTAGAGTGATAGGTTTGAAATATACAGGATGTTCCCGGATTAAACAAACAAATTTTGTGAAGTTGTAGAGGATTAAAAAACTATCTCAAAATATGTTTCGGAGATTATCTAGTTTTTACTTATTTACTTATTTTTCAATTAAAGAGCAAAAAACTAAATAAAACCAAAATATATGTCGCAACCCCGCCCTCCCCGTGATAATATCTGTCAGGATTAACTTTATTGAATTGATAAATACCATTTTTTTTACTCAATGTTCATGGCCATCGGGTAAACTTTTCTAAACCTAAAGAAGCTATTGAGGTGTATGGAATTCAAAAGAACACTTACATTATAATATTGCGGAATAACATTCTTTGTGCGAAAAAAGGGGATTGAACCCCACCCCTCCGAGAAAATTTCTGGAATCCTAGCTACTTAACTAGTCTTTAATTATCTTTCCCTGCGTCTTAATAACCCATACCACAGCTTATTAACCGGGAAATTAGATACAAGACTGCGTTCTAGACAGAAAACTTATCCAAGTACGGGATTTTGCGTTCTTCACTTGACAACCGCGAAATTGGGATCAGAGTGGATTTTTCATTTTAAATTTTTTTATTTTTAAATAGATTTTTTTAATATAGTATACCAGTTGGAGGAGGCTACATACCCTGTACTCATCATATGACATCGTTAAGATAGTCAAGTCTCGTAGATTACGGTGGGCAGGACATGCAGCGCGAACGGGAGAATCTAGAACAATGTTCAGAGTACTGACTGGCAAACCTATGGGAAGAGACAATTGGGAAGATCTAGACGAAGATGGGAGGATAATATAAGAATTGACCTGAAATAGATACGGTGTAATGAGATACATTGGATAGAACTAGCTCAATATCGGGAGAGGGTTTAATTAGGGGAACTAGATAATACTAGCTGAAGATAGGAATAGGTTCCGTACTTTTTTAAGTGTGTCAGTGTATTTTTGAGCTCCTATACCATAGAGTAGGTTAGTAATATTATACCAGTTTCATCGGGCTCAATGCTACGGTTATTTTAAGTATAATATGGAGAGTCGCACGATTCAATGCCTGTATTGATCTCTATCACTTACGTAAGCTATACATTGATTTTCCTACGAATGGACATTTGGAACCTCTTCAAGAAAATATAAATATATTTTTGAGGTCAACATTAGTAAGATTTTAATCACGTGTGAAGTTTCCACTATTTTGCTCTACAAATTTTCAAGTATTAATTTATAAACGCATACAAATTTGGCTATTTATTTATAAAATTTTTGTATTTCCCATTTTTTTACGGATTTTATAAAATATGTTTAGTATATAAATATTTATTTCACAAATAAAATATTTTAGTTGTATTTTTTACTGTTACAGCACCTCAAAAATGCATGTAATTTTTTATCGGCTATAGGTAGCTCATGGGCGTACCTGACTTTCCAACTTATGTAGGAATGGGGGAAGAACAGATTATTGATTTGCCCCTCACTAATAATGATTACTTATGTAACATAAACCTATCAATATTCATTAAAATTTTAGCTTACTATTCAAAATACTCGGTTTCAGCCAAACATTAATGTAAATTCAACATTTTCATTGCTTAAAAAGTATAGTCATAGACTACTTACAAGTGTGTTATTTATTTTGTGTTAAATAATTAACAACTAATTTAAGTTGACATTGACTCCACCAAACACTTTTATTCTTCCATCAACTACATATTTTAACTTGTTCAAATAATATAATACATTATTATCTTGGCCAAAACACATTGATGTGTACGACACAGCTACAGGATATATCGTATTTGAGACATATTCTTTCTCAAGTATATATGTTTTAAGTTGAAATAGATAACTAAAACCAATTTATACATTGCAGTATAGACTTGCACTTGCAGGTCTACTATCCGCATAAATGAAACAAGGTAAATCTGTTTAATAAGGGAATACGATCCCATGTGTGAAGTAACTGAAATCTAGCAAGTAAACAATTAAATAAATCCATCGATTAAATTTTATTTTGAAGGGGACTTTCCCTTAAAGCACAAATATTGTGGAAGGGAAGCGGAGTATCCCTTCCCGTTTGCTCCCCACCAGGTAGGCACATGAGTGAGCTAAAAATGAGGTGGAAAAGTTTTTTTTAGCACCACGTCTTACAATTTATTCAGTGTATACGTATATGCACTAATTAGGCTAATGAGTTAAAGATGAGGAAGGTTGAATTTAGAGGAAGTGTATCCGCATTTGCGTGGAGCCACATGATTTTGGATAAACGTCTCAGTACACACAATTGGGATTCGAACCCCGATATTCATGTCTATGACAGTCCCAGTCTATTGCGAGAGGGGCGCCTTAGACCAGGGATGGCGAAACTTTTCCAGCCAGTGTGCCACTTTAAGGACTAGCTGAATTTTGAAATAGTCAAGTGCGTCACCTCTAATCATCATACGTATTTTAAATGAGAGTTTAAAAAACAAAACTGGTTGATTATGAAATATAATTAATAACTCAAATAAAATGGTAAATATTTAATAACGCCTAGGTCTACACTTTAAAAAAGGGTAGTTTATTAAATAATTGTCAAAGTGAGTGTCTTAGATAATACTAATTTCAATAAGTCATTAAATCTAACAAGTCTTGTCTATTATCAATAATTCAAAGTAAAAACATTGAAAGTAACACCTTCAGTGAAAAAAACAATAAGTTCATATGTATAAATAATTAAAATAAAACACCTTGATAATATTTTCCATATTAGTTTTAAACTTATTTTTGCATTCTGTTGGCCTATATATTTATGTTTGTTTAGTAACTTATTGTCTTCAATAGTACACAAAATGCAGTACGATCCAAGACGATTTCTAACCATAGACTTAATAAAGTTAACTGTGACATAACATTGAATGTCATGACTGTCCAAATATTACTGAATTCAAAAAACACACGTTGGGAAAGGTTTTATTTAAGGTTTTTTTTCCATGTCATTGTTTCATTTAAATAGCGTTCGCGTATCACCCAGTGACATGTGTGTCATAGATTTGCCATCCCTGCCTTAAACCATGCGGCCACCGAGGCAGCTTTTAAAGTTGTTAGTTCCACTGATTTAAAAATTATATTAGTAGCTTAACTTGAAAAATACAATTTTTAGATAAACGCATTTAATAACGTTAATACATTTTGTTGAACTAAAACTTCTAAACTCACTAACTAACCACTATTTGTATATATTTGTAGATATTTGTATATCTTTGTATAGTATTTATTTTTATATAATTTGTCTACACGTTCCAACTTATTGACCCTAATGACATGGTTATGTTTGTCACTAAAACATTTTGAATTGTTTACCTGGGCTAATGTTAATCTTATACCCTTGGTTTGGGTTTTTCTTTTCGTTAACATTCCATTCCAAAATGTTAGCATTAGACGTTTGTCTCTCCAAACTCGTTTTTAGGGGAAAACTATTTGAAACATTTTTAGCTTTTAAATATATCTTTATATTACAAAACACTAAGCAATACAAAATGAAAACCATTCTTTCCCTATTTTCATTGTTATCAAGATTTCTACTAAACAATTTCCCTCAAAAATATAATTTAACTTTACTTTTACCAAAAAAAATAGACTTCAATACATGTTAAAACAAAACAAAGTTTGAATAGCAGGCAACCAACACATTACTAAATACTTTATAGAGATTTAACTATTGATTATATTTCTATCAAATAAACATTTTCCAAAAAAAAGTGTGTGAGTAATTTAAATATGACGTCAAGTAAAATAAACTGTCCAATTTGATCTAAAACCATGCCCCATCCTATGTTTTTAAATTAGAGTTAAGTTTCAAACAGCCCTAATGGGTTGAAGACCCGTAGCACTAAGAAGTACCCCTCATCGGCGGGCACGTGGACAGAGAGATAAGCTCGTCCATAGCATGATTTTTGTTGGAAGAACAGTTTAAAAATTCAAGATTTCTTTTGTGTCAACATTGATGGTATTTTACTATATTATTAGTGTTATTTCATGAGTGTTTTAATATTTATAAAAAATTAAAACTGTAGATAAAATAACTTGATGTATAAATATATTAAATTGTTTTAGTAGCTTTAGTAACTACCAGATACTGCTTACTATCAAAATCATGGTATAACTTGTTTTTTCGGTGATGGTAAGTCAGGATCAAATCCCGGCTGGGTGGATTTAGGTTGTTTTTCTATTTGGTTTACCTCTATCGCTCCACGCAAGCGTGGGTACATTTCTTATAAAGATCAACAGTTATCCTCCCTAGATAATCAAATGTAGGTATCCCTAACAGGTGAGGGTGCATGTAAAAAACACCAAAAAAACTAAATATCAATAAAACAAAGTTTTTGGGGAATAAAAAAAAGGTTATACTAACATATTAAAATTAGTTTTAAATAGCTCATGTTGAATCCTTCGTAAATGAAGTGTCAATTGGTACAACTGTACATCCTAAACAGCCTCCGACTTAACAGTACCTACTGGTTACACCATCGTGTAGCGCGAAATGAATAAATAGGGGAAAAAACAACTGTTACATCAGCCTTCCATTTACACCTGAAAGAGAAAGTAATCACTTGACCAACTAACAAAAAAAAACCACGTAACCCAGCGAAAAGAAAGGAACGATAAACAACTACTCTTGTCTGAAGATGCGTTGTCGTCCTTGACCTTCAAACAGAACACGCTCCTACAGTCTCATAATCCTCCGAGTAGAAGTAATCCGCTCCACCATCATTTTTGCGAAGCGTCACCTATACTTTTTTTATTTTAGTTTTATTTCTATGTTCGCGAGGTTGTAGTGAAAAGGTGTTTACAAATCTTTGATGGTTTCCCAAAATCAGAATGAAAAGGAGACATGTCCATCGTCGTAAGTGGAAAAGTACGGGTGTAGTAAAATATTAGCGCCCTTCACGGTGATTTTTTTTTTTAAACTACCCAATGTCAAGTCTTTAAGGGGTTCGCCTAGTGTTGAGAAGCGTAGCACACGTCCTAAAACCACGCGTTATTTAAGGAATAGTTTGTGATATAAAAATGTTTCGCACCAAAATGGATGGAATTAAAATATTTTATTTCAAGTTTTATAGTTTAAAATATTCAGAAAAATGTAAAACTAGCTCATTTTCCACGACTTTCCAAGTGAAATTTTGCAGCTCTGAGATTAAACTTATTATGTTAAGCCTTAATCAAACAAATAAAGTTGTTGTTTTCATACAGGGTAGTTACACAACATACACCAGAACTGTCTTTGCTATAATGTAGCAGTGTTAACCCTTTCAGATCCACTGCCCAATTAGATGAAAGCTGAAAATAATATATATTATTATTATACGTTATTATCATCAGAAACTCATTGAAATGGATAAGCTTAAAGTGTTAAACACAACACTTTTATTAAAATATCAAACTCAATAAAATGAATCATTAAATGCCACGTTAAACTAAAACGACTAAAACATCAGGTCTGAGAGTGATAAAGATATTCCCTTCAAAGCTGGCAGTATTCTTAATAATGGATTTTATAATTACTTTATTTTTAATTACTGACCAACAATCATATGGACCTATGGCAATCCTTAGTAATTATCTTAAAACTCTATGCTGCGAAGGTAAATCAAGGAGAAATATTATATTTTATTTTAAAAGTATAGTGTTTATGTCGTCTTGTAACATGTTCGTTCCGTAAATAACCTTTAAAATAAAGAATATAAAATGGAAGGGTGTCCAACATTGACTAAAGTCTACTGTAATTAGTTTGGAACTGTTCAAATTGACACCGTCTGTCAGAAATGGAAGCTGCGAACCAATCTTTTGGAATCAAAATGCAGGTGAAGTTTTGAACTGTTATACAAGGTTGTTCAACATAAAATGATTCCACCATATGGCAGACCCAGATTTAAAGGGAGAGAGGATGGTGATAGCAGCTAATTTGTGAATATAATTTTTTTAATAAATTCAGAGTTTTTGACATTATTTTCTGTCCTTATATCTAAAAACAAAGGAAATATACTATAGATATTTTTTGTTTTGATTTAATCAAATGTATTTTGTTTGTATGACAATAGTTCCTTACTTAAAAAAAAATCTTTAACGTTGAGCTATTAACAGTTATTTTTCTGTGTGAGAAATTATAGTATTGAAACGTTAATGAGAAAAACAGAACTTGTTTAATGTTGTGCCTCCATATTTTTTAGAGCCCAGGGGCCTCCACAGCTATAAATCCAGCCCTGTTGATATGGGGCATCATAATTAATAACCTCATGCTGACATATATATCGGCTACTTTGTTTAACAACAGTATCAAACAGTATCAATGTCACTTGGAGGTACTACAATGGCTCAAACCACCATCTAGGTTCACCAAGTGTAATAAGAAAGTTGCGACCAAATAATGCGTGATGTTATGAGATTGCAAACCACACTGGTAGACACGATCACCATTTTTCTTCTAAGCGTATACCACTATTGTCTGTTGGCGAGATATTCCTTGACTTCTACTGACAGTAGAGGATATATAACCATCTTCTGAGGTTGACCCGCCTTGTAGTTAGTAGTGGTTAGTGGTTAGTGGTTAGTGGTTAGTTCTCCCCGATGAGATGTGATGATGATGATAATAATGATTATTTGGTGTCAAGTAAAAATCTTAGCCTAGCTTAAGCCTCGTTAACCAGACCATGGTGAACATAGTAACAATTCCTGTTCAGGAAATGGTAATCAAACTCTGGACCTCGAGATTAGTAGCCAGGAATGCTAGCCACTAGACCAAGAAGCCGATCACGTGGTCTATATATAGGCCTATGTATATCTAGTGTGTCTGGTTTTATAGTGAAGTGGAAGTCGAAGTTGGAATACCAACAGAAAGCACTGAGAATATTTTTTTCTAAATGGTTTCCCCTCTATATCCTTTCAAATACTGGTCCATTTCCACTTGAAAGCCCTACCTTATTGGCGTAATTAAAATGTATATAGCTTGGACTGGTAGTAAGGCGCGAAAAATAATATAAAACAAATTGATAATCAAAAATTATTTTGAGAAAATATACCTTGAAATAGCAATCGAACCTGGCACTTTTTGTTTGGAGCACTGAATGTCTGCCTCTTAAGATTTTGAGGTTTTCACCAAAAATAGCATTCTGGTAGATCCTTGTCGTTGGTACGATAGTACAAAGACCCCAGGTTATATTACTGTATCCAGATGTATTTTATTCAATATGTTGTAAGAATATTTGTGAACAAGAAATCTTACAATAGATCATGTGATGATTATTTTAAGATAAGCTGTTAGAAACTTAAATATAGTCTCTCCTCCCTACCCTCTAACCCCAATGATCACTATAGCTTCCCCCTTTCACACAAAAAAGAATATATTTTAATAGGTTTACAACGAAAAATGTTAAGATCATCGAGGATTGTTTTAGTGGTTTTGATGCTTGAGAAATGCCATTCCCATGAGAATACCGCAATGTCCCTTCAATTCTGTGGTAGATTTAAATTAAATACATTGCCTTAATAAATTAGTTAACAATGATAGACGTGCGCCCTTGTTGGTCTGAGTTGTCAGTTTGTATTGGTCCCTCTCCGGTAATCCGGTATTCAACCATCTGACCTTTTGAGCCAAATGATCTCAGAGAGTGAAAACTGGTTGCCGTTAAGGTCGCCCACATTGTTGCCATCCATCCGCGGGAAGACGGAGCCAGACTTTAACTAACGGCACATCTTCCCGCCTGGGGCAGGGCATGCGCTTTGGACGTGACTCCCGCCTGCGTTCACAGGCGGCTCGGAGGAAAACATCGCAAGATTCAACCTCAACATTTTTGTGCGACGCGTTTTACTAGCCATGAGACAATTCCACACATTTACCATAAAGGAGTAAGGATTAGGAAGGTGCGATTTTGAAGGAATGAATCCCAATTTGCGTGGAAGGGGATTGGAAAAGTATTAAGTAAAAAAAACACCTTCAGAATAACCCAGTAGGATTTGAACCCGATATCCTTGTCACCAACAATCCAGTATGTTGAGAGAATTAAGCCCCATTTGACCATTGAAGAGTTGAGCGGATACGTACTATGTTATTCGTACGAGCTGCTGGCATTTTTTTTGTATACAGATACAGTTATTTAACTTAAGGTGCGGCCGAAGGCAGCGAAAATATTTTTACAATTTTTATAGAATATACATTTTTCTGGTCTAGGGGTAAGGTGTCAGACCTCTATGCTGAGGGTCCGGGGTTCAATCCTCAGTCCCGGCACAGATTTATCTGATTACCCAAACCCTTCCTTCACCTCTGACAAGATGTGTATTAATCACAACTTGTGAATGTGAGGAATGCCAGGCCTCCACCGTGGTTCGGATTCCACGTTAAACTGTAGGTCCTCCATTTCATCTCACAATCACCCTACCATTGCACATTAGCGTAAGTGCGTATAACCCGAATGGGTAGTAAGACGCGGTGCTAATAATAATAATAATAATAATAATAATAATAATAATAATAATAAATTTTTTGGCCAAAATAAATTAAATATTTCTCCAGTAGCACGTGCTAATATCAACAGATCTTGAATATATTTCAAGGATGTCTTGGAAGTTTGTCAAAACCTTTTAAATAAAGAGAAAAAGTTTTGACAAAATTCCAGGACACCTTGGCATATATTAAAAATCTGTTGATATTAGCATGTGCAGAAAACTAAACTTCATGTTGCTACTGGAGAAATATCTGATTTATTTTGGCCAAAAAAGTGTAATGCTATAAAAACTGTAAAATTACTCGCGCTCCCTTCTGCTGCACCTTAAAGGGGGCTACTCAAAGAATGCTGAAACGCATTGCAGACCTTTATAAAACCCACTTTATTTAAGAAGTCGTTAGATATTTTATAATAGTGTTCACTTCACAAAGTAGGCTAAAGGTATCGACATGTCCCTGGCCAGTTAAAATCAAAAAAAATCAACTCTAAAGTTTAAAAATACACGTATATATGAAAAGGTATAATCTAGATAACTTTCAATGACGTTTTAGGTGAAAAATTACTCTTCAGAGATTAAAGTAAAGGGTTAGAAATATATATATGGAAATATAAATCTGGCCTTTCTCTAAGAAACAAAGTCAGGTTTTGAAAGGATCATAACAATAAATTTTAAAATATTTTGGAATTGTTTGAGTGTTTTTCATATATCAACGCTACTATTTTTCTACAGGGAAGAAGTAACCACGACTCTTCTATCCCCCCAAACATTTCTTTACTCTCTTTGACACTCTAATCTGTTAAAAACACGAAGAAAAGACAAAAGAGAAGAGTAGTAATAATTTGCCCATCCCAAAACCCGAAACTGGCCAAATAGCACCCTTAAGGCAAGTGAATTTAAAGTCAGCGCTTATGTGAAATAAGGTTATGGTTCATCAAAACTACTAGAACCATCCTGGATATCCTTAAAATATTGTGTAGTGATATTAAAAATTAATTAAGAATCAAATAGCCAACGCTGTTATACTAGTTTTAGTACGAATTTAGCCACATCTTGGTACCATATCATATTCTGAAATTATTATTCTGATTTAATTATTCTAATAATGATTCTAATTACTATTCTGATTTTATTAAAAACTAACTTTATTTGTTAGAGGAAGGTCAGATCTAAGTTTCTAACCATTTCCCTTGATCTCAGATCTGCAACATTTCGCATCAAAAGTTGTTGAAAATAATTAACTAATCAATTTAAAATATGAACTCAAGATATAAGAATTTTAAATTTATAGGGATACGTTGATACCTTTCTACTCCATTTTTGCTTGAACCCTATTTTAAAACTAGCAGAAGCATCCTGCTTTGGCATGAGTAACCACGCAACGCAGGGAAAAAACATATTATTTTTATTTCTTCCAACCAAGTTTTTAATTAATTTTAAACTATCAAGTCTAAATTTTTAAAAATCTTATTTTTAGGTGCACATATTCGTGCACAGGGGCTATTAATATTTAAATTGCAGGTCTCTAAATATTATAGATATCGCGCAATGCTCATGAAACAAACACAAACTCTTCATTTTATTCATATAGATTGGCTTGTTATTTTAAAATATGGTTTACGCCAAAATGGAAGAGAAAGATATCAGCAAGTTTACATTTAATAAATAATCTTACATTTTAGGTTTTATAACCTTTTAAGTATTAACTAAAAGGTGAACTTACCTCAATTTCAAGAACTTTCCAGGCAAAATGTCTCCGTTATTTGGATACAAAGATCTAGTCTTCCTCTAATAAATACAATCATGTTTTAACAGAATCAAAACCGACTGTTCTGAGACAATTGAGGATTGCTTTAGTCAGAAAGAAATACCGCAGTGTGATTATATTTCCCTTGAAGTGGGTGGCATCCTTAAGACAGTAGAATATTCAAGCAGAAATTTACAAACACCAGAAACAAAGGAGGTTTATCATATCCCTGGGTGGATCTGTTTATCAATTTGAGAAAAATAGGGGAGGACGGAAATACAAAATACCATTACAATTTTGTTTTGTGACTCTTCCTATTAAATTACATCATTCGATTAAAATAGATTCATTCTACGCTCCTACACCTGCTACCTTCTGTTTCCTGAATGTTCAGGTCTCTATAATCAACCAAAATACGTGAAGTTTTGGACTTTTCTGGACCGAAAATGTCAACTTTTAAACTACATTATGTTCACAAGTCTATGTGTGTATAGGGTCGTAGCAGATAGTTTTGCGTTCATTCCAGTCAAAACTAAATTCGTGTAGTGTTAAAGGTGTTGTTAATATTTAAACTAAGCTCAACATCTGTTTGCGCCCCTGATAATCTCTTAAAGATGAAAGGGAAAGTAAACTCGTGGAAGTAAATGAATCACCTGCTTTACAGTAAAATAGAAACCAAACCCATCATTCTTGACAGGAAGTATAGGTGTTGTCCGTACAGTTACCCATCTAGCTACAAACTAAACCAGCCCAATCCATCAGGCACGCGCTATAAAGATGTCAGTCTCTTCTAAGTCAGGTTTTTCAGTGACGTACAGGTCAAGGTTCACTTCCTAACAAAGTGTACTGTGGCTTATTTCCTCCCTAAATGGATGCTCGCTCTAGATCCACGCAAATAATGATACATTTATTCTAAATTCTACCTTTGACATCCCTGAAACTTATTAGTGTTTATTACAACAAACTGGGTGAGTAGTAAGACGCGGAGCACGAAAAACCCCATAAAATGTTACATAGCTATCAAATACTATAGAACAGCGGTTCCCAAACTGTAATACGCGTACCACCAGTGGTACGTAAAGTTATTCCAGGTGGAATGCCGTGAGAAGCCAAATAAAACAAGCAAATTAAAGTCAGAAAAAGATGTGGCCTCGTCAAATCTTATGAATATATTCGGAACAAGTCCAGCCAAAAGTGAAACAAATTTAAACAGTGATTGGAGGAATGGCAACATTTATTCAAGCTCAGACAGCCAGTGCGGCCGTGCAGTCTGTGTTATTATATCCCTGAGCGCCATTAAAAGTACCGAAATACTAAACATTCATCATTATCGTGGTAGTAATCCAAATTACGGAAATTGTTGAGGTGGTACACCATTCGAAAAATTCGGAAACCACTGCTTTAGAAGATCCTAATAAGAGTAAAATCACCAAATTTGTCCAAATAAAACAAATAAATATGGATATACATTGGTAAAAAGGAATCAGCTAGGTTTTTTGAAAAGACTTAATAAACAAGACCAAATTTTTACAAAACAAAAAGTGAATTAATTAATTATTGCTTTTAAAATTTAATGCATTAATGTTAAAACCATTATTAAAATAGTTTTCATATTGAAAAGCATTTATGTCCCTGCTAAAGATATGAATGGATCATTTGAATAACAAATACTTTAGGATATTTAAGATTCAAAAAATAATAATAATAATAAATAGATTCCAGTTTTTTAATTAAAATTATAAACTTGTGTAATTTTTTTTAATCTGAACTTTTTTATCGCTATGATGATGTTTTCTAGTGGTTTCATCCAGCATAATTTAGCATAAGCCTAACAACCATTTTCCAGCAGCCTGTTAATTGTGAATTCAATTTATAATAAAAGGTGTTGTAGTTTAGCTAAAGTTCATATTCTCCATAGCAACTAAAAACCTTCTATAATATAGTAATTAAATGAATAAACTAAAAATTGGAGAGGGGGAAATGCCATGGCAGGAAAGTTACTCTCTTACGATTATCATATTTTCTAAGATTTGGAGTTTATATTGATAGGTAAAGTGTAAATTTTAATTATAGTTCGAGAAAAAGTGGATTCGACCCATTTCTACCAAAGATTTTTAGAACATTTATTGGAACACATAAAGTTTACCTCATATGTGCCTAAGCATCATCAATGGGACATTAAAGTCATATTAAAAATGTAGTAAGCTTACAGGCTAAAAACAACTTCTTTAAAATTAATGACAATAAGAATAGTAAGTTTGGAGACTTAAAGAACTTATAAAGAGTTTTCCTTGAAAAAAATAACAAATCAGTACTACTCATAGAAAAATAGCTTTTATAAAAAATAAGGACAATTTGGAAGCCCAATTTTTAGTAAAAATTAAGTTAAACTATTCGATACTTATCTCATTTAGTTATTTATTGTTTTCAGTATCAGCAAATTATTTTATTTAACTCAGATAAACTTTATGGAAACACATTAATTTAAGAAATGCCGGTCTTTTGGTCTAGTGGTCAGCATTCCTGGCTAATAATCTATAGTTCCTGGGTTTGACTCCCGATGGTAGGATAGGTACCTTTTCCTAAGGATCATTATTTCTATGGTTGCCATCGTCTGGTTGATTAGGCTTGAATTAGATTCGAGATTTTCTACTGGCATTTTACAGTCATCATCATCATCATCATCATCACATCATATCACCGAGGTGAAGTAACCGTATCTATATGATGTCCCAACCTCAAAAGATGATACATCATCAACTGCCAGTAGAGTAGCGAGAGTGATCATCCGCCAAACCCTGGTGGTAGACCCTAAAAACATATATACAAAATTGATAAAGGCAGAATTATTTGTTTGAAGATCTTATTAAAATCATATTGTGCATAAAAAATATCTCTAGCATATATAGTGTGGGCAAAGCCTAATGTTTCTTGGTAATCTATTAAAAAATATAAATGAAACCACTCCTCAAATGAACCCAACTGAGATATGAACCCAACGTTTACCAAAATGTGCACCAGTCCAATGTAATAAACCAAATAAATGTCGTAGCGTTTTGATGTGGACTGTTAACCAATAACTCATCTTTACTAAGAGTAGACTATAGTGACATTTTTAGAAAATGTGAAAACAAATTTTAGAACAGCAACTTTCTCAATGTACCCTTTTAATTTCTAACCAAGTTGTGCTATTAAGTGTAAATAACCAGGATGGGTTGAGAAAAATATGGAACCAAACCCAAACAAAAAAGCTGATAACCTAATATCAAAAGTGAGTTTAGGTAAAGTACATTAGAGGATATTTTATCATTTTTTTAAATTTTCAATTAAATATCTACAAATAAAGAGCCGATTATAAATCCAGTATATATTTATAATATAATCGTCATTACTTGTTATTTTATAAAAGACGAGGTTAGTCGCTCGTCTACGAAAAGATTATTAAAGCAAAATTATCCAACCTAACAAACCTAACCTTCAAATGTAGACGCATGGAAGGTAGGTTTTGCTATGTTGGGTTGGTTGGAACTAACAACATATGTTAGTATATTATAGTTTTTCAATTTTCCTCTATTCTACAAATATAGGCCTACATATAAAGCTTTGTTTCATAATTTTTTGGGTTTTGACATTTTTGTGCACCTGTTGAATGGTTCCTCTTTAATTGTCTCAAATTTCAACTTTCTAGTTGATCGGGATGTAATAAAAACCTTCTAGACCGATATTATTATATATAAACAATCCAATCTTCCCAGTAAAAGACTTATATGACAGCTAAAAAAGATGGGCCTACTAGATTTACTCTTACGTATCCATCATACAGGAATTGTGTAACATTTAATATAGCTTATCAATGCCAATAAAAAGCACTTGTAAAATAGTAAAATGTTTATCATTCACTGTTGTAAAAATGTGAATGGGATTTTAAAAAAGATCTTCCTATGAAGATGGGACTGTAAATACAGAAAAAAAGAGAAATGTGTGTATATACAACATAAATTATTATAAATATTATATATACAATTAGATACATATTATTTCTAATTTTTTTTAGCACTACGTCTTACTTATCGTTTAGGTTGAACGCTTATGAATTAATTACGCAAATGGTTTAGGGTTGAGGAGGGTTCTATTTATATGAAGTGTACCTACATTTACGTGGAGTAAGAGTTGAAAACAATTTTGGAAAAACCATCCTCAGTCCACCTGACTGAGATTCTAACCTTGATATCCCCATCATTGACAGTCTAGTCTACTGCGAGAGTAGTGCCTTAGACCATGCGGCCACTGAAGCGAGCTATCTTTAATTATGTATGTGTGTGTATATACGAGACTGGTGCCTTATCATGCGTACCCACCAATGCATCTCGGGTGAGAGTAAAAATCTGTACGTACAAACCTAGTTCTGACGTATGAACAGACTTAATATATCAGAACTTGACATACAAACTAATTCTATTATAGAACAAACACAGTGCCGAGTACTCGAGCCGTTAATTAATCACTGAAAAGGGGGAAGCCATAATTTCCCCAATAATAGTTTTTTCGGCCACGCTAGGAATTAAACTCGTGACCCTTTTCCACCGTATACAGAAGCGCTAACGACCAAGCTAAAGGGTTATAGCGTAGGAAGTCTGGTTATACCAACAAGGTCAGATAATAAATACGGATGGGCCTTGTTTAATGTACACGTAGGCAAAACCACATTTCAAAGCACAACTCGATTTGTCTGGAACCGGATTATTTATTGGCGCTTCTTAGATTTGTCAACACTAGAAGAAATATGCAGCCATTAATGCAACTATCTTTAATCTGGTCCAGTCAAGCTAAGAGCTCAATATTTCCATAGTTGCACGCTTAAGGGGAGTTGTGCACGTTATAAATTGGCCATGGGCTAGATTTAGTTCCAAATGAGTATATATGATAAAATGACCTCCTCCTAAAACCCTTCCCCTCCAAAAATACTGAAATATATCTGCTTTGGTTCCCAAGCACTCACTTGAGAGTAAGTCTTTCCAGGGTTAAGAAATATGTTACTCCTCCACTCAAAAACTGCCACGTGATAAAAAGATAGGTACAGTACTTGAGTCATTTTAACACAGTAAATAAGAAAAAAATTATTATCTTCTGTGAGGCAGAAAACGTTGGTCTGAAAGTGGGGTGGGCAAAGAGAAGTAAATGAATCGTTCTGACAAGGCTAGCACAGTCAACATTTCACCCTTGGCCCTTCAGGTCGGAGCCACAAGTTGTGCTTGAAGAAACTAAACAAACGGGTTTAAATCCCAGCTGGGGAAATTTGACGTATTTTTTCACTTATTGTTTTGAAAGTTATTAACATAAATATTAATAATATAGTTTGCATTATCAATATGCAGTAATTTACTCGACCCATATGAATTCATCAAATGAAAATATTACAACTAATCTATTTGTAAAGTTAATTTATTACAAGTTTCTGTGGCATACAATAGTAAAAACTAACTATTTAAATTATCTTTAGAATAGCATACCTGTTATCTGTATCATTGAGCACGTGTAATACGTCAAGCTCGCTTAGTTCTATTTCATGGTGACGGGAAAACTTGGACACCAGCTGGGTGCTCTGCGTGTGATTTTACTAAATGCTTTTCCATTCTCCCTCTACGCAAGTTCAGGTACATTTCCACTCAATTCTAGTCTCCTCATTCATACCACAGTAGTGCAATTAAATGTGGATAGCCCGAACGAGTAGTAAGACAATGTTTAAAAAAATATTTTTTTTTGTAGTCTCCATAATTATCAGGGATTTTCAACCTTTCTAGGCTTGCGGCCCCCTTGTTAAGAGGATTAGAATCTTGTGGTAGCATTGTAAAAAAATTTGTAAGCGTTTTGTTTTTCACAATTTTTTATTTTCGATCCAAAGTATAGTATATCAGAATAGAATATTAAACAACTAGGTGTTTTAATTTCGTAATTATTTAAAATTAATTTAATATTTTTATTTACTCTTTTTCTGAGTTAATTGGAATATCTATAAACAAAAACATTGAATAAATACATAAATGCATTTATAGAGTAAAATAGCTTTGTAAATAAATAAACTAGCACAATAACCAACCAACCACACTGTTAGATCAATAAAATTAATAATAAAGTAGTTATCAAAGAGAAACACTTGATGCCTCAATCGTGTGACTTGATGCGTGTAAATCAGAGAAACCCTAAAAGACAAACCTTTATTCTGTCTACTTATTTTATTTATTTTGTTGCTATAGATTTTCTGTATTAAATTTTGGAAATTTCGAGGGGAGTCCATTCCCATTTTTGCTCCTTCATTTTTACATTTATTAATATTCTTTACTAGCCGACACCTTAGCTCAGTCGGTAGCACGTCTGTCTACTGAGCTAAGGGTCCGGGGTTTGATTCTTAGCATGGCCGAATAATTTATTATTGGTGAAATGTGGGTTTACACTCTCACAGTGTTGAATTAAAGGCCAGGAACTGGATGTTGTGCCTGTCCAAGTCTTATGTTAGATTGTAAGAAATATGAAGCTATGACAGGCCTAGCAAGCCAGTAGTGGAAAATATATTGAATAAGAAAATGACCCAGACCACAGGCTGGAAACAATAATGGATGGATGTGCAAAGTGCTCTTCATTGTGGTTTGGGTGGTCCATACACCAACCACCCTAATTTAAATCTTCAACCACACTGATAAGTAGTTTATTCTTCCATGCCCATATTATATTTTATATATATGTATACATATTAAGCTCTATAAACATACATGCAATTAAAAACAATAAATTCATGGCACACAGACTGAAAATAATTATGTATGTTGAACAGTCACTTCTCCTATCTAATAGAGGAAGTGAAGATTACATTTATATACAAAGTTAAATAAGGAAGGTTTGGAAGATGCAAGCACAAGATAAATATACAATTATAACAAATAAGTTTATTTAAATTTAAACAAGTTAATAGAATTACATAAAGTTCATATAAGTCTTAGATCAAACATTCCTTTGAATATTTAGATAAATTAAATCAGTTACCATAAACTTATATTTCCCATCTGGGAACTAGGAATGAACACAAATAAAGTTGAGTCTAAAGTTTATTCTAGTAATTAGTCTTTATTTTAGTACTAAAGCACATTCTGCTAGGAAGGAGCGCCTGCCTCAACAAGGTGGCAAAATAAATAGAAAGCATATATGATTTAAAGTTAGGCAACAATTTAAGAAATCTATCTAGCCTCGCGACTACAAGACTTGGACTTGAAATTCATATACATTAAGTATAGTTAAATAATGATCAACGATATCATATGCTAGAAAGTCCTAATTTGAAGAGTTACTAAGATGGTAGTTAAATGAGCTTGCTATCAAGAGTTAACTCCATTGAGAGTTACAAAACACAAAGATTAATCTCCTAGAAGAGGAATTATCATTTTACAAATATAAATGGCGAGCTACCAGGAATATAGGTTTTAAAGATACTATGGCCGGTATATTCCTAATTATTACTGCCTGGACATTCAACAGTATGTTTATACTTCCACCCAATCTTGGGAACACAATAACTAGTGCAGACACTAAATGTATTAACTAATACAAATGGCGCCTGAAGGGGGCTGGAAACTAAGAACTATTCCCACGGGCCACTACTATGAACTTGTAGGGCTGCCGTAAAATGGTACATTAAAAATAAGAGTGACTGCTATCTGTCACAGACCTAATTAGGTCACTGAACAAAACGTTATATAGCCTGATTTCCACCATTAAGTGATCCTAAACATGGATATACAGTTTAGGGAGTTATGACTACTCCCACTATATAAAACTATGTCTTAAGGACTTATAAAATTAAGTCAGAAACACTGACATACTAAATCATGTTATATGGACCAAGATCCACAGAGCATAAAGCCCATGATTCCAATCTATGCCTTATGGGCACAGAAAAACTCGTCAGAAACACTGACATTTAATACTATATAATATGGACATAGAAAACGAGTAATAACTCTTACAAAACTAAGCCTTATCAGCATATAAAAACAATTAAGACACACTGACAAACATAACAATGTCATATGCACATATATAAAGAATAAGAACTCTAAACATTAAAACAATGCCTTATGAGCATAGAAAAACAAGTCAGTTAATCTGACAAACATAACAATGTCTATGGACATAGAGAAAGAGTAAAATCTCCAAGCATCAAAGCTATGCCTTATGGGCATATAAAAACCGTCAGACATTCTGACACAAAAAACTATGATTTATGGACATAGTTAAAAAAGAGTACTACGACTCTAACGCAGATTCTAGCTTTCAAATACTCATAGTCTCAGATGAGGCTTCATCTTCGTTGAGGTGGAGAGACCAACGCCTCACACATTGTAGTCTCCAGTAGCTTGTTCGCCGATGTAGATTAACGTCGAAGTTGTTCCTCCGTCGAATTGATTAAATAGAATACAAATTTGAAGCGAGGAGGGATGGTCATATACACACAGAACTGACGTACTCTGGGAGGGTTTCCACCCGGCCACAATATTGGGGGAGGTAAGTTGTTTAATTGCGCCGCGTAACAACTAGAGCTAGAGGACCGCGTGGAGAACAGAGAGAAATAGCTCAGCCTTTTCATCGAAGTGGGGCCTGCTGGTGATATGTCGTTCTGCTGATGGTCCCGGCATAGTCAGCTGGGGAAGTTTTCCTGAAGTTTGGGCGTTTCCTGGCAACATGAATTCACCGTGAGCTAATACCTGCCACAAATTATTAGAATATATTAGTTCTTATATTCATCGAGTTAAACATTTTTTAGGTATTTTGAGTATACGTGTTAAACAACAGGTTCAACACGCTACAATGTAATATAACGCATTTAAGCTATGTGTACACGTGGAATAAACGTCAACTCCGTCTATTATCGTTTACCTGTGACGGGTGGCTGGGGTGTGAATCCGGCCGTGTATACAAAAGTTTTTAGTTAAATGGTTTTACACTCTCCCTCTACACTAGTTCTGATATATTCCCCCTAAAGGCGTACCCTTCTATCGTAGTTAAAAGTAGATAGCCCGGCCATGTTCAGTTAAAATGCATAGTAATATAAAGAGAGCCAACGAACAGCAGTCCTGTGTTTACACTTAACAATCATACAAGAAAATATACAAATTTGTAACCAAATTAAAATCTTTATTCTTATTTTAATATATGATTATATGTACTACATTAATGCATTTTAGAGGAACTAAAATCTAACTTCCGCAAATGTTTGTACACTTCCTCCATAATATAGCTTCCTCATTCGTGTATATATGAGAATATCCCTGATGGATATTATAAAGCTAAACACGCAATTATTTTAAATATATATTATTTTTACACGGCGTCGTAAATACGGATGGCCTTTTCGCACTTAAATGATGTTGGGAGGAGAATCTTAAATTAAATGAGCCCTCTTTACGTGGAGGAAGAGTAAGAAGTAATGTAAGGTATAACACACCTAATACGTACGACTATGATTCGAATAACAATTGAAAACCCAATCAGCAAAGCAAATTGGATGAACTTGGAGAGAAGAAGTGTGTGTCAAGTTGGCCAGCCGACTTCAAGCCACCCAGTTTTTGAAAACGTCCATCGCTTGAGCTATGCTAGTTCTGGCTAGTAACCAATTTTCATTCTTTGTTCTGAAAATTTAAGGCACTTATGAACGAATGCTTATAGGTGGCTAACTTTAGGTATATCAAATTGGCCACCCAGTATTATAAATTATGGCCATAATCTTTTTAAAGCTTATCATTTGTGCTACGTTAACGTTGGTTAGTGCCCGATTTCTAATCGTTAGTTCTGCCAATTTCAGGCTATAGCAAACACTAATTTATAAGTTTATTGGCTCAAGTCGTGTTATAAATATATTTATCGTGTCAAGTGATTGTACTTCTCTTACATTTCAAGTATATATTGAACGTTTTCACACAAAAAAAAGAGTTGTTTTAATATCTTTTATTGATCAGCTGATTACTTGGTGGTTGCTCCTTGCTGTAGACGATTTTCTTTTCAAAGAGTTTTATTGGACGAAGTATCTTATTATCTGATTTGTTGGAAATGTCACGTAAATAAGGATACCCACTGTGTGGATGCGAATATAATTTCTAAAGACCATGGATTACAGACCTATGGATACGGAGTCTGTAGAAGGGGATTTATGCTCCTTGAGAATTCACTATGTACATTTCTTTATAATTGATCTGTAACAGAGTCTATAGTTTAATTAATGCTCTGTGATGCTTTTTCTTCTAATATATGCTTCTGTAACAAAGTGTATTACTTCCTTTCACTCATCTTGGTTTATATTTAATGGTTTCCCACTCTCCCTTTACGAAAATTTGGGCTGTGTCCCTCTACATTCTACCTTAACTCTAATAATATTGTAAGACTTGAATCTCTGAACAAACATTCTAACCCACGACTTAACAATCGTATTTGACAGAGGAAAGTACGTTTAACCACAAACCAGGGTCAGATAAAGAGGGGGTATAAGAAGGGTTATTTTGGGACCAATACTCAACAATACAACTACATCCAAGATGCAGCTGGTAAGTAGTACTACCATTCTTTCTGTCGGGGACTCTACTAATGGGAGCATAGGTTGAAACATCATACTAACTTAACCTAGGGCAGCAATGCCTAACAGTAAACAGCTAAACCTAGACCAGCCTAGTTTATTCTAGGCCTAACCAGGTTTCTCTAAAGGTTCGATCAGCCTATTTAACCACAGGCTGAGCCCGATTAATAAGTTGAATTGAATATTGTTTTATATTGTAATATTCCAAATCTATAATCTATTACTTAACATCACAAATATTATACTAAAAGAGCACTAATTCGTTATATGTATTGATTATATTATAAAACTACAACACATTTATTAAATTTTATAATATGTATAGTCAAAAGTACTAAATATACTACATAATATAATGCACTTACACCTGCGTGGAGACAGAATAGGGAAATCACATATATAAAACTAGTACTTCAGACAGTTTGGCCACCATTGAAAAAAATACTTGATAGTCGACGTATCTTTGAACTATCGAATGTATACAATTTTTGAACAAAGTGAATAGGTATTGTTAATAACACAAACATTTTAATAATGTATAAAACTTTAAACTGCTGTTTTCCATAATTTGTGTTGGCTCAAAAAAAAAGTTTTTTCAATAAAACAAACTATCAGTAGATGTAAAGTTGCGAATGAAAAGCATTTTATTAGTTGAGGAATAAAAAGCATAAATTTTATTTTGAGCTCTTTGAATGTACAATTTTTACTTCTAGTTTTTCAATTCCAGCTGCAAAAACTCCACTTTTGTCAAACCTTAGAAATGGGGGAATGTTGGAAGCGGATTAAAAATAATGGATAAAACTTACCCTTTAAAAATAGAACCAAAACAAAATTTCCTCTGTGAAAAATTATATTCTAAACTTCACTACATCTTATTGAAGGCCATTAAATAGTCAAATACATATTTAAAGAAGACCTAGTGTATTTGATGGGTGTACAAGGTTTTATCAGTGTCCATTGAATATTCTTACAACGGTTTTAAATTATTTTTTTGATTTTCCTAAGAAAACAGGAAATTTGGATCGTAGTAAAATATTTGCACTTAATTTACCCTGAAATCTAACAAGCTAGCTTTTATAGTTCCACTATGGTGCAGCTTATAAGATAGGACCATAGTGTAATCTGTCGAGGTAAGACTGCTTGCTACCTTTCAGGTTAAATGGAAGGTATCATTATAAATATCATAAATATCTTCTTGAGTTATTGATTTTTATTTTCGTGATCCGCATATTAATGTTATATCTACAATAAATGGGTAAGAATGAGGAATGTGAAATTTATAAAATATGTACCCGTGTTTTCTTAGAGGACCATCAGGAATGGGAAATACCACATGAATAGACCCTCACGGAATTTGAACAATACTAGACGTGACTGACACTTTTACCCACGTGCCCACTTGTGCAGCTAAGAAATTATTAACTTAACCTGTTTTTATTTAGTTCCAACCAAATTGTTTCATTCATATGGGATATTCGAAATTATTACGTTAATGGGTTAGGAATGAGGAAGGTCGATTTTAGAGGAAATCGAACAACATTTGTTTGGATGAAGAGCTATTAAACCATTTAGGAAAAACATTATAGCACCTTTCCAAGATCCGAACCCTAACCTCCATATCACCAGCAAACCAGATCAGATTATCCTCACATTTAGTTTATGTACTCATCGGTTTGAGTGATTTGAATTTTAAATTCCACAATGAAGATAATATTTAATAATATTAATGAATTCTCGCCTCCTGTTTATACTCTATACACTGATGGTGTATGCGGTTTTTCTAAAAATGTACACCCATATTATAAGGATGAGATAGATATAGTCCAATACGAATAAAATGTGCTTAAATTTTTGTGTAGGGAGATGGATAAAAATGTAGGTAAAAATCTAATAACCTACACTCAGAAGGAATTTGAACTACAATCTCTCCGTTACCGACATACAGGACCATATGGGGTTGAGGCTTTAGCATGCGTGGCCACTAGTGCGGCTGATGATGAACATTCGCGTCCAGAATTGGCATCACTGCCATTATTTTATCTTATAATTAATAAAAATACTATAATCTTTATCTTATTTTCTTGCTGAAGCAAGCGTGAAGCAATTTTCTCACCATCTGATCCATTCGGGTAGTGGTTTGATGCTTTACGTGTACCAGTCCGGGATGAATTCATGTTAAACACTATTAAACTAGGGATGAGAAATATAGAATTTACAAAAATGTACCGTCATTTGTGTGCAGGGAAAGTGGAGTGATACGAGATTAATGCCTTAATTCACGTTTCGCTGATTATAATGGTCAGTTTTTGTGTGATAATCCAGTTGACGAGTAGTTTCAGCAACTGTGGGCCATTTTAAACATGTAATTAAATCAAAATTTAACCAAGATAAATCAATGAAAATTAACTACTAGAAATTGTTTTGAATGTGTTATTTATAATTTTTGACCAAAATATGCAACTTTTTTGTTGCAAAATTAGTGTTATTTTAGACTTTATATCTTAAGCCAAAGTTGCATTTAATAGCTATTGACAATTCTGACACCTTATATCAGTCAGTAGCGTGTCTTGTCTAATGAATGAAGGATCCCGGGTTCGATTCCTGGCATAGCCGAAAATCGTATCATTGATGAAATGTGGGTAATCCCTTGAATTTTCGAGCGGGACCTGGATGTTATGTCTGTTCTAGATTTAAGTTAGTTCAATGGTCGTGTGCTGATATAATCAGTCAGTTCAAAAAGTGCACTTTAAACACCTCAGATATATTTGTATCGTTTGACAAATATGTACCCACAAGCGGTGATCTATCTGGTGTTAGGCTCCATTACATGTGAGAAATCAATTGCTAAAATACGTATGTATGGCCTAGTATTGCCTTTGTTTTATGCACGAATTCAATTATTTTAGGGAATTGATCGTTGTCTATGAAATAGTGAATATTTACTACACCAGCCTCGTATGCCAGAACTCCCCAGATTATCATGGAGAGGTAAGTTACCCACGGACCACGAGTGTAATATGGCTAGTAAAAGTCATCACTCCCGCAATAGAGTGGACTGTGTCGACTTATTACACTGGTTTTCCCATTCTCTCTTCAAGATAATGTGAAGGTATTTAATTTCAGATTCACCCCTCTCATCTACGCCTTAGAATAAATCATTAATAAATTTCGTGGCTAAACGAGTACGTTTATGCTATATAGAGAGTATTAAAGCAGTTTATATCTATCTAATTAGAGAGTGAGATACAGTATTATTATAAGTATTGATTGTATTGTGCCTTACCTTTTCACTATTAATTTTACTCTTAAACATATAAAAATGTCTTACAAATAAAAAAAAATTGAAATATAACCTGAACTGTTTGGAAAGTGAACCAAGTAATCACTATCGCCCGATTTGCCAGTGAGTGGTGGGCTAAGGGTTTTAATTCTTGTCCAGAGTACTGTCATTTTATTTCATAAATGGTTGTCTCCTTTATTCACACAAACGCGATTATACGAGTATATCCCCTCGATTATAACCTGGTTCTCCTCCCTTACACTATTATTATAAATGCCATCAAAGTTAAATGCGAATAGCTCGAGCGGGTATTGAGACACGAAGCATGTATGATCAATAAATATAGGTCTCTTTCTTGACTTCATGAAGTGACAGAGAGAAACCACGAGGCCGGGATACAAATACGTCATTTCTTTAGCCGTCTCATTAATCGTCCGGGCTATCCGAGTTTATTTGCGATGCCATATTTACGTTGAGTTATAGGGAAAAATCATTTTGTTAAAACCACTCTCATCAAGCTCAGCTGGGATTCAAGCCCAGACATCCACATCACCAGCTAGTAAGACTATACAAACATGACGTCTTGTCGACGTAGCCACCGATGTTGCTGATATAATTTATATATATTTATATTTAGCACCATGTATTACTACCCGTTCCTGTTATACGCTTATGTACTAATTATTCTAATGATTTTAGGGATAATGAATGCTAAAACTACTCTCAGTACACCCGACTGAGATTAGAACATCAATCGCCCCGTCATTGACAGTCTAGTCTCCCACGATATTAGCGCCTTAGACCATGCGGCCACTGAAGGGGGTAGTTTCTATCTGCTGTAGGGCTTGTATTTTATACTCTTCCTTTGCTCGGATTAGTTTAAGTTACCTCTAGTTAGTAGTTGCTTTAAAACAAACATGAAGTTTAGTTATTATGAGATGAAACTTTTAAATTCCCTTTTAACTTTGTCATAAAAAACTTTTTATATTGGTTTTTTTTATAAAGGAGTTTTTGAAAGTTTGAATGTGAGTTCTGTGAGTGGTTTTGGTTTTTAAATTTCATATGAGAGTCTAATAAATGAAGAATTTTTTTTTTGCCCTATTCGACCTTTATTTGTTGTGAAACTGGATCCTTAGAGTCCTTCAGGGGGTTCGTGGAGAAATTTGATAGAATAATTTTAGCTTTATAAGAGATAAAAATTTCTTAACTCACATCCAGTTTAATCTGCTAAAAGACGTTGAGTTTTTTCATCAACATTTATTTTGTCTCTAGAGGCTCTTTTGCTTATATTTTAAAAAGCTTTTCTTCAAAACCCTTCTCTGGCTACACTCTGTTTGAATGTTTATTTAGACTCTAGAACAGGTAATTTAAAGGTCCAGAGTTTAATTCTCTTATTAATTAAATAATAATAATAATAACAATAATAATAATAATAATGGCGTGTCTGGAGTACATCAATCTCTAGCTCAATCTTCGGAAAACCTAGCCAGTAGGTACTGATGTACAGTTGCCCATAGGTGCCCGATTGTACTAATCGTACATCCTTTCCATGTCTCGATGATATGAGGAGATGATGATAGGGAACATGATGGGGTGGAGTTAATGAAGGTCTTAACCTAGCTTAAACCTTATTAGCTAAATCCTTGTGCCCATGGTAATTAATCCCCTTTCTAGAAAAATCCTCTCGAACCAGCAGGGAATTGAAACTGGTTTCAAGGGGTCTGACCACTACACCACGAGACCGGTTAGTTCTCAGAATAGCTGAGATGTTTTTTTGTGTGAATTAGTGAATTCACTTTTTGCAACTATGAATTTACATCTGTGGAATTTGGTTCTGTGTCTGTTCTAAAGTTAAGATGGTTTGTAAGTCGTGAGCTGGTAGAAACGTCTTGCTTATTATATTAATAAACATCCATATTTTACTAACATTTACACATGAGTTAGGGATGAGGAAGGGAATATCTTAAAGGAGATGCTACTTTACTCTGCAGAGCAGGGATTCAAGTTCCTCCGTTACATTAAAACCATAATAAGTCAGGCTGACGCCATTATCCACGTTCCCATCATGTAGAGGTGATTTAATCAATAGGATGATTAATTGTCAAGCTATGCGTCTCTGATTTCAAATTAAAACAATCTAGAACAGGGCTATTACCATTTGTTGAACCGAGTTAATAAATTACAAGGAAATTAATGTAATATGTTATTACCAGCTTTTCTTATTGCTCAGTGTAAGCATAATATATTAGAGAGTTTTATTAATTATTACTTTTCAATTTTATCCTCATGGTTTTAATTGGGCCAATGTGATAGACATGCGTTCAAAAACATCAGGCATTAAATTAATATTTCTTTCAGTGCGTCTTACTACCCATCAGACCCATCAATTTTTTATTAGCACCACGTCCTACGACCCGTTTGGGTTATACGCTTATTCACTAATTACGATATTGGTTTTGGGGGTGAGGAATGCTATATATATTGGAAGTGTGCTCACATTTGCGTGGAGGGAGAGTGGAAATCATTTTGAATTTTAAAAAAACTACCCTCAGTACACGCGACCGGTATTCGATCCTCGATCTCCCCGACGTGAGCAATCTAGTTTACTGTGAGAGTATCGCCCAACACCATGTGGCCACAAAGTGGGTATCAACATGTTAAATAAACTGAAAGCGCAAGATAGAATTGAGGTTAAAGTTAATAGGAAATGTTCCCCCAAGTGAAGAAGATGGAGGTTTGATTCCCAGTAGAATACTATCGTTGAACGTATATATAGGTAATACCAAGGGTGGTTTTCCCTAAATGATTTCCCAATCTCCTCCGGGTAGATTACCTCTACATCCTTACTGCTTCATCCCTACCGCATTAAAGTAGTTATATATGCGTATAGCCTGCACAGGTATTATTATTATCATTATTATTATTATTATTATTATTATTATTATCACGTCTTACTACCCGCTCGGGCTATACGCACAACAGGTAGTAATACGCGGTAGGAAGACGTGGTGATTAACATAATAAGGGGAAGGGATATGAAACCATTTAATAAATGACACCTTCACCCAGCCACGATTCAATCCCCGATCCCTCCATTATCGGCAAACTATACGAGCTCTTACGATTACATAATGTGCTTACCGACGCAGGTAGACTGGTTTTAAATTGTATTGCCGATAACGAGGAGATCGGAGTTTATATCCTAATCGGATGTACTGAGGGTGTTTTTTTTACATACCGTAACTGGTTGACCACTCTCCTTCCACGTAAATGTGGGTACATTTTATATAGATTCTATCATCCTAAACTTTATCCTACTAGTTTAAATATTAGAAATACTTAAATGGGTAGCTTAGAAAGAATACATCCGAATTATCTTTGAGGGGGAAGCAGATATATTATTATATCATGTGTCTTCCATCATTTTAGTGTAGCCGACCGAGATTCGAACCGCTCTCTCAGTTCCCGGCAACCCAGTACAGCGCGATTTCATACGGTTTGTAAAAGAATAAACTTCACCATCGACGATTACAAGTTCACCTTCAACCCATCAATCATGACAACATATTATTTAGCAGCGAGAAAAGTGGCGTCGTAAGTTGCGCTGATAAATTTAAAATCCATTCCCCTATAAAGAGTAATTTGCTTTATTCAAACGAACAGAACTGCTATTTGTCAATCTAGCCATGAGTAATTTATTTATAAACGCTTTCCTAGAATCTAAAATTTAATTAAACCAATAGTTTTTATTTCAAATGTTTGATTTTATTCATGGAAATGTATTAGTTTGTTCGTGATTCATTAGATAATTTGCAGGTCTGGCGTACGATTGATATATTTAAATATATTTCGCGCTCAAAGTTCACTTTCTAAACACAACGCTATGCAAGAACACAGCCTATAAACTAGCCTTACACATACAAACTAAATCTGCGTCCTCAGTGAGTCGACATTGTCAATCAACAAACAGAAAGTTTCACTCCTGTCTACATCGGATTGACAACAACAAAACAGTTGAAAGCAAAATGTTTGACGAGGATGACGTATTTATTGCTTGTGTGGCATTCACAATTATCGCGTCTGAAAATTCAAATAAACTAATACTGCGTGGAAGAAGATTTTGGGTACGACTTTCTTTGATATTCACAGACACCAGAGGGGAAACAATTCAATACGTCAACCAACATTTTTTGTCGATCGACTCAGTGGGCAGCTGCATTTTATTTACGAATAATTAGAATATCCTAAACTAAATATTTATTTCAAGGCACAGCGAATGTATTAAGTATGTTGTCGGCCACTTGTAAACTATTACGAGCTTCAGTCAAAAACTTGGTTTGTATTGTAGAGAACAAATTATAGAGTAATCTATAAAATTCTACCTCAATGTTACAAACTATTTAGCAGATATGGTAAAAACTAAATCTATCAGGTTATTAACCAAAGTTTAAAAATGATTCCTGGACATGAAACTCGAACCCGGTTCTATTATTGTGTTCAAGTGTCATTTTTCAATTAAATATAATATATTTGAAGTATGTACCCCAGTGTACGGTAATATAATTAGAGTATCCGACCACGTGGTGTAGTGGTCATTGGTCAATGCCCCTGGCTAAGAATCTAGGGGTTACGAGTTCGATTCTCAGCTGGTAAAGTGGGTATTTTTCTCACAAGAGGAATTATCCCTATGGTCACCAGAGATTGGTGAATTAGGCTCGAGCTAAGTTTCCCACTGGCCCACACCTCCATATTCACTCATCACATATCTCATTGTTTGTACGTGTGGACAACCTCCATAGGTGTACCCTGGACAACGCTCTGTGCCACCAGTGCAGCAAATAGTATAAATACAGGGGAGCTAACCAGATGCCATGTCTCTCCCAGTCAGAAATACTGTCTGCTATATATATATGTATAGTCAGTTTACATCTATTGTCTATTCTAACTGTGGGTCGCAAACCGATTGGTTGGTGGCTTTCTAAGAGTTTTAATAGTGTGTAAATTTTGTAATTAGTTGAAAATAAATAATCATTAAAAGATGAGAAAACTACAAAAAAATAATTTAAAAAAATCTTAGTACCTATTAAAGCCAGGGGCAGTAAAAATGTTTACCGTTAGAAAAATTGGGTTGCTGTTTTAAAAAAGTTTGGGAAACACTCGTTTATTGATTTGTGTTATTTCGAATTAAATTAAGCTATCTACAGTAATGTGTTTATTATTTAATAGATTTCTAATTTTATCAATAATTTGAAATATACTTTAACTAAAATTAGCAATTTATTAATTGATATGTAATCAGTCGGTAGTGTATTTGTCTACTGAACTAAGCATCCCGGGTTAGATTCCCGGTGTGGCTGAAAAACTTATCATTAGTGAAATGTGGATTTACACTTTCAGTGATGAAGTGATGAACTAACGGTTGGGGGCTGGAGGTTGTGTCTGTTCTAGATTTAAGCTAGTCCATATGTCGTGTGCTGATATAATCAGTTGGTTCAGAAAGTGCACGTTAAATACTTCAGATAAGTGAAAAACCTATCTTATCAATTTCTCGAAATACTGTATTTTTTTTAATTGCTCGCCACGTCTTCCATTTCTCCTGGAGTATCCACATATTTACACCGATTGGGTAAACATAAAGATAGTAGAATTTAAAGGGAGATGCACCCACAATTGCGCTGAAAAAGGCTGGGATTTTTTTTTAAATCACCTTAGAACACCCGCCAGATATCTGAACCTTGACCTCCCAACTAACAAGAAGAATACGTTGATAATATCTCGCCGGTGTGGGCAGCAAGAATAATTAAAAGCAGATTTGCTTGTAATTAAGCTTGAGCACTTACACATCATGTTTAATTACCCTCCTCAGTGAACATTAGCGTATTGTTAGACCGTTGATTAAACGTTCCATACAAGCTTTCCCCCTCCTCTGAAACACACTAGTACATCGGGTAGGCTCATCTCCCACCAGAAAATTGAACCGCCGAGCCCGAGGCCAAACTAACGTGGACATTGCAATACCGCCCGCACTTCCATGGTTGTATAAATAGTGGAGACAGGAGATGAGACACCAACACTCCTCTAGGAAACTTCGTAGCACCATGATGAAGATTGTAAGTCATTCTCATTTTACTGACGTCTTTATTGCTGAGATAGTGCTCATTGTGTTAGCTAATAAGTGGTAGCAAGGGACATCGGTTTAAAGTTATCTTCTTGATGGACTTAGATAGCTGGACAGTATTTAGTGTATTATACTCTGATATTCAATACAGTAGAATATATAGTTTTCAAATAAATTATATTTTAATAAGGTGACCAGTTTTATAAACGGTGAACACTAAAATAATTCATTATTTGGGTAATTATAGGCTACCTAGTTTTTTTTAATGAATATTGAGATTGAATTGTTTGCCATTTGTATTAAGAAAGGTGTATGACCCTGGATACAGGATGAACTTGATGGCTTATTGGAAGATTGTGCTAAGCCGAAGGTCCAGTGTTTAGTTCCCGAACACATACGTAGCAATTTTTATTCATTGGCCTATATTATAATATATATTTATTCTACTCATACAAAATCACATTTTCTGCATATTTGAAAATGTATATTTTTTTTTTCTGAAAACAACTTTTTTTTTAATTATTATAAAGTATAGTAGGGTCTATATATCTGAAGTTTGTGTTCGTTTCTTGTTTGAAACGTAGCAATGAAAGTTTGATGTTAGGATATATCTAACCCTTAAAGATGCAGAAAGTACAGTAATTGTTAACCTTGGTGGTCTTGTGGTAAAGTTCTCAACTTAAAACCCGACGTTCGTGGGTTCAAACCCAACCAAGGACGATGGATTTTCCTTGAGCGCTAAAAATCCGTTACACAATTTCCTTCGGACGGGAATCCAAGCCGTCGGTCTCATGTCAATTGTGGCATGTAAAGTAATCCTGGAGGGTATGTTAGACTACCTTTCCCAGCAAAATTGGTAGGCCCTTTCAATCTCGCTCATTGAAATTCTCGTGATATAATCAGTTGGTTCAGAAAGGTCACGTTAAATACCTTAGATAAATAAAAATGATAAACAATCAAACTTATGAATGAATTTATATAATACTTTATCAATTTTAATTTTAGCTCACTATACAAAATTTTAAACGTATGTCGCACTTAAAGCAAATTTATAATAATGTTGCTAATAATATTATAATGTTATAATAATGTTGTCAAGTTGCTGCAAAATTAAAATTAAATATATTACTATCATGTACACTTCCTTCTGATCTGTCGGGATTAATGATGGTATATGCGTATATTTTGTAAGCCATTAAGTAAAAATAGCCAAATTTAATAATTAGAATGTTATCAAACAGAAAATATATTTTTTAAATATATCATTTGAAAGAACTTACGTGGAATATATATTTTAAAATTTACATACAACAGATGCAAACTCTTGCATTTTGTAACGTTTTGATGTTATTAAGGGATGTATCTATTTATGGATAATATACATTAATCGGTGAATGTATAAACGCCATTATGGCACGTTTCCTTATGTCATGAAAGAAATGGTTGAGGTTTCTAAGAAAAGACCTTGGGCTGTAGATTTGCACACAAATCACAAACATCTGAACTGTCACTAGGCTTTGAAGTTGTTACATGGTATCACACTGAGACGCTTTGCAGACGTTTAGAAATCTCACTTTATTTATAAGTGACCACCAGGTTTATGACCTACTAAAAACTTAAAATTTTGAATTTAAAGTCTAAAAAAACTAAATGTGTACTTCTGAGAAGCAGAAGGTAATTAAATTAGGTTATTAAATAAAGTTATGTTTTGATAAGGTAACAAAAGAAAATTTTAATAAAATGTGAGATTGTTTTATAGGGTTTAATTTAAGTCATCATACATATTTGTAAAACACTTTAAACTTAAAATTTAAACATGATAACTGGTCAGAACTTTTGCCTACAACTTGGTGAAAACAATATTAAAAAATTAAAAAACAAAACTATTAATACGTTAGGATTTCTAAACGTCTGCAAAAAAGCTTCCCAGTACTCTCCGGTGTGGCACCCTTGGTACTTACGAACCCTGTGCTTTGGATAAGTTGACATAGATGATTTTCCACCTGGGCATGACGACTAGTAGATCTAATTCGCTAAGATACTAAATTGACTGATCCGTCTGGACAAAATTACTAGTGTTGTGATGGCGAGTGAAGAGAGGGATGGATCATTTTAAAACGCTCATGTTCATGGAACGGGGAAATATATAAGCTTTGCTAGGAGCTCAGTACCAAAAACTAAAAACCTCTTATAGGTTTACAGCTTTCTATGAGTATAATTTTAGCTAGAACTTTTAATACCCTATAAAAAGATGATATGATTTTTTTTTATAACGAGAGCTTGCAACCAGCGCTGGTGCGATTAAATAATCTAGTTCTATATAAATGCAACCATCAAAATAAACGTAAAAAATATCATATATATATATATAGTAGAGTTACTGACTAACCCCCTCTGGTGGCAAATGTGGTATAAATGTCAAGCTCATTGAGTCTGGTTTGCTTGTGACGAGGAGGTCGAGGCTTGAGTGACGGCTGGTTTTATTGAGGATGTTTTTCTAAATGGTCTTTAATTCTCCCTCTACGCCAATGTAGGTACATTTCCCCTAAGTTCTGCCCGTCCTCATTCCTACCTTATATTGTAATTAAAATGTGTACAGCTCACTTGGTTGACCTCATAGTATAAGATGTCACTCTAGCGATAGACTAGACTCCCAATGTCGGGAATATCGGGGTTTGACCCCAGTCGGGTGTACTAAGGGGGTTTCCCAAATGTATTTTCCCTCTCTCTTCACGAAAATGTGAGTACACTTTTTCTAAATTCAAATGTCCTAATTCCTAACTCATTAGAGTAATTAGTACATAGGCGTATAATCCAAATGAGTAGTAATACTAATGATAAAAAAAAGTATAAATACGCGTATAGACCGAACAGATATTAAGACGCAGTGGGAAATAAACTATCAACTTAAAAGTTATACCTTTAATGATCATCTTAATGTGGTTGAATTAAGAAGTTGTAAAAGTCATCTCGAAACGAAGTATATAAAAGAAAATAAGTTTGGGGGAAGCCAATCCCCGATGCGGAGGATGGGAATGGTCTCTTGTCAAAGAATCAGTCGTGCTGGTAGCAAATAGTAATTTGACACTATTTTATTGCAGGTAATCATCTCTTGCCTCCTGGCCTCGGCCCTCGCCGCCCCCCCTCTCCAGTTGGACCCCAAGGAGCCCATCCCCATCGTGGCGCAGTCCAACATCCTCAACGAGGACGGAACTTTCCAGAACAGGTGAGGCGGGGTCAATTGGAATGCAAAAATAGGCATGGTCGTGAAATATGATTAACTAGGGATTATGATGGATCTTTACGTTTTACCCGAGATCCAAAATTTAGGTCTTACAATTATGTCTGCCTTTTCCTGGGTCTACAGCCAAAACGGTCTAATGGACTTAATTGGATACATGACGTTTAGATCTTATATGCTAATATCCCAAGGATAAATCTTTATTTTAATTATATGTTTAGAATTAAGAGTATTTTACTGTTGAATGAGTTTTGAAATTTTGAGATTATTCAAAAATTGTCAAAACAATTCTGTCCAGAATGGGTATATGAGAAGTGTTTTATGATAAATAACATTGTATTCTTGCTTTTCATAAGAAACGTATTTCAGGATAGTCTTATCTTTTTTTTTTTTCAAAAATATAATAGCGGGCCTGGATTGAGACGTGTCATCTACCTAAGTTACAGGCTATCCGATGGGAGAGTGTGGTTTCTGATGAAAGGTGTTGTCACAATAGTTGTTTGTTGAAAGCAGAATTTTTGCACATCATAATTAATGTCTCGATGTGAAGCTAACTGCGATGTATGAATATTGGTTTTGAATCTCGATATAATTGAAAAAGAAAATGTTGTCCATATAACAGATGCGCCTACATAATAATCCTTCTCTAAAAATGTGATGAAAGACTAAAATGACTTGCGAGTTATGGCGGAAGCTCGATATATTAATTTCTTGTATATAGAGCACAGGATGAACCAAAGATGTACTCGTAGTTTAAGGTGTCAGTCTCTGAATAAATTAGATTGCTGGGGAAACCAGACGGATTGAGGTGCATTACGAGATAGTTTTTCAACATCACTGTGTTTTTCCCACAGATGCTGATGCATTACCTCTAAATCAACTGCCTCAATCCTCCCCTTCAGAATGATTGATCAGCCTTGATGTGAAACGTAATAACTATCAATATTAGGACTCAAGCGTTCACAAACTCAACCAAATTATATTGCTTTTTTTTTCTGAAAATCTATAATTCTACACGTCACGTCTATGGTCCAATTTTCTTACTAATTGACATATTCGACAACTATAAAAAGTAACTAGATATATTTTAACGAATTCGTACGTAAAGTCATGTGTTATGAAGATGTCACATTTGATGGATCATCAATACCTATAAACTGATGATAATAATTTAGTAACATGTTAATAATGTTGACCTCAACAAGTATGTTTGTATGTTCCAAAAGGTGTTCCAAATGTCCGTGCTTAAGAAAATAAGGGAACGTATGTAATGATAAAAAAAATCTAAAGTAGCGCTTTTATATTAAAATAAAATAATAATTACTTTTGAATTAGTATATTTTATGATAAGTGACCAAAAATAATTAAACTTAAAAAATATGTTTCAGCTACGAGAGCGCTGACGGAACAAAGGTTGAAGCATCAGGTACCTTGAAGGACTTGGGTGACAAGGAAGGACCCTCCAGCGTCATCCAAGGATCCTATTCTTTCGTCACCGCCGATGGACAACTGTTCGAGCTGAGGTACATCGCTGATGAGAACGGTTTCCAGCCCCAGGCCAGTTTCCTGCCTGTCGCCCCCCCAATCCCCGAGGAGATCCTGAAGAGCCTGGCGTACAACGCAGCCCACCCCGAGGAGGACAACCTCAGGAAGTAGATGACGACCAACCCGACGACAACCTGACCTAGGACTCCCTCACAATCCAGACGCTCTGCTGTCAGGGTCGTGGAGGAGTTCACTCGACGAAGCGGGCGAGGTACTATGACCGAACCTTGTGGTACCTCGCATCAACAACAAATACAGATGTGCACCGAGATTATTTGATTTCCGCGCAACTCTTGTAAATAATGTACAATTTATAAAAATAAAACTGCCTTTGTTAAATTACACCCTTTTTATTTTTAAATTTCTTCCACAGTTAACTTATGACTTGAGATGTGAGTCTGTTTTACCCGCATCAGTGGTAGAATGGTATAAAACATCACACCCGTATTGGCCTGGATTACCAGTAATGGGGAGATCAGAGTTCGAGTCCCAATCAAGTGTATCGAGGTTGCTTTTTACTAAAGGGATTCCCACTATATTTCCACTCAAATTAGAGTAAGTTTAATCTAAAATTATGTCTTCTTTCTCCTTATCCCATGATCGTAATTAATGTATCCGTATAGACCGAACGGGTACTACGACGCAGTGTAAGAAAAACTCTATTTTTCCATATTTTCTGGCACAATCATTTTCGACAACTGCATGATAAATATGGGTTTGGTGTCAATGTTGGCCACATTGAAGCTATATTTAATATACCTTCTAAAATGTCTATCATACGGTGATCTGGCTGTATAAATAACTATGGCTTGCCTGATTTCGCACTATATGAAAGATAATTAATACCCGCAGAGATGCTGGACAAGGACTCTCAGTTAAGGCTGCACACTAATATTACACTAACGCTATCTTATAAGCTACAGTATGGAAGATATGTGCAAGGTAGCAGCAGTCTTACCTTTGACTAACCATACAAGAGTCCTATTTTATAACTACACCGTTTGGGAATCAAGTAGGCTTTCAGTTTAAACAAAGGCTTCATCACGGCTTTGATGTTATGGACCACGATTGAGACTTTAATTGAATTAGTGTTGGCCATGGATCCAGGAGAATATGTCTTTACTCGGGAGTTAAAAAGGCATATAAATATGAAGCAAGAGAAGAGTTATGTGCGTGGGTTGGATGTAAGAAACAGCGCTGGCCCTAACTTATCCCAAATAAAGACGATGTTACTATCATTATTATTATTATTATTACTATACACTGTTATGAATTGTTCTATACCGTAGGCTATTTTATAAAAAAAAACACGTTTTATGTTTATGATCGTGATATTAGGAGCCCGTCTCACCCTACGTATAACACCCAGCCTATGTAAGTGATACAGCTTAAACCATAAGTATGATTGTCTGTATTCTACTTTAGGAAACAGTTTACTTGAGAACAGGGAAACTGTTACACCATATTTAAAAAAACAAGATTAATTAAATAAATGGTACAGTGCACAACACAGACTTTATCGCTCCTTTAACCAAAAATGGAGATATTTTATTATATTTGAAAGTAAGTAACACACGCTGTTGTAGAAACATAAAAAAAAAAAGCATCAAATTCCACCAAAGAGCATGAATGAAATAATATACACTGTCACAGATACACTAAAACAAAGTAACATCACTGCTCACCAAAAAGCACAACAATCAACTCCCCAGTTACAAGGCATCCATCTACTTATATATTATAAACTTTTCTTTAATATTTCAATATTCCTACAACTTTTTAATGATATGTTATTTGGTATCTCAAAGAGCTACGAATATATGATCAACATAAGAGATATCCATCCGCTTGTGTAAAGCACCTTCCAAGTCATTTTACAGGATTATTATTTAATTTTTTATCCCCGCCTCTTACTACATATTCAGGCTATACGCATATATGATAGTTAATTACTCTAAAGGGGTGAGAATGAGGCAGGAAGCATTTTTAAAGGTAATCTACCTTCATTTTCGTGGATGGAGAGTGGGAAAACATTTAGGGAAAACTACCCTCAGTAGAGCTGACCAGGACTCGAACCCCGATCTCTCCGTCATCAGCAGGTAACTCTAACATAAGAATGACGCCTTAGACAATTCGACAACTGAAGGAGGTACAGGAAGCCTTAGCGTCGCCATTTTGTTTATAACGTTTTATAATGCTTAGTTAGGAATGTTGATCAAAATTGTTGGAGTCTATTTTAACAAGTTTTTGTTTCTCTTTTGGGCTTAAATCATTCACCCTTAATTCTAGGGTTGGATGGATACATCCATAAAATACCTCTGGGGAACCTTATGAAGATTTAGCCCTTTTGGTAAATTTATTTATGCTCTAGGCTGAGATGCGAACAGGCAGACAGACACACAGACAGAAGGCATCGCGAAAACCACATTTTTATGTTCAGAGGATCATGGAACATCAACATCAATCAAAACCACGAATACAATTATTTTATGAGCAAAATATCTCCTCTCTCCAAGGAATTGCGATAGAGGAAAAACTACAAAACTAGTTTCAATTTTGAAATGGTCAAATAAAGAATATTGATACGTTTTCTAGTCCCAGTACAATCGTAAACCTAGTTTTCCAATTAATCGATCATAAGATTTTCTCTTAAAAATTGATTAAATCATTATTATAATTTTCAAGTAAATGTGTGTCAATGTTCAAGTGAGTGTGTGTGCTTTGTTAATTCATCCTCAATTTAAAAGCATGAAATATAGAAAATTTATTTCAAATCAAGACGAGGACATCGGGTGTTCCTTTATTTGCCATGCTTCAAGATTATCACATGCAGTAGAGAAACATTTTTAACATTTCCACCGTTAATAAACATTGAAAATCAAATCAAATATAATGTTACCAGAAAAAGCCAATGTTTTACTTGTTTAGGTTAAAAGTTATTTATAAACCATCTAAGTAACCGGACCTTTTACGAAGTCTCTGCTATTTGATTAGTCCAAAATTCCCCGCGTTTTTTTTATGTATGTTTCAGAAGGCATTTCCGTTTTCCCAAACAATTTAAAAAGTGATAAGGGTAGAGGAATGAAGTCTCATTTTTAATAAAAATTACACGTGTTCAAGTCATGTCACTGGTGTTCGGAATGTGACAACTTGGCCTTGTAGGTAAACGCATCAAGTTACCACACAACCTAATGGTTCTGACCGGGAAAAAAGAATAATACATAATAAGACATAATGTTCGAATCAACGTGCTTAGTTCTTCAGTTAAAGTTCTCTTTCAATAAAAGGTCTACTATTTAAATCCTGAAGTTAAACACCCCTAATTGACAAGTATTCTAATTTTATTTATTATTTTTGTGAGAATCCCTCTGTTTTCCCGGTCCTCCCTGTTTTGTCAGACGTGTGGCAGCCCTGTTAAGTGCTTGCATGGCATAGCTGGAATATGACGCAATCCTAATTATGTTAGCACTGTATAGTGGTGCAATTGACCTAGTAACGTCCTATTTCACTGTTCGAATGGTCTAAGGCGTCTCTCTCGCAATATACTAGACTGCCAATGACAAGGATATCAGAGATTGAATCCCTGTTGAGTGTACTAAGGGTGTTTTTATCACAAAATTTCCGCTCCTCCTCCAAGCAAATATGGGTGCATTTCCTCTAACTACAGTACAACCTTACAGCCTGAATGGATGGCTTGACGTGGCATTACAAAAAGATATAGGAAAGGGTGTAAATTCAAGAGTGTGGCAGAAAAATATTCTAGTAACGAATAAATGGTAAGTGTTAAATTCTTTCTTCTTACAGACATATTGATCTGTAAACTTATTATATGTTCATTTGTGTACAGAAACTAATACCCGTATCTGTGGTTACGTGGCATAAGGCATCATACTCGCAATAGATTGGAATCCCGGAGATGGGGTTTTGAATTCTGATGGTTGCTGATGGTTGTTTTCTATAAATGGTTTCCGCCTCTCCCTCCATGCAAATGTTGGTAAAGTTCCTATAAAAATCTACCTCTCTCATGTCTACCACATTATTGTAAAAATATAAATATTATGGACGTGTAGTAAGAAGCTAATATAAAACCTACATAAATATCTATATCTCCTATTCTCCATTGTGAAATATATCTTAGACGATATTAATTATGGAAATGGCAGGAAGTTTAAAAACCACTAAAACAGCCCTTAATATCCTATATATTTCTCCCTTGACTCTATCATAAAACTACTTAATTTATTCAGAGAGGTCTGGACCAGTGTTTCCATCTATTTATATTGATCTCAAATCTGCTATATTTCCCAAAGAACGTTGTTGAAAATTAAATAACTATAAGCAAACTTGTTTTGTATTTTAATTTTATTAAAAAATTAAAGTGTAAAATTCTTAATCATACATGTGATCAATTTCATCAAAAAAATTTTTGGAGTACCATATTTTAAAATAACAGAGTCCCAACCTCCCCGTCAAATGACAAACTGTTGTGGTGAGAGTCTAACACCTTAGACCGGACAGTCACTGATAGGAACGGTAACAGTAGATAGCTCTATAAATGTCAAGTCAGATGAAGATATTTTAAGCTTTTTTAACATATATTGATTATATTTTTATAATAGTTTAGTATTAATTGTGGAAATTAACATGTACTTTACTATAGCACAGACTTTGTCCTTATAAAACTTACAAACTAGACCACAAACTAATCCACAACCAACCCTAGTGCCTAGAAATATTCTTCTTTGTATTTGTAGTAGTGGGGTCTTAGTACCCATATGGGTAATACGTACACATTTATTACGCTAATAGAATAGGAACTATGAAGGTAGGTTATTTTTTTAATGTGTTGGAAACAATCTAGGAAAATACCACCTCAGTACATTCGACCGGAATTCAAACCCTGATCTCCCCATCACCAATAATCCACTAGAAGACACAAGTGACGTGGTAGACCATGCGTCCACCGATGCGGCCCATATATATATACTAAATCTGTAGAAGGACTAGCCCGTATATAAATAGTAAACACATTAGTCAGCACCCCACGGAATTAAACCAGGCTCCCTTACTGTCTACCACTCCACCCACGACATTTCTAGAGATATGTTTTTAGTCTAACACTAATGTTATTAGCGACTTAATCTCAAGGATTATTAATGAAAGGGTAGTTTAGAGGAAATCTACCCACATTAGCATGAAGAGGGTATGAGAAACCGCCCCTAATGAATGGAGTTGAGGTTCAAACCCCGACCTCCCCATCAAAGAAAAATAACAGACAAGGCGAGACTAAGCAAGCCTAAAGCTGTGGTCAAAACTAAAATAAGACCCGCTTCAGTGGATGCACTCTCGTGTTAGATTTGATCGCCGATGACAGGGAGATCGGGGCTCGAATCCCGGTCGGGTATGTTGAAAGTGGATTTTCCTAAATTGTTCTCTACTCTCCCTCCACGAAAAAGTGGGTATACTTCCTCTAAGTTCAACCTTATGTATCCCTAAATTATTAGCGTAATTAGTACATATGCGTATAACCTGAACAGGTAGTAAAACGCGGTGCTAAATAAAAAACGAAAATATAACTGGGCCAAATCGGTATTGTTTTTGAAACGATACTAATTTTTACTTTAATATCTGTGAAAGTTCAAAAAACTATCGCTATAAAAACTAAGTTCCCAAAGTTACATGATTGATGTCTAAGAGAATATCTGGTTGAATAACATTATAGCTAGGTGATTAGAAGCAAGGTCAGGGCAGTCATAAAACAGACGACAATATCAATCTAAACACGTAACTAGTTTTAAAGTATGGCAAGGAACCAAACATCCCAAAAAGGACGATAAATTAAGTGGGAAACTCGCTTAACACCAACCAATACACCATTTCAAGGCCGATGATTCAAACAGGATTCAGCTATCAAGAGGTTCTAAGCTATTTGCTAAGAATGGTAAGTGTCTTCCATGGGGAATTCCATAAAAGATTTATGGAGGGTCATGGAACAAATGTCCAAATGAAAAACTACCAATTGACCGATGATAATAACTGTCAAGTAACAAGACCACCGAAACAAGTTGAAGAGTTAACGCTAAAATGTTCATCAATATTTTGTTTGTGCACCGTGTCTTGCTACAAGTAGACAATGTGATATTTTCAATACTTTTATTCTAACACCAAGTCTTACCACCTGTTAAGGCTATGTGCATATAAACTAATTACGCTAGTAAGCTAGCGATGGGGAAGTTTGAATTTACAGAAAGTGTATCCATATTTGCGTGGAAAGAGAATTGAAAACCATTTTGTAAAAATCCCCTCAATACACCCGACCGATATTCTAACCCCAATATCTCTAGCTCTAGTCTATTGATCGTAAGCTCAACACAGGAATAAGCTATAGGGCTGGTAGGCGGAAGTTTGTTTTAAAGAGAGGGCACCCACATAAAAAGGGGAGGGGAACCACATGCAAAAATTATTATTATTATTAGTACCGCGTCTTACTACCCGTTCGGGCTACACGCACTTACGCTAATGTGCAATGGTAGGGTGATTGTGAGATTAAATGGAGGACCTACATTTTAACGTGGAATCCGAACCACGGTAGAGGCCTGGCACTCCTCACATTCACAAGTTGTGATTAATACACGTCTTGTCAGAGGCTAAGGAAGGGTTTGACAATCAGATAAATCTGTGCCAGAACCGAGGATTGAAGCCCGGACCCTCAGCACAGAAGTCTGACACCTTACCCCTAGACCACTAGGTCACCACACATGCAAAAACTACCTTTTGTTAACTATACCTATATTCAATCCCCGGCCTCCTCGCCACTGGCAAGCCGCTCTTGGCGTGCCTGGCGCCTTTAGATCACGTGACCTCTGATGGGAATCATATTAAGTCTTCTTCACAAACGTGTTTGTTCTAATTTTATCAATGAAGGAATCTTGAGACTAAATTAAAACCGTTATTCTCCTCACATTTAACAACACAGTATGAACACGGTATAAAGGAACGTTTGGGAAATAGATATTATCCTGCGATAATCTTTATTAACATTTTGAATAATATTATTATTCAATAGGTATATAAATATATATTCAAGTAATTTTAGTAAATATTATTACTGTCAAACAGTGCTTACCGAGCTCAAAATATAATAGTTAAAAAAATACGGTAAATAGGAGTGGCTCAACCCACTTCGGTGGCCGCATGGTCTAACGCGCTACTCTTGCAATAGAATAGCTTGCCGATGATGGAGATATTTAGGTTCGAATCTTGGTTGGGTGTACTGAGGGTGGTTTTTCTAAATTGGTTTTTCACTCTCCCTTCACACAAGTGCGGGTACACTTCCTCTAAATATAAGCTGCCTAATCCCTAAAACCATGAGCGTAGTTAGAAAATAAGCGTATAACCCGAACGGGTAGTAAGACGTGATACTAAAAAATAAAAGGACTGGATTAAAACTATATTTCCATTGCAGTTAAACTGTTATTTATTTTAGAGTAAAATGTTGTTTGTCTATGAGTGTTGCCAATACACCCGGGGGAAACTTTTGAATAATTACACCTAGCTATTACTAAGTGTATTATCAAACATGAAACTTAATTGACAAGTGCATAATATCATACATCGCCACCTCATGATTAATGGATCACTTAGTATCATCATTTAATATACTACAATTTATATTGTTTGTACAGAATTGTTTTAAATAGGTTTTATTTTTGCGTGCACAGCGTATTACTACGCGTTCGGGCTTTCCACATATTTACACTAATGGGTAGGGAAAAGAAAGGTATAATCTATAGGAAATAAGCCCACATTAATGTAGAGGGAGAGTGGGAAATATTTTGGAAAAAAACACCCTGAGTACAGCCAAACAGGATTCAAACAACTATATCCCCATCACCGATAGTCCAGTTTTTTTTAAGAAATACGCCTCAGCACATTAGACAAATGATACGACTTGAAAAAATGATATTTAATAAGTCAGTATAGAGAGAATGAAATATATATAAATGTTACTTTGTTATTTTTAGTGACTTTAGTTCAATATCATTTTGTTTACCTGCACCCGTGGGCATGCGGAGAAAGGTATACATCTCTTCTTGTCCTGTTTACCACTGACGGGAGGTCGGGATTCGAGTCATCATTGGTACTGAATCTGATTTTCATAAATTATTTCCCAGCTTTTCTCTATAAAAATGCTCGTATTTTTAATATAAATTCAACCTTCCTCAGCCTCTATTTCATTTGTATAAATGTACAGATAGCTAGGTGTGGGAAGAAGACGGGAATCACGAAGAGAAAAAATAAAAGTGTATTTACCTCATCTAAGTATTAATAAAATGTGTTAAATAGTTTAAAAAAACTAGAGCTCAAGAAAATTTCACAAGATATTTAGAATGTAGTTTACACAGCCGATGTAGAATTTAAACTGCCCCGCAAATCGTTCCTGATGCATGTAATTATTTATTATTACGACCACTTATGCATCAAGCACAAGAGGGTATACCGTTTGGTAAAGTAAAATAAACAGCGACAACATTACTTTTCTAACTTTTTGTAAAAAATAAATACTCACCCTTCTCAGTGGTCGCGTGGTCTAAACCACTATTCTCGCAGTAGACTGGACTGCTAATGAGTGTAAGATCGAGGTTCGAATCTCGGTTAGGTGTAGAGAGGGTGCTTTATCCCAAATGGCCTACCAAGCACCCTCCACACAATTAAGGGTACATTTCCTCTAAAATATAAACTTTATCATCCGTAACACATTATATTAATTATTACGGTAGTGACCGGTTGGTAAGTTGCCCTTCTAAAAAAACTCATAAAACCCGTCTGCATTGTATGTCCTTGCACAATTGTCTCTTCCTTATAGATTTTTAACCGAGCAATTTTTTTTACCAAACTTGTAACTCACATGAGCATTGAACCCTCAACTCTTAACTCCACACCCACCTTGGTGGCGTAGTTGGCTAACGCGCTAGTCGTGTTGAGCCCAACTGCTGAGGACGGGGAGATAGAGGTTCGAATCTCGGTCGGGTGAACTGGGAGTGATTTTTCCTAAATGGTTTTCCACTCTCCCTCCACGCAAATGCGGGTTCACTTCATCTATTTAACCTTCCCAATTCCTAATCCATTAGCGTAATTAGTACTTAAGCGTATAACCCGAACGGCTAGTAAGACACGGTGCTAAATAATAATAATAATCTTAATTCCACTTTTATGTTTTCAATATTTCTCAAATTTGATATCAGTGTTTATATCGATCGTATCTTAGTATGACAATTAAGAATATTGGGGGTTGGTGGGGGACCACGGTATTAAAACGAAAACAAAATTCTATTCAACTGAGGTAGACTAATATTTTTAGCATTGCTATATAAAATACGTCATCTATCCACGTGATCAATGATACCAGTGACGCGCGTTGAAGGAAAGTGGTCTAAAATCAGGCCCATCTATTCTAGTTCGCTTATGTCGGGAAGCCAGGGTTTGAGCTTTGTGTGGGCTAGTGATAGTGTTTCTTTTTAAATCACTCTTCATGAGAATTCGTGTGCATTTCATACAAAATATTGCTTTACTCATTTATAAACCATTATCATGGTTAAAATGCTTATATCTGGGTAGATTAGTAAGACGCTAAATATAAAAATTCACACCTGACCTAGAATTTTAGCCAGACTTATCCGTAGCCAAACATCTAAGACTAGACTTATGCCTTTATCTACGTGCTCAACGCATGTTAATCAAAATTATTAGATAGTTGGCAACACGTGTTAATATTTATTTTACCGTGCGGTGTACACACAAGTTCTATTATTCCGTTTGCAAGACGAGTAAAGTGCAACCTGGCAATGTCACAAGAACCGTTGAAGAAGTTCTGTTTGGATAAACAGTTAACACTTAACCAATCATGTTCGATCACATTCAGAGTACATTTGCATAATTCATATTGTTCTTAATTACTCAGCAAATTATGTAGTCATATGTCCCCCCTCTCTATCTAAGAGGCGCCTGCTGTTTATTGAAAAGGCTCAGCTCCCGCTAGAAAATTGATCCGCCCGAGGCCAAACTAACGTGGACATTGCAATACCGCCCGCACTTCCATGGTTGTATAAATAGTGGAGACAGGAGAGGAGACACCAACACTCCTCTAGGAAACTTCGTAGCACCATGATGAAGATTGTAAGTCATTCTCATTTTACTGACGTCTTTATTGCTGAGATAGTGCTCATTGTGTTAGCTAATAAGTGGTAGCAAGGGACATCGGTTTAAAGTTATCTTCGTGATGGACTTAGATAGCTGGACAGTATTTAGTATATTATACTCTGATATTCAATACAGTAAAATATATAGTTTTCAAATAAATTATATTTTAATAAGGATACCAGTTTTATAAACGGTGAAAACTAAAATAATTCATTATTAGTTTAGCTACCTAGTTTTTAATGAATTTAATATTCGGTATGTATTATTTGAAGTTTTCGCTATGAGAGGACAGGAGACGAACCTGAGTAGTGAATTGTGAGACTGTTTATGCACTAAACCAAGGGTATCTGGTTCGGTTCCCAAGTCTATGTGTCTTTTTCCGACATATACTTGAAATTCTATTTTATTTTGTGTAAAAAATAGCAAATTCCTCACATCTGATAGGGTACGTAAAGTATTCATTGATTTGGAAATATATATTAATAAAATTAATCAGAGCTACTTTTTTTTCAACATTATGTGTTCAATTTAGGTTTAGCTTGTAGGGATTATAGTGATCAGTTAGAAATGATTTTTTTAGTGATTTTGATGATGTCTTAGAATTGTGTAAAGTTAACATTATTATTTTGATTAGTCAACTATTTCATACATATCATGAAAAATTCGTGTATAATATATGTTATTAAATGCAATTTTTTTTGCCTTAGTTTTTTATATATAAAACGCTAGTGCTATAATTTTAATAGATGTTGGTTTAATCTAAAGAAAAAGTTAAACAATCTCTAGAATAGAATGTAAGTTTGATTATTTTAAAAGTGGTGAATTAAATTTAGGAGTACTATCCGCTATAGTATTAACTTTAATGGTAACTAAACTATGTGTTCGAGCTTAGAAAAAACGAAAATATTTATTCTGATTTAAAGGCTTCATTTTTCTACTAAGTTTATGACTAACACTTGAATTAAACAAGATTACATCAATAAAGAAAGAAAGTCTAACACTCACATTTGACCAGCCTCGGTGGTGTAGTTAGTTAACGCACTAGTTTTGTTTTGAGCTAGATTGCGAAGGACGGGTAGATTGAGGTTCGAATATAGCTCGGGTGAACTGGGGGTGGTTTTTTCTAAATGTTTTTCCACTCTCACTCCACGCAAATACGGTTCCACTTGCTCTATATTCAACCTTCCCAATTCCTAACCCATTAGCGTAATTAGTAGGACTTAAATGGGTAGTAAGATGTGGTGCTAAATATTAATATTATTACTTAACACACACACATCTAAATTGGTATAATACTTTATATTTAAAATGGAAAAATAATTACATTAATATAACACAATGAAGAGAAGATATTATCATAAAATAATAATGTGTAAATAATGTACTTAGAAGTTTTAAGCTTATTTCTAATGGTTCACAACATTTTCTTACTGAGATGTTCTTTTGACGTAATGAAATTTTATACCAAATTTGTTATTACATTGAATTAATTAGTACCCTAGGCAGGATAAATGTAAATATGTGTAACAGGAATTGACAGTATTAGATTGTCAAGGAGTTAAACAAGCAAATCCAGAAACAAAAAGGTTAGTTTAAATATAAATTAAGTGTTGGCACAATAGATTTAGAGAAGTAAAACATTTTAATCCATAGAGAAGGGTAGCTAGATGGAATGCAACCACATTAGCGTGGAGAGGGAATAGGAAATTCTAGGTGATAATTCGCAAGGGGAAATCCTCTAGCTGAGACTCGAGTCTAGACCTCCCCCATTACCAGCAATCTAGTCCTTTTTGAGACTATCGTCTTAGACAGTGTGACCACCAGTGTGGGTACATACGAGAGGAGATGGTAAAGGAACTATATTAACAATCCAGAGTAACAATGGAGTTCCCTGTCTCTATAAAGACGGTTGGATATAAACTTGAACCTCCCCGCTCTTCTTTCCGAGATGACGTCAAATAACAGACAAGTTGTAATTTTATTGCAGGTGATCATCTCTTGCCTCCTGGCCGCGGCCCTCGCCGCCCCCCCTCCCCAGCTCAAGTTGGACCCCAAGGAGCCCATCCCCATCGTGGCGCAGTCCAACATCCTCAACGAGGACGGGACCTTCCAGAACAGGTGAGGAATGTTTTCTCCTAAGCTCTAGAACGGACTCTAAAACACCCAGTTACCCAACGGTCGTCCCTTTCATCAGAGTGAAAATGTATTTGTTTTAAATAAAACCCTTGCTCCTGTCCTATAGGCAGGCATGTTACTGATAAATCTAACACAATATCAGGCAATCATAAGCAAGATGAGAACTACGGTATGAGATAGCATTGATATTATGTGTGTCAAGAAGTTTTAGTGAGGGCTTTTTCCCATTTTTTTTTGTCCAATTAAGAAATAAAATAAAACTGGAGAAACGTTTTAATGGTTTCTATTAAACATTAAATAGTTCAAATAAAAACTTCTCAAAATACACTAGATATTTTCATAGGTATACTTAGAATTGAAAAATGACACCTGGACATGGGAATCAAACCCGGGGCCATTGGCTTAGTACGCCATTTCTCTACGCACTGAGCCATCCAATAGTTTTCCAGTGCCCAAGGTCGTTCTTTATTTATATTTTAAGGCAGAGTCAATTTAATTTCAAGAATATGAAATTTAAATGCGAGCATAGCCGTAAATAACAAAAATAATAGTTCGGCTATTTTATCCATCATATTTTCATAGAATTTCGAGATTATTTCACATTTAAAACTTCACTGAATTATAAATTTCATTACAAATTTTACAAATCCGTTTGTAAATATGAGAAAAGAGTTGAAGGCATCACTATCACAATAGACTAGATTGTTTATGACGGGGAGATCGTGGTTTGTTCCCGGTCGGGTGTACTGAGGATAGTTTTCCTCAATATTTTCACACCTTCTCTCCAAGCAAATTCAGGTACATCTATTGTAAGTTCAACCTTAATGGTTTCTACCCAATTAGTGTAATTAGTACATAAACGTATAGCCCGAACGGGTGCTAATAAAATACGAGAAAGAAATTATTAACAGCTATAATTAAAAAGATTTAGTAGAAAAGTTTTAATATTGTGAACGACCTTATTCAACACCAGTTTGCATATTTTATGTCAAATAATAATACTCTTTCCTCAAATATTGATAATTTGAGGTATTCAAAATTAAAAAATCAAAGATTCCGTATAAGTTTCTTGTATAAATTAGTTACATTCCTGGATTTAAACAGTATGATAAACTGAAATATACCACCGTTAATTAAACTGAATTCTATTTAACTTAAAATAATATAGTTTGCATTTTTTAGGGCTTAGGAATAGTTTCAGTGTATTAATTTTTTGATCATATTGATTTAAATATAGTTTAATAATTTTTATGACTTCTATAGAAAATAATGTTAACTTAAAATCTCCAATAAAAATTTTGAACTAACTTAAAATTATCTTGCCAATAAGTGTTTAGGTTTGAATCCAGGCCCGCTTAACTGAAGAGATTTTTGGAATCTGATGTATAAATAAGGGTTTCCCATCTTATCTTCATAAATATGTGGGTGCATTTTCATTATATTATCCTCTCACTTCCTGTCCCTTATATTAAGTAATTATTTACCTTGATGTTGAACGTCGATTCTAAAACTATTATTTCCGTAGTCATTTAAAGCCTACATTAATCTAGGACGCCACAATTTATTTAGGCACTGAACTAAGAACTTACTAAGCGCGGGACAGTAGAGACCTGAAACGATTTGAGCCTAGGTCTCATGACTTTGCGCTTTATCTTTAACGTTGGAATAACGGATTGTTTGTTTGCATGTTGTGTATGGACAAAGTCGTAGACAGGCTAATTATGACTAAACTACCCAACCTAACACATAGGTTAGGTTTCATTAGGTTAGACTAGCTTGTAATTAGTAGCATAGTATAATACACCTCGATAAATGTCCTCATAGTATAGTTGTCAGAGCACCTGGCTGCTGACCTATAGGTTTTAGGTTCGATTTCCGGATGGTACCAAGGATATTTTTTTTCGAAAGAGGAATAATGCCTGTGGTCACCAGGGAAGGTGAGTTTTTCTTAAATTGTGTAAAACTCTCCCTCCACGAAAATTCTGGTATACTTCCTAATTCAATCCTCCTCATCCCTAATACATTAGGGTAATTAGTACATAGGCTTATAGCCCGAATAGGTAGTAAGACGTGGTGCTAAAATAATGTAGCCTCCTTTGCTATGTATTAGCTTAATACCTGTTAGGAGCAGATATTTTAGAAACTACATTGTTTTCGAAAACCCTAAACTTCTTCTACTGATGTAAGGTAGGAGATAATGGTTCACAATCATAAAGCACATACACCCTTAGATATTTATTAATATATATATTAATCTTCAAAGTTTATTTAGTGGGACATTTAACATGCAAGTAGTTTACGGTTTATTTAAAGGGAATTAAGTGCACACACATTAACGGGAAAAGAGGATTGAAAAACTAAAATGATAAATCTTTGTATAAAAACACCTGAAGCGTACAAAGAAGGAATTCTAGGCCCAAGCTCTCGGTCAACGGTAGTTTTGAATCATTATGTAAGAACACGAGGGTGCCAGTTTGGGTGACGTTTCATAGTCGATATTAAGCATCTATCAACATTATAACATGATTATCATAACTAATATATTTATTTTACAGGGTCTTGTGAAAGTTCCGTTCAACACCCATCCTATTAGGGAACAAATTTAACATAATAGTTTAAGTTAATATAAGTTAAATTTGAGCTCGAGATTATTATATTAGTCATTCAATTATTTTTTTAAATATTTTTTATTCAATCTCGTTTTATTATATTCGTCTGTATTCTACCCGTCAATTTTATAAATATGTTCTTAGGCCTTTTTTCACGTTAAGTATTGTTGCTTAGTGAAGGTAATTACAATAATATATCAGTTCATTTTATCACCAATCTTTGAAAATATATATGCTTTACGTCATTTTACTCATTCATGATATAATCATTTAATTACGTGGATACTTGCTACAGTGGCCGAAGTTTCTAAAGCATTTATCTCGTGCTAGAGTGGCCTGCTGAAGACGGGGAGATCAGGGTTCGAATTCCGTTCGGGTCTACTGATGATGTTTTTTTCTTAAATGGTTTGTCCATTCTCCTTCCAAGCATATTCGGGTAGATTACTTCTAAATGCTTCCTTCCTAATCCCTACCCCATTAGAGTAATTATCATCTATGCTCATAGCCTGAACAGATAAAAGGGACATGGTGATTTTTTTTAAATTACACTGATACTTTTAAAAAACTATTGATTACATTTTTTTCAATCTTCTAGTTTGCTCTAAAATATTTACCTTCAAACAAAACTACTTTTGTAGAAGAGTTATAAATCAATTCGATAATTACCATAGAGGCCTTCAGTTTATATTTAAGTAGGGAATATTTTTATGCAATGCTGGGAACTGAGTTAAAATTATAAGAATGTTATATATTAAATCCATTCAAATGTGTTAATTTTACCTCACTAAAATAATAAATATGTATCCATATATTTACCTTCCTAAGGCTTCCTTCCTAAATAAAAGTAAGCTTATTGAATCATTGTATAATGTATAGTAATATATAAGATATGGGATTTTTAAATGATGTCACCAAACTCCCAAATTTAAGGTTATATTTATGATACCAAATTATTTAATAGAACTATAAATAGAATGAAATGTTAATTTTTATTTAAAATGTATAATATTTTATTTTTATAAGATTACTAATTACGTTCAGGTTCAACTAATAAATCCTGCACTTTTCAATTTCTATATTTTTAGTATTTTTAAATTGCCAGTATAATGCCATTGACTGCTAAAGTCTCTTCCAGGTGCATGCGTGTGTGGGTGGGTGGAAAAATATATAATGCCCCTCCTCCCCTCCACCGGAAAGATTTCTGCGGGTGCCACTGCTGATAGATCCGTTGTATTTTCTATTATAGACAGAACTATTCTAAGAGAATGGGTGGGGTGAAATAGGTTACCTTTATAAATACACAACAGTAATCTCCTAATGAAAATACACAAAATTAAATAAAAAAAAAAGTATTTCCTGTGACTTTAGCTGGAATTTGAAACTTTACTTCACCATCTGCAAAAAATCCATTATATTGTTATCCTCACTCCTTAAACCCCACAACCACCAGTGCGTGTGTGTGTATAATTGGTCCTTTAACATGTTTCAGCTACGAGAGCGCTGACGGAACAAAGGTTGAAGCATCAGGTACCTTGAAGGACTTGGGTGACAAGGAAGGACCCTCCAGCGTCATCCAAGGATCCTATTCTTTCGTCACCGCCGATGGACAGGTGTTCGAGCTGAGGTACATCGCTGATGAGAACGGTTTCCAGCCCCAGGCCAGTTTCCTGCCTGTCGCCCCCCCAATCCCCGAGGATATTCAGAGGTCTCTGGAGTACAACGCAGCCCACCCCGAGGAGGACAACCTCAGGAAGTAGATGACGACCTCGCTAATACGACCCGGGATCTAAGGAACGCCACGACCAGAAGCGATGTTGTCAAGTCATGAGAGAGTTCACTCGTGCAATTAGTTAGCCCGAGTGAGACTTCATGACGACATCTTGTTGTGCATCGTCAAGTCAACAATATATGTCATTTGGTGACGATCTTGACTTCTTTCCTCACAACTTGTTGTAAATAATGTACAAACTCTTTTTTTTACTCGAAAATAAAACAACTTTTGCTCAATATAACTTTACTGTGTATTTCACCCTCAAAGCTAAGATTTTCCTGACGATATTCTTGAATTGGTATAATAACCAAAACCTGTTTAAAATATACCTGTACTGCTCTATTCACTTAGTGGGTCATTCAGTGGTAAGGTATCAATAAACATACCTTCCCTATGTGTAGTATTAATATCAGACCTCATGCATGCTTGGTAAAATGTGTGGCTATTGGGGATGATCATAGCACAGGTACAGATTTACAAACTCTACGTAATCTGTTAATATTCCCTGATATAGCACTTTTTGATAACCCAACAAATATTTTATTATTTAATGTTCTGAACCACAAGTCTCATTGAAGCTTTGATTGCAAATATGAAGCCTAATATTTTTGTCGCAAATATGATTTACTCAGGATGTTTATGTATATTAGGCATTTTCAGTATACTATACCTTTTCAGTATATTATTCTTTCCATCAGTTTCATCCTTATTAATAAATTAATCCTTCCCAATTGCCTAGTCCTTTTCAATAGATTGGAGAATCATACCCCAGCGTAACAGTAGGATGAGATGTTAAGCGACTTTACTTGTCAAAGAGACAAAGGATAAATGCAAAGAGAATAAATATGGACCAATATTTAGTAAATTTTGAACTATTAGAAAAAAAACTATAATCTGTTATAGTTTTCACTTTCATTCGACCCTACAAAGAGACAAGTTCCGTGATCATCAGAGAAAGTGAACTAGAGATTTTGATAAATATTGACGTTTCATGACCTCTTGAAACCTAAAAACTGGTTACCCTGATGCCCTTTGATTGTGCTTCAGTGTGTCCTAGACCCGAAACCATTTTACCGATCGGGATAAAAATTGGTAGACAAGGTTTTCATAAGATTTCCCAGAAGGGGGATTTGAAATTTGATATCTGACCATAAAATTAGGGTAGTTTACTGAAGGGCAAAAATAGATCAAATCGACTTTCTCAAATCCGTTCTAACAATTTTGATTACATTTGTTTAGCTTTAAAAACAAAAAGCTATTCTCGTTTACCCATCAAAATGGCTTTAAGGGTAGTTTAAAAAATAGAAAATTTCCAATTTTAATTATATATTCGTAACTATTTCAGATAATAAATAACTTGAATTAATTGTAAAATTGTATTAGTATTAAAAATAAAACTCTATTATATTAAATACATTTTTCTATTATAAAACAAATATTTTATAATACGTAAGAAAAAATATCATATTTTAAAATAATAACTGAATTTAAAATGGATTGTTATGCTATTTGGTTGATAGGGATAGCCCTCTTTTCTCAATATTTCTGTAAAAGTATTTATTATTTCATTTATGCACTTTGGTAGTGTTTCTGCAACAACGTTTATTATTTCATCACCCAAATCTTATGATTTTGTAGTAAATGTCTCTATTTTAAAATATAGAGAAAGTGTGTGTGTTTATTTAAGCTCTTAGCTTTGTATTTCATCAATGTTTATTTCAAATTTGTTTTTTTTAATTGCTTGAAAATAGAATTCAAACCCAAAGGATATATTTCTTCAATTGGGCTTATGTATATAATCTGGTGGGTGTCCATATTAATTCCCAATCTCGGTAATAATCCATCCACTAACTCGATAGTGCATAAAAGAGACACAGAATAAGACATGCTTTTCATTTTATTATTTTGTTTTTATTAATTAAGGGGAGATATTAGAGCTGCCAAACTGTCAAAGAGATAAAATTATGAGTCAGGCAAACTTCTTGATGGCCATGGATCCAGTTTTATTCATACAAGAGAAGCATTGTAAAAATTAAATGTTAAAATATCTCGTGTGCGAGGAATAAAGTTACATAGAGTTGTTGAAATATTATGTTCGATTCTTGACAAGCTAATTATTATATTCACATTAAATCAGAAATAATATTGGTATTGGATAAGGGTGGTGATACAATGTAAAATTGATTTTACTACCTACTATTTTTATAACTACAGTCAATTTATATTGTAATTTTTTTTTGTAACCACATCCCACTACTCATTCGAGTTATAAGCATATGTTGTACTAATGGCTCTAAAATGTTATGGGTTAGGAAGGTGGATTTAAGAAGAAATGTATCTACACTTGCATGGAGGAATCGTGAAAAACTATTTAGTAAAAAACACCTTAGGTAGACTAAACCAAATTATAAACTCAATCTCTCCTTCATTGGTAGACCAGTCTACTTAAAGAATGACGTTTTTGCCCAATAGACCACTGAATCAGGCCACACGCTCTTAATCACTAGATCATTCTCTAGATTTTCAGTAGTGAAGAGGGTTATATTTTGAGAGATTTTTTTAAATAATTTGATAAGCTGAGTTCTACTTCACACGATTTCAAGGGACAAAATTTCATATTTGCCTTTTCTGAAGAAGTTGAACTTTTCTCCTCCGGTGGCACGCTATTTTTTCCCAGAATGTCTGTCATTCCTTACACTGTCCACCATTAAATTTACGCTCATTGGAAGCCATTTTGCCAATGTAGATTTTCAAACTTACTCCAAACAAGTATACAACAAGTGATAATTTTCAATAAACTGGGCTCTCTTATTCACCAGAAAAGCCATACCGTATGAAAAAGAGAGGCCAAAGCCAAAATAGGCGCGTTGAGGCATATATTCATAAAATAGGCAAAAAAATTACCGAGTAGGCAATTATAGGCACTATAATATTAACATATTTTATTATTATTATTATTAATTATCACCGTGACTTACTACCCGTTCGAGCTATACCACTAAGTAATATCCTTGCTGGTGGGTTAGAAATTGGGAAGGTTGAATTTAGAGGAAATGAACCTGCATTTGCGTGGAGGGGGAGTGGAAAACCATTTAGGAACATTCAAGTTCACACAACTGAGATTCGAACCTCGATCTCCCCGTCCTCGGCAGTCTATCTTAACACGAAACCAGTATGTTAGCCAATTACGTCACTGAGGCGCCACAAATTGTACTCGTAAGAACATGAAATGCATATACAGGATGTTTGGAAAATCATAGCCCAAACTAAGCATATAGTTTGTTTGGATTAAAAGTAATACAAAATCCCTACACTTATCCGAAGAACTATTTTAATATCAATAAATTGTGTTTAAGATTTCGGCGTACAGCGCCGGGAGACCACAGATATTTAAGCATGCATGCACAGCAGGTTGCATATAATTTAGGCGCACTCCACTACACAATTTTATATCTTGAAGCACTGGAGTAGAACGTACCACAACTAATAATAAACAACAAACCAGTCCATTTAAAAATTCGAATACGTTTTGAGGGCTACAATTAATGTTATTTGCCACTCTCACATGTGCAATGACATGCTCCTAGCTCCAATGCAACTTCTTGTACACGCATGCTTGACAGCTTTGCTTTCCCGGTATTTTACACCGAAACTTTGAACATAATTTAATGGTATTAGAAAAGTTTTCCAGATGTGTGTCCATAGTAAGTATTCTGTCTCATCTAAATAGGTCTAGTTTTCCCTTGGAATTTTAGCTATACAACGCTAAAGAACCCCTTTTAAAATAATCATTGGTTCGTTTATTTTTAGAGTTTCTTTAGTGTGTGGTATTGTTAGCCATGGCATTTTACGATTTAAAAAAATGTTGAAGTAGTAATATTAGCAGAAAATATTGAAAATTGAGATTTTATACCATAGAAAAAACATTTTTTATATTTGTTTAGGAAATATTGAGCCCATATTTCATCCAAATCGGACTTTATTCATACGTTACGTCCACAACCTTGGATATTTAAAGTTTCTGATTTTTCTTATAAATATAGTATACTCAATAGCGTTCATACAAATATAATGTTAACATTTAGGACTCAATTTGTACGCTTCATCCACCATCTTAGATTCGCCATTTTGAATTTTTCAAGTTAAAGTTTAACGCTAAACAGCTAAACTAAATGAAAATAAAGATGGCAGCTGGTTACTATTGTGTTTTTATTTGCCAAAGAAACACTTTTTACCTTTCAATGCGAATATGAAACAGCCAACTTAAACAAAATAAAATGTATCTTTGTATAAGGTGGGGCCAAAACAGTTTGACGATTAGTAAGTTAGAATTAACACTTTAATTGAAAAGTAAATATTTACTAGATAATAAAAGAAAATTACATACTACACTTTTTAATTTTTTTGAAGATAATGTCACTCAGGGAGCTCCACCAGACCTCAGGAAACCTCACCACGTTGTTCATCACTTTCCTCAGAATAAATAGTTTAATTGTTTCTACCCCGCCCTATATTTAGGGTTTTATGTATTAAACAAAAAACTAATGAATTTTACATTCAATAGGAGAATACAACATTGATCGCGTAGATTAAGACAGAATAATTGAAAACACATCAGTTTTATTTGTTTTAACAGGCAAAAACTATGGTATATTTCCGTTCTGGGAATAATGGAACACATAAGTGAAAATCTTGTCTCAATTGGTTATGTGGCTTTCTAGTTTACATCGAACACACTAACACGTTTACAAACCTCCTTATAATATAAGTGATAGAGATAGCGTTAGAGAAATAATAAACAAAAATAAATAAGACTAATTTACACGTAAAATTACATACTACACTTTTTAATTTTTTTGAAGATAATGTCACTCAGGGAGCTCCACCAGACCTCAGGAAACCTCACCACGTTGTTCATCACTTTCCTCAGAATAAATAGTTTAATTGTTTCTACCCCGCCCTATATTTAGGGTTTTATGTATTAAACAAAAAACTAATGAATTTTACATTCAATAGGAGAATACAACATTGATCGCGTAGATTAAGACAGAATAATTGAAAACACATCAGTTTTATTTGTTTTAACAGGCAAAAACTATGGTATATTTCCGTTCTGGGAATAATGGAACACATAAGTGAAAATCTTGTCTCAATTGGTTATGTGGCTTTCTAGTTTACATCGAACACACTAACACGTTTACAAACCTCCTTATAATATAAGTGATAGAGATAGCGTTAGAGAAATAATAAACAAAAATAAATAAGACTAATTTACACGCAAAACAAAAAGAACCTATTCAGCCAACGATTTTATCAACACTGCTTCGCCCACTGATGAGATAACGGGGTGCTATATAGCTTACTATAAATGGGCGATAAATCACTGACTGTGATTTTTTCACCGATACCATATTACACCGCTACTCCCAGTGACTCGATTTAAAAAGTATCGGCGATAAAGATATCAGTGATCGGAGATACTCCATACTCGCATCGGATGGCAACAGTTACTCGAGCTGCGAAGCTAGTATTGCTTCTTCTAGACACTCGGGTAAATACTCGCTTCGCAGACCTTGTTATTCTTTTATTTTCTACCAGATAATTGAGAATTGACCTTATTGACTGGCATGTTTTACGTGCTATTTCTATTTAAAACATTTTGATCTGGTAGATCTCATTTTTCTGTATCAGATTGCTACGTAAAAATGACTTTGATGCTTTAAATGTTTCATTCGCATGCGTCTTCAATACAAAAATTTGTTGTTAAGATTAAATCGAAAAGCTTGCTTACCAAGAAAATCACATTTCAGGTTATTTTTAAAGGGAGGCTACGAAAAAATTCATTTATTCTGTTTTTCGGTGATACTATCCCCTAAATCACAAATTAAAAATTAAAATAAGTAACAAAATATAACATGTATAAATAAACCTTAGTATTTACTATGCGTTGATGATCCTGATCATCCTATATTCTAATCTAAAGTGTATTTGCTTCTGATATATGTATAGTTAATCTACTATTAGATGTAAATTATTTAAAATAAAATAACACTACAATAATATAGTATATGACCCGCATTCCAAACAACATTGACTAAACCAATCGCCACTATGCTATTTTCATTTTTAATGTCACATAAATTTTTATTGTAGTAAAACAAATCACTAAATAAATTACACAATTACAAGAGTTTCTCATATTACATCCAATAAGTTTAAAATTGATACTCAAGCTTAACATAATGTTTGTTGGACCACTAATTTTGCCCAAATTACAAAACATTTCACAATAACATATTAAATAACATTTTTGCTTTCTCTTTTTATCAACTGTATGAAACATCTTAAAACGCATAATTTTGTATTGACTGTACATTAGTTAGACAACATGAAACCCAGATGAAACCTGAAGATTAGGTAGGTATGTCAATTGTCAATGTCAGTGCCGACAGGAAGAGTTTATGTTAGGCCTTTAAGTATCAAATTCTATTGCAAACCATCAAACACCCGAGTAATTAGTTTCCTTCCATGGGACTATTCGAGTAAATACTAAATACCCAGTACTCAGAAATACTCCATACTCCATACTCCATACTCCATTCTCGATAGTACTCGCCTACTCGGACAGCAGCTAAATACTAGCTTTGACCGTGGTTGGAAAGTGATAAAAGTCGGTTCATAAAGCATTGTGAAAGCCAGTCACAGTGAAAAATCACTGGTATAAATCACCGATACTGTATTTACTGATATCGTAAAATCACTGTTTCACCCATCTATAAAACTTACCCTGTTTACTGGAAAATAGGGCGTATAACTGAAGAATTCCTGGATCGATCCGTTGAGTACTTTTTGGGTTTACTAAAAAAATAAACAAACAAAAATTTTTAAAATGTATTATTTGGTCTGATTTTTTTTATACCTCTCACAAAAATTTGATTGTATATACTTACCTTAGTTTAGTTATATGTATAGGTAGGATAGTTGGTAAAACTTTATTTTCTCTAAGTTTTCTTTTCATAAGGAAAACCTGTATGTATTAACTATCCTATGAAACCAACATGTCACAAATATGACGTATTTAAGCACGATCAAAATTAACCTGATGTTTTAACCAACACGTAACCCTTTGTAACGAATCAATCACATAAGTCTAGAACAATCAGAATGCGTGTTTATGACATTAATATCCACTTATGAGTGGATATAAATTTGAACCCAAATACAGATAAGTACAATCAGAAAAGGAGGGAATTTAGAAAAAAAAAGGCCTGAGTCTCGTAATGTCTACTGTTATTGTAATGAAGAGGATATTGTTCAAATCACATCCGAGTGTGTTAAGATGTTTTTTCTGAGTTATTTCCCAATTTCTATCCACTCAAAAGGAGTACTTTTAATTTAGATTCTACCTTTCCCATCCTATTTATTATAGGAATAAATGAGTGGGTAGCTTTGTGCAAGTATAAGGATGCAAACTATATAAATAGAGAAATAGTTTTCAAATTTTATTTAAATGTATAGAATAAATGAGCTCGGGAAAATTTCACTTAATATTTAGAAGGCTACTCAGTTAATGAAGAGTTTAAACTGTCCGGTAAATCATTCCTGATGCATGTAGTTATTTACTATTACAACCAATTTATCAAGCAGAAGGGGGTTTAGTCTGGTACAATAAAATAAACAACAATGACAACATTACTTTTTTTCACTTTTTGTAGGGAATAAAGTCTCATAGTACTCGTTCACGATGACTGTCCTTGCACGTGATTTTAAACTAATCCAAAGAATTTAAAAGAAAAACCGAAAATTAGTTGAACATTCAAAAGCCAAGATTATCAAATTTATAACTTGTCAACACTGTTTATCATAGGTCATATTCGAGTATCAAAATTGCGAAAAAAAAATTGAGGATAGTCCACAATATAAAACTAAAAAAAAAGTTTTGTATCTAAGGCAGGACTATATTTTAAAGATTTATTTTGACCAACTGTAATATCATAGCCGTAGTCTATTCCAAGAATATTTGATATGATATTTTATAAAATATGTCATCTAGTTAATCTATTAATAATACTTTTGCTTGCATCATTGGTGGGCAGATTGACTCAGACATCCAGTAACTCTAGTATAGTTTATCATTTACTGGAAGATCAGTGTTCGAATCACATTTGGGTGTAATTAGGATGGCTTCCCAACCATACTTAAGGCAGTCTCGTTCATTAGATGAACCTAGGCGGTCATTCAGTGTACAAAGGTTCAAAGGCACAGGCCAACGAAATGTAATCTTTTAGTAATCAAAAGCTTATTTAAATTAAATAAGCTAAGTATTATATCTAAATAAAGTATTAGCATCTAGTTAGTTTGTATAATACTAAGAATATAAAAAATAATAATAAACAAAAAATCACTTTTATAGCTATATAAAATCTTAGGTCACTTTTCCGGTAAATTACTTGGATATAATTAATAATTAAAATCTTTATGAGAAAAAGAAAGGAATATAGTATAATATGTTTTCACACATTAATTAATGAGAAGGGGAGGAGAGCTCAACACATGTTTTATTTTTTTATCTCTTTTTATAGTTTCGTCTTTTTTATGTCAGGTATTTTGACATATTATTACTATTATTATGCGTAACGCAGAGGGTGTGGCTAATTTATATCTTACAGGGTACAACTGCAGCTTAAATTGAAAGTCTCGCCTAGGGCGTATGAAACTATTGCGTGGGGTCTGCTCATCTTTCACGAAAATGTGGGTATATTTCCTACTTCCTACTACTTCCTGTAATTTACCCCTATGAGATTAATTATTATAATGGTATCGCTGCGAGGTGGTAAAATGCCGTGAAATATGTAAAAATTATCTTAGTTGAAATAAACTAATATCTAACAAAACTTAGGTAATTTAACTTTACCTTTTTAACTTTAGCAAAAAATCGTTAGGTCATTTAAAACTAACTTAGATTGATTAAATTGTTTTGATATAATACAAATGTGCCTCCATTACAACTTTAAATTACTGAAATAAACTAATCTATACAAATCTTAAACTCTACTGAACAAACTTGATTTAATGCAACCTAACCTAAGTAAATCAGTATTTACTTAAATTGATTCAATTAAAATACAATATATATCAACATTTATTAAAATAACTTCATTCTATTAAAATCTAATCTAAATTAACCAATATTATACTTATGTCATTCCATTCTAATACAATCTAAATCAACCAATATTAAAATAACTTCATTCTATTAACATGCGATATAAATCAACCAATAATAAAATAACTTTATTCCATTAAAATGCAATCTAGATCAACCAATAATAAAATAACTTCATTCCATTAAAATGCAATCTAAATCAACCAATAATAAAATAACTTCATTCCATTAAAATGCAATCTAAATCAACCAATATTAAAATAATTTAATTCCATTAAAATGCAATCTAAATCAAACAATATTAAAATAACTTGATTCCATTTGAATTCATCCCTACTCTACCACTCCTAGCCTAACTTGATCCCAATAAATTCCACCTAATTCAATCAGTGTTCATCTAATTTGATCCCATAAAAATGAAGACCAATCCAACATTATTCCAATCAATCACATAAACGCTGAGTTATGTATTTTATAATCTATTGGAATTTATCATCACTGTTAAGAGCTGTTATTTTCAAAGTACTCATTTTACTACCGAAATTCCCAGCTCTGGGGCCAACGTTGTAAAAATATATGTAATTTACCCGGTTTTTTTTGTTTTTTTTAATATCAAACCTGTATATTAAAGTATTCAGTAATAATTTTTTAAATAAATGTTTTAAAAGCCTGTCCCACTCCACAGATTAGGAAAGTAATACAGCTCAAACCAGACTTGGCACCGTAGTGTGGAAGCCTGGAGTCTTCATTAGAGAACAGTGAAATTGAAACTAGTGAAACTAATTTACGGTTGTTTATAGTATAACCAAAAGTAAAATCATATATTTAAAGTTAAAAAACAACTAAACTTATCCCAATTTAACTCTAGTCAAGTGAAGAATGGATAAAACCAAACTTCTATACATTTTATGTCTGTATATTAAACTTTTATCTAATTTCCCTGTGATGGTTTCTTTTAGGTAATATTGATAGTGTGTTGTTTATACACGTGTTACTACCCATCTTGGCCGTACGCATATTTACACTTATAAAGTATAGGAGAGAAATATATAATTTACATGATGTGTAACTGCAGTGTCGTGAATGAATCCTTTTGAAATACTACAATAGTATACTTTATCAGCGTATATCAGTAGGCATTTGGTCAAAGGTTAGTGTGTGGATAATATAGTCTGGTTTAATGGTAACAGTCAGTGATTTTGATTCCGGGTTGGTGATAAAAGAGTGTTTTTTTAATAAATAATTTCTCACTTGTCCTTCAATCAAATACAAGTAAATTACCTCTATATAATAATAATTATTATTATATAGTAATAATTCCCTTTAAAGCTCTACCTTCCTCATTTCTACCCTATGAGCGTAATTAAACTAAGTATATAACAATAAAGTATTAAAACGCTAGCTAAGAGTTGAACACTGGCTTCTACTTAACTATAAAAAGAAGATAAATTTCACAAAACTAGACTTATGTCTTTATTTACGTGCTCAACGCATTGACTCAGACATCCAGTAACTCTAGTATAGTTTATCATTTACTGGAAGATCAGTGTTCGAATCACATTTGGGTGTAATTAGGATGGCTTCCCAACCATACTTAAGGCAGTCTCGTTCATTAGATGAACCTAGGCGGTCATTCAGTGTACAAAGGTTCAAAGGCACAGGCCAACGAAATGTAATCTTTTAGTAATCAAAAGCTTATTTAAATTAAATAAGCTAAGTATTATATCTAAATAAAGTATTAGCATCTAGTTAGTTTGTATAATACTAAGAATATAAAAAATAATAATAAACAAAAAATCACTTTTATAGCTATATAAAATCTTAGGTCACTTTTCCGGTAAATTACTTGGATATAATTAATAATTAAAATCTTTATGAGAAAAAGAAAGGAATATAGTATAATATGTTTTCACACATTAATTAATGAGAAGGGGAGGAGAGCTCAACACATGTTTTATTTTTTTATCTCTTTTTATAGTTTCGTCTTTTTTATGTCAGGTATTTTGACATATTATTACTATTATTATGCGTAACGCAGAGGGTGTGGCTAATTTATATCTTACAGGGTACAACTGCAGCTTAAATTGAAAGTCTCGCCTAGGGCGTATGAAACTATTGCGTGGGGTCTGCTCATCTTTCACGAAAATGTGGGTATATTTCCTACTTCCTACTACTTCCTGTAATTTACCCCTATGAGATTAATTATTATAATGGTATCGCTGCTAGGAGGTAAAATGCGTTGAAATACGCACACATTATATTGTTTGAAATAAACTAATATCTAACTGAACTTTGGTAATTTAACTCCATCTTTTTAACTCTAGCAAAAAATCGTTAGGTCATTTAAAGCTAACTTAGATTGCTTAAACTCTACTGACCAAACTTGATTTAATGCAACCTAACCTAAGTCAATCAGCTTAACTTTATCCCATTAAATTACAATCTAAATCAACCAATATTAAAAAACTTCATTCCTTCAAAACACAATCAAAATCAACCAATATTAAACTTACGTCATTACATTAAAATGCAATCTAAATCAACAAATATTAAAATAACTTGATTCCATTTGAATTCCTTCATACTCTACCTCTGCTAGCCTAACTTGATCACATTAAAATGCCACCTAATTCATTCAGTGTTCATCTAATTTGATCCCATTAAACTGAAGGCCAATCTTAATCTAACATTATTCCAATCAATCACATAAACGAGAGTTAGGTATTATATAATCTATTGAAGTTTATCAGCACTGTTATGAAATGTTGTTTTCAAAGTACTCATTTTACTACCGAAATTCCCAACTCTGGGGCCAACGTTGTCAAAATGTATGTAACGTTTTCCTTTGTATTTCAATATCAAACATGTATATTAAAGTATTCACTAACAATTTTTTTAATGAATGTTTGAAAGCCTGTCTCACTCCATGGATAGCACACAGATTAGGAAAGTAATACAGCTCGAACCAAACTTTGGACCGTAGTGTGGAAGCCTGGAGTCTTCATTAGAGAACAGTGAAACTGAAACTAGTGAAACTAATTTATGGTTATTTATATTATAACCAAAAGTAAAATCAAATATTTAAAGTTAAAAAACAACTAAACTTATCCCAATTTAACTCTGTCAAGTGAAGAATGGATAAAACCGAACTTCTATACATTTTATGTCTGTATAGTCATCCTTTATCTAATTTCCCCGTAATGGTTTCTTATTAGGTAATATTTAAAGTGTGTTGTTTATTCACGTGTTACTACCCATCTTGGCCGTACGCATATTTATACTTATAAAGTATAGGAGAGGAATATATAATGTACATGAAGTGTAACTGCAGTGCCGTGAATGAATCATTTTGAAATACTACAATAGTACACTCTATCAACGTATATCAGTAGGCATTTGGTCAAACGTTAGTGTGTGGATAATCTAGTCTGGTTTAATTGTAACAGTCAGTGATTTTGATTACAGATGGGTGATAAAAGAGTGTTTTTTTTCCTAAATAGTGTCTCAATTTTCCTTCAATTCAAATAAGAGTAGGTTACCTCTCTATTATAATAATTATTATTGTATAGTAATAATTTGCTTTAAAACTCTACCTTCCTCATTTCTACCCAATGAGCGTAATTAACATAAGTATATCAAATTAAAGTATTAAAACGCTAGCTGAGAGTTGAACCCTGGCTACTACTTAACTAGCAAAAACAGACAAATTTAATACAACTAAAGTTATGCCTTTATCTACGTGATCCACGCATGTTAATCAAAATTATTAGATAGTTGGCAACACGTGTTAATATTTATTTTACCGTGCGGTGTACACACAAGTTCTATTATTCCGTTTGCAAGACGAGTAAAGTGCAACCTGGCAATGTCACAAGAACCGTTGAAGAAGTTCTGTTTGGATAAACAGTTAACACTTAACCAATCATGTTCGATCACATTCAGAGTACATTTGCATAATTCATATTGTTCTTAATTACTCAGCAAATTATGTAGTCATATGTCCCCCCTCTCTATCTAAGAGGCGCCTGCTGTTTATTGAAAAGGCTCAGCTCCCGCTAGAATAATTGATCCGCCCGAGGCCAAACTAACGTGGACATTGCAATACCGCCCGCACTTCCATGGTTGTATAAATAGTGGAGACATGAGATGAGACACCAACACTCCTCTAGGAAACTTCGTAGCACCATGATGAAGATTGTAAGTCATTCTCATTTTACTGACATCTTTATTGCTGAGATAGTGCTCATTGTGTTAGCTAATAAGTGGTAGCAAGGGACATCGGTTTCAAGTTATCTTCGTGATGGATTTAGATAGCTGGACAGTATTTAGTGTATTATATTCTGATATTAAATACTGTAAAATATATAGATTTCAAATAAATTATATTTTAATATGGAAACAATTTTTATATCATTTAAAACTAAAATAATCTATTATTTGGGTAGTTACAGGTTACCTAGTTTTCTAATGAAATTTAAGTTTACGTGTTAAGTAAAAGTTTCCTGGCTCAATTCTCATTTTTAGATGATAATTTTAACATATATTTGATGAAGATTTTCTAAAGTTTGCTATATATTACTTTTTTTTATATCCGAAATGAAAAGTAAATTGATAGTTTAAAATACTATTTTGTAATCATGAAATATATCAAAGTAATTATTATTTGGTCGAATTGTGTTTCAGTTTAGGTTTAGATTGAACGGATTATTCTGTATTTGTCTAAACCGTATATTTAATTAAATTATATTTATAATGCTCTCAGAATTGTGAAAGAATATGATTATTTATTCTATTCTTTGACTGCAATATACATTCCTTTAAATAAATGATTTAAATTTTATGGCATTTAATGTTTGACGAAATCGTGTATTAAAAATTGTTGCATAATTATTCTATTTTTAAAATATACTTAAATACTTTCAAAATTAGTATCGTCAATATAACTAAGATTTAAAATAAATAAAAAACTGATTTCCACCAATATAGTGTTTTGAATACTTAACACATTTGCTTTGAAAATAAATTAAAATACCAATTTTAAATGATTTTAAAATTTAAATTTTTTGGACACATGGAGTCAAAATCATAAGAAGTAATAAAATTCAATAAAATAAAAACTCGCTATCATCAAATGCTATGCACTACATTTATCGTACATAAACAGTTAAATTCTAGATCTAATTTAAATAAACTACTGTAAAACTAAAAGAAAATTGAAAAAACTCCCATAATACACACAAAAATCTAGCATTAACTTTATTAATAATCAACCATAAAGTGTTAAAGATAAGAGAGAACTAAATTTGTTGTGCCAATCTAAAAAATATATTTTTCTATTAAGGCTTTGACTAACACGTGAATTTAACAAGATCAACAAAAATACATGTCTCTAAATTGATATAATAAGTATGTCTATAGAACGTAATTAGAAGCTTTGAGTGTATTTCAAGCAGTTTCAAATATATCCTTCTATGGGTGTTTTTTAAATTGACGAATTCTAATATTATTTTTTAGTTATTATATAAATTAATTAAGATTTAAAAGTAACACAAGTTCAAGATAAACACCTATTAATGGTAGTACTAAATAATAGGGCTTATAACCCGAAGGGGCAGAAAAACACGGTGCTAAGAACAGTACTTGATAAAGATTTTAAACTAATCACCAGCAATTTAGTCCTTTTTGAGACTATCGTCTTAGACAGTGCGAACATCAGTGTGGGTACATACGAGAGGAGATGGTAAAGGAACTATATTAACAATCCAGAGTAACAATGGAGTTCCCTGTCTCTATAAAGACGGTTGGATATAAACTTGAACCTCCCCGCTCTTCTTTCCGAGATGACGTCAAATAACAGACAAGTGTAATTTTATTGCAGGTGATCATCTCTTGCCTCCTGGCCGCGGCCCTCGCCGCCCCCCCTCCCCAGCTCAAGTTGGACCCTAAGGAGCCCATCCCCATCGTGGCGCAGTCCAACATCCTTAACGAGGACGGGACCTTCCAGAACAGGTGAGGAATGCTTCCTCCTAAGCTCTAGAACGAACTCGAAAACACCCAGTTACCCAAAGGTCGTCCCTTTCATCAGAGTGAAAATGTCTTTGTTTTAAATCAAACCATGGACCTCTCGTCCTCGAGGCACACACGTAACCAATATGTTTAAGGAAATATCAGAGAATCGTAAAAATAATTAGCTCGTGTTCTAGAAAAATATTAATTTTATAAGATAGGTTTTTGTGAGGTATTTTGTTCTATATTCAAACCAAAAATAGTGTGTAAGAGAAATAATGATATAGTTATTTTTACTGAATAATAGATAGGTAAAAAAATAAGCTTTTCAAAATATGTCAAGCTATTAACATAAAGTTTATAAAATAAATTAGATTTGAAACTAAACTGGGATTATAAAATCCATTACAAATTTGACAACTCCATTAGTTAACACGAGAAATTACTTATAACTCTGATTAAAAAAAGTTAAATATACAAGTTATAAAATCGCGTAATACTTTACTCACAAAACTGAAAATAATGAATGGGCTGTATATTTTATGTCAGGAATGAATACAAGTTTTTCTGAAGATTGATACTTTATAACTTTAAAAATGAAAACCTTAGATATTGTATGAATATCATAATATATAAGATATTTCTAGAAGAATATAAAATGTTTCAGGAGGCTGTAATATTGATTAATTTGAGTAAAAATGTTCATACAAACATGTTTCTACTTTTTATTATAATCTACCTACTGACAAAAATTACAATTGAATAGTCAAATCTACTGGTTGAATTTGTTGTAACCCACTGAATTTTGAAGTGGATAAAAGCGTTGCTGAAGTAATGTTTACCATACTCTTGTATATAGACTACCACTACGTGCAGAAATAATTCTCGTGCTTACAGTAGGACTACATTATACCGCCCAAAGAACATACTTTACTTCATCCAAAATGTGTTCATTTGCACTTTCAGAAGTAATATGGGGGCTGGGAAATGTACCAGTTTCACACAATTTGTTGTAAACACTCGTAAACATTCTTGGTAACAGTACTTCGCATTTAGGAAAAAGTCTATGGTATTCTTTATAAGCAGCAATGGCGCTTTCATTTTAAAAACACGTACACAAACATAATATCAGCATGTCAAGATGCCATTCTTAACAAGACATCTAATACTAAAATTCTTCATATAAGTATGGCTTCCTAGACACACCTAATGCAGAGATTTGCACGCGTATCGGTGTACTAGTTTCAAACAGATGTATCCCTGCATTCATTGATAAATTGACACATACTTGTTATTTCACCTGAAACACATTGAATATTATAAATTAGTTAAAATCACGTTTCATTTAAAATGAAGTAGTGTTCTACGTCAATTTAACTTCATTTGATTTAATTAAATATAATATTATTTTATTTTATTTTTAAAGGCTAGAAATAATTTAAGTGTGTTCGGATTATTTTATATAGTAAAAGCTTTTATTTCATTCCAGTTTAAACAACTTAATAGCTGTACAATAATATATTTGCCCAAAATCTTTAGTAAACAGTTTGAACTAACCAAAAAGGTGTGTCTCACACACAAATGTTTCCATAGCTTAAGGCGCCAATCTCGCAATAGATTGTTGTAGATGTCAATATCCAAATCCAGGCCAGGGGTAGTGTAGAGTGGGGTCTCACTCATCATATTTCCACTCAAATGCTTGTGCATTTCTTTTACTTTAACACGCTATTCCCTTCCGTTCGGGTGAAGTTATTAATAACCTTGGTTTTGAATGGGGTGGTTACAAAAATACCACTTATATTTTTTGAGAAGTTTTCATAATTTGCTTCTATCCAAAATTATTTCAGTAGTCAGTTCAAAGCTTACATTGATCTAGAAAATTATAAGTTATCATGGCACTTCCTTAAGAACCTACTAACTGTAGAGAATCACAAACTTAATTCGGTTTAGGTCTTCGTCTCACATCTTTGCGATTTATCCTTGCCGTAGCACGTGTGTTACACGTTCGGGTTATACGCTATCAACAAATTGATTGCATTTTGTATGGACAAAGTCGTAAACAGAATGGTTAGAGCGATATTACCCAAACCTATAAAACCAGCCTTCAATTATTGGTAGACGAATTTAATATTTGCTATGATGGCTTAACTTAGAGTTAATAATATAAAAACTTATTAAAATCTTTAACTAAAACACGTATTTTAGTTTGAATTTTCATGTTTAAATAGAAAGTACTTATTATACTTTACAAATAGTTTTTATAATATTTTGGGTCTAGGATTGTTGAACACCTTTTGAGTGACTAACCTACAATTGCCCCACATTTCAGATTTCTAGCTCATCGATAAATATAAAAAAATCTTTTCGGCATATTTGTAGGTTATTTTCCACTGCTAAGCTCCAAACTTGGAAAGATGACACCACTCCAAAAAAATAGACAAAGTTTTTCTGTTTTTTTTAAGCACCACCTCTTACTAACCATTTTGGTTGTAAGCTTACTCACTAATTACGCCAATAGGTTTAGTTAAGGATGAGAAAGATTATATTTAAAGGAAGTGTACACAAATTTAAGAGGAGGAGAAATGGAAAAACCTTTTGTTAGAAAAACCACCCTAAGTACACCCAAGCGAGAATCGAACCTCAATTTTCCCTCATCGGCAGTTTAATCCATTGCGGTAGTAACGCCTTAGACCATACGAGTACTGAAGCGTGTGTGGAATTTATTAAGTGAGAGGTTATTGAATAATGATATTTTTAATTAATCCGGATGATAATTACATTATTCACCCTCACTTGGATCATGTCAAATTCTAGGTTTAAGGTTAGTTTAAGTTTGGTTAGGTTAGGGTAGGTTAGGCTAGTGAAAAAGAAATCATCAAAATGAGATATTTTGAAAGTTATTTCATTGCCTCGATCCAATGTCAGGTCCTAGATCAAAATAAAATCTCTATTGAAACATGCTCTGTTTTACCAATAGTATTAGACGTTATCTAAGTCAAGATTATCTGGACAAGGTAGAAATAGAATAAAATTACTTTCCATATATGACTTTATCTATTGCACTTGGATATTGTTGACATTTCCTGGCTAATCTTGACACTCTCCAGACACAACTTGATATTGCTTTTAAATATTTAAGTATATTTTACTATACAAACCATTTATGGCTCTATTTGTGGATACGGGATGAGATTATAGTTTAGAGGAAATGCAGAAAAGTTTTGAAACCCAAATCATAGTGGGAAATACTTTTAGAACACCAGGTCTCAAAAATCGAACCCCATAATCAGCGGCAGGGCTAGCTTAAAGTCCTTTCGCCACGCGCTGACCAGTGTTTGTGTGTGTGTTTCATCAAAGTCAATATTGAGCATATAATTAGCACTGTGACATAATAACTGTCACTGACATAATCTTTGTTCTGGTGAGTGTTGTGAATGTTATGTTTAACACGAATTTTATAAAGCAGTCCTCCGAAAAATTTTAAATTCGCAGTGCACTTAACAAAACAAAATTGTTGCAATTCACTGTTTTGTTTTGGGTAGCAGAAAAAGGATTAGCTACATAGTTCAACGGTTGTACGGTATATCAGAATAAAGAAAGTATTAGCTAGTTTTTTCTAAAGTAACTTAAAATTTTCCAAGATTAAAGTTAGAAGTTCTTATTCATATATTTTTAAATGTCATTCCTTTTAGGATGTGTGTTGAATACAACTTTACTCAAAGTATATATTTTAAACCAAGATGTTTTGATGAGAAAACGTTAACTTAGAGTTCATGAGTAGTTTATTATCTACAAAATTAAGCTATTAAAAATATACTAATCATGTTACGCAATTTATCTTATTAAATTTATTTGTTCTCAATACAATCATATTGAAATGATTGATTTAAACTATTTTGCCCCTGAAAAAATTAATGATCAATGAAGCCCAGTGAAATAATATTTCAATTCATTTTGTCAACGATGTTTGTTTATTTGTTTTTACTTTAACACGTCCAAGCTGTACACAATTAATTACACTGTCTGAATTAGAGAAAGGGAGTTAAAAATATTTGATGCATTCATCCTATTCACAATAAAGTGGGGGAAGATTAAGAAACCATTTAGGAAAACAACTCTTAGCATACCTGGCAGGGATTTGATCCCCGGCATCTTCGCCACTAGCAAATCAGACTATATGATCCTGACGTTTAATCCCCTAGCCCACCAGTGCAGGTATATGCAGATAAAACAGCATTTTTTGACAATATAACAGACAAAAACCTGAACTTTATGATATCATATACATCTCAATGTTATTGAGGCAAATGAGAGTACTGAATGACGTGTCAAGTAGAATACCAGTAATATATTTTTTTAAACACGTACATTGGTGGGCATGTGGAAAAAGGTGTCCAATTCATATGATTAGATTAGACAATGTTCAGAACGTCAGGGTTGGATTCCCGGCTGAGTTATATTCTAAACAGTTCTTCTCTCGTCACTGAAATGCAGGTAAACTTCTGAGATGTTTTACCTTCTTCAACCCTTTAGTATAGTTAAATTTAGATAATCCTGGAGGGTGGTTAGTAAAATATGAGAAAGTAATAAAATTAATTATATTAAACCAAACTTATCAGTAAACCTTATTTTTACCTCCTTGTTTAAAATAATTGTATGTTTACAGAAGAAAATTTATTTCTTATTTCTGTACTCCTCGTCATCAGACTCGTTCAGACTATTCCCAAATCTGCACACAAAGGATTGTGATTGTGGAGGCCAAATTCAAACGAAATGGACCTGCATTAGTGTGGAGAGAGGGAAAGGTTATTTAATTAAAATAAACACCTGAATACACACAACCGATATTCGAAACCCGACCTTAACCTAGCCAAAAGGCAAAATGAGACTGAACAGATTGTTTTATTTGTTTAAATAATGTTACGATTATAGTCACAATTCATTGGTTGATATTACCTTAAACCAACTTAATTATATTCCGTTGAGAAAAGTGAACTATTTTGACCGCAACATTAAACATCTGAGAATTAGATGAAAAACGTCATTCTGGTAAAATATAATAATCCCTAAGTTTGGTTGGTACTTCAATCTCAACCTCCTTATCACCAGCAACCCAGCATATTGTTATCCTCACTCCTTAAACCCCACGACCACCAGTGCGTGTATATAATTGGTCCTTTAACATGTTTCAGCTACGAGAGCGCTGACGGAACAAAGGTTGAAGCATCAGGTACCTTGAAGGACTTGGGTGACAAGGAAGGACCCTCCAGCGTCATCCAAGGATCCTATTCTTTCGTCACCGCCGATGGACAGGTGTTCGAGCTGAGGTACATCGCTGATGAGAACGGTTTCCAGCCCCAGGCCAGTTTCCTGCCTGTCGCCCCCCCAATCCCCGAGGATATTCAGAGGTCTCTGGAGTACAACGCAGCCCACCCCGAGGAGGACAACCTCAGGAAGTAGATGACGACCTCGCTAATACGACCCGGGATCTAAGGAACGCCACGACCAGAAGCGATGTTGTCAAGTCATGAGAGAGTTCACTCGTGCAATTAGTTAGCCCGAGTGAGACTTCATGACGACATCTTGTTGTGCATCGTCAAGTCAACAATATATGTCATTTGGTGACGATCTTGACTTCTTTCCTCACAACTTGTTGTAAATAATGTACAAACTCTTTTTTTTACTCGAAAATAAAACAACTTTTGCTCAATATAACTTTACTGTGTATTTCACCCTCAAAGCTAAACTTTTCCTGACGATATTCTTGAATTGGTATGATAACCAAAACCTGTTTAAAATATACCTGTACTGCTCTCTTCACTTAGTGGGTCATTCTGTGGTAAGGTAGCAACAAACATACCTTCCCTATGTGTAGTATTTAGATCAGACCTTATGCATGCTTGGTAAAATGGGTAGCTATTGGGGATGATCCTATCACAGGTATAGTTTAACAAACTCTACGTACTCTGTTAATATTCCTGACATAGCACTTTTTAATATCCCAACAATAATTTTACTATTTAATGTTCTGAAGCACAAGTCACATAGTATATCTGATCACAAATATGAAGCCTAATATTTTTGTCGCCAATATGATTTACTCAGGATGTTTCTGTATATTAGATATTTTCAGTAGACTATCTATTTTCACTATATTATTCCTTTTCATCAGTTTCGGCCCTTATAATTAGACTAATCATTCTCATTTGCTTAGTCCTTTGGCTGCTTATACCTAATTGTAACCGAAGGATAAGATGTTAAGCGACTTTACTTGTTAAAGAGACAAAATATATGTAACGCCCCACTCTCACTCTATTTAGTTACGGCAACAATAGACAAAAAGGAGGAAGGAGGAACATAATGAAATAATTATAAAAAAAGGTGAAATATTTCCAAAATTAAGAATTAGTAAAACAGTTGGAGGTTAAAGAAATATTTGAATTATTTATTCAAAGTAAAAAACAGTGTTAAAACAATTTACATGGCCTTACATGTCAAACAGAAATGTGTTGGAAAACAAATAAATCATGGTAGTATATAAACTTGTCCAGACGAGACCAACGAAATAAGCAAAATTGTTGATATTATTTAAAGAAAACTTGCTTTATGATATACAAGCTTCTAATTCTCCACAGATAATTGAGATCAAACAAAATTATTATCAAAGGCTTAAATTTTAAATATTACAAAGTTTGCAAAGATCTTAAAGAGCCTCTTTTAAATGATTTACAACGCGTCTGATTCACAGCTGGGAATACAAACATAATAGTTTTAAAATTATAGACTAAATTTAAATTTAACGTAAATATCGCACCATATATTTACGTAAAGCACAAAGGTTTGACTTCCCAACTAAGCTCAAACCTTCGAGGGACCATTTAATATCGTCACTTTTTAAATAATTAAATAAGATTCCCACATTTAAATTTCTAATATAAAAACAAAGTTACCTTAGAAAAGCTTATAAATTTTGCCTAAATGAATCTGCAATTATTAAAGTCAAAACCATACTAATCAAAAATAAATTACTTTAACATTAACTTCGAAGAAAAGAATTCTACAAATCAACCAATAAAATAAACGTTAATTTAAAGAATTTAAATTATTACTGATAACCACAAAAGCAAAAAATTTAATATTTTACCTAACTATAACTAACATAAAAAGAACAAAGACAACCTATTTAAACAAAAAAAAATGATACTAGCGCCCATACAACGACAGGAAACATTAAGTGTTCCATAACAGTGTTACATCCCTCTCTCCAATCCTTTCTCCTTACGACCATCGATAATTTAAAGGTAGAGGGAGGGTGCAATCTACATATAATATACAAAGGACATGAAATGCAAGTTTTTAAATAGTAATACCATAAATGGTTTATTCAAAGCAAAACAATTAGAATTCAAATAATCACATGGTCTCAATAATCGTACTGAGTTCAGTGGAAAATCTTGTTAGAAATAAACATTTATTAGTGTAGTTCCCTAGCCTGAACTTCTCTACTGTTAGACATATCAAGCAATCAGATGGGCTAGTCTTTATGAGACAAACCACCCATAGTGTTGAAAAGTATGCAAGTAAACAAATAATAAATCAGTTAATAAATTTATAAGAATTATATTTGAACCTTACGAGCCTAATTATATTGATCCAAACGTGTCTGCACTGCATCGCTTAAAGCAGACTTCAAACAAATTAAATAATAAATATATAAAGAATAATTATTATACAACCTTAAAATACGCGAGAGTTTGACTAACAGACTTTAGCCAAACTCCCGCGGGACTACAAGACCTAACTTAACAGTCTAGAAGCTTCCATATACTCGTGAATTTAATATCAATATATTACAATAAACAAGGTCTAGTGAAAACATTTAAACTACGCTCAAATATAAAATTAATCACTAATTAGTTTTATCAGTTAGACAATTTATGTCTCGAAGTTAAATAATATAAGAGTAGATTATACAAAAGAAATCAAAACAATTTATATGAAACTTTATTTCAGAAGGAAATATTAATAAACATCTTCTACACAAAAATCTATCAAAGTTATTATAAATTAAATATTAAATTTAACAGATGTCTCGAGCACCCAAGTGGTGACAGACATTATATACATTACTATTTGGCGAAGACAATAATTACGGCTTATACAAAAGTTAAAGTTTTTTAAATAATAATGTTCAAAGTATACGTTGCCATAGTTAGAGTTCGTAGATTATCACGGAAGATCCTGGCATAGTCCTCGTCCTAGGACTATGTTCCTCCGTCCAGTGTTAGTTGAGTAGTCTAATTAATGATGCGCTTACAGGACTTTATATAGGGGTTTTTCACAGCACGGTAACAAGGTGGGGGAAAGAACAATTCTTGTCGGCGGATTCCTTCTAGAAGGAATCGAACATGACGTGGGCTGTTGATATTGATGTCCCATTATTCATTTTGAGCAATTAATCTTCAATCAGACGTCATCATTGTAGTTGCGGAACTATCCACCAGGATGCAGGTGAGGAGAATTTCTGTTGAACGTGGATAGTATTGCTTGGCGTGGCTTCAGTATCTATTTGATTTAGACGGTGTTGACTTCGGTGTAGGAGTCTCTGTTACTACCCGGTGTAGCTCATCGCTGTCTACACAAGATAGATTTGGTGAGTTCAGATTCCAATGTATTCCATAGTTCTGTTGAATTGATTTTAGAGAATTTAATTGTCTATTACGATGTCTGAATTTACAGGAACTACAATAGTGAAGAGTACTATCGTAGGGTTTAGAATATTATTGAATATAATGTGGAGCGGGTAGTAAGATTCTTCGGCGAGATGAGTATGAAGTTTAGCGTGTGGGCGAGTTCAAATGTAACTCAATGTTACAACAGAATTTACTTTTAAACTCTAAGTTCTTAGCAAAACATTACCGATGCCTACACTGACAGATTTACATTACAAACTAAATCAAAGTATTTAAGAAAATCAAAACCCTTCACAGAAATATGAAGCTTTAAATTCAAACAAAAATATTATTATCAGCCATCTTGGCTAGATATAGTTCTAGTCCTGAAGAGGACTTCTCGTGGAAGTGGTTGTTGGAAAATGGTCCCTGATATCTTTTTTGTGCACTCGTTATATAGGTCTAGTTGCAAGGAAGGAAGGTGGGAGATGTCCTTTGGAATTACGTCATTCGTAAGCATCATGTTAGATGCTGCATTCTTGACACCACGTACAGCAGGTTCTTGTTTGTTTTTAATCCAACCGTCGCATTCAATTCATTTTCATAACATCAACTCAAAGACACTGGACTCGCAGAGGTAGAGCTATGCTTGTTAGGTCACGTAGGCCAGCTAGATATCCAGGAACATGAGTGGTCTTGTCTTAGTACAGCACGGACCAATCAGAGAATTACAAGCTCACCCTGTAGCAACACCAGGGTATTAGTCCTACACAATTTATAACGTTTTTGGACTTCTCTTCGATCTAGCATGCATGGTGATGAGACTGGACTTGTAAGCAGCTCTACTCTGGCAGACATTTACGTGAGTAGAACACCTATATTTGACATAGTAAGATCGTGATGTTTAATAACGTTGGATGCCTATGAGTACAAGATTACTTTGTGGTAGTATTTCTGTTGCAGGATGTCTATGAATATTAGCTTGTTTAGGGGTGTGTAGTATTTCTGTTGTAGTATGTCTATGAATATTAGCTTCTTAAGTGTGTGTATTATTTATATTGTAGGATGTCTATGAATATTAGCTTGTTTTGAGGTGGGTTGTAACATTGTCATGTTAGCAGTTCATGCTAATGTTACAGATAAATGAGAAGAAAATAAATATGGAACTGTCTTTAGTAAATGTTGAACTATTAGAAAAAAAACTATTATATGTTTTAATGTTCAATTTCACTTAACCTTTTGGAAAGACTAATTTCGTGATCATTAGAAAAATTGAAATCCAGATTTTTGGTAAATGTTGACGTTTTATGACCTGAAACCTAAAAATTGGTTACCGCGTGCACTTTGACTGTGCTTCAGTGTGTCCTAGAGCTGAAATAATTTTACCTATTATGATAAGAATTGGTATACAAGGTTTTTCTAATGTTTACCGTGGGGGATTTTGAAATTAAATATCTGACCATAAAATCAGGGTAGTTTACTGAAGGTCAAAAATAGATCAAATCAATTTTCTCGAAATCCGCTCTAACAATTTTAATTACATTGGTTTTCTATACATTGTTTCGCTTTAAAAACAAAAATCTATTTTCGTTTTTCCATCAAAATATCTTTAATGGTACTTTAGAAAAGAAGAAATCTACAATTTTGATTATATATCCACAACAATTTCAGATAATAAATAACTTGTAATAATTGTAAAATTTTATTACAATTAAAAGTAAAACGCTATTATATTAAATAATTTTTTCTATTATAAAATAAATATTTTCTGATACATACGCAAACATATCATATTTTAAAATAATAACTGAATTTGAAATGGATTTTTATTATCTTCTCAAAATTTCTGTAAAATATTTATTATTTCATTTATGGTCTTTTTTTGGTAGTATTTCTGCAACGATGCTTACTATTTCATCGCCCAAATCTTATGATTTTTTAGTAAATGTCTCTATTTTAAAATATAGAGAAAGTGTGTGTGTTTATTTAAGCTCTTAGCTTTGTATTTCATCAATGTTTATTTCAAATTTGTTTTTTTTAATTGCTTGAAAATAGAATTCAAACCCAAAGGATATATTTCTTCAATTGGGCTTATGTATATAATCTGGTGGGTGTCCATATTAATTCCCAATCTCGGTAATAATCCATCCACTAACTCGATAGTGCATAAAAGAGACACAGAATAAGACATGCTTTTCATTTTATTATTTTGTTTTTATTAATTAAGGGGAGATATTAGAGCTGCCAAACTGTCAAAGAGATAAAATTATGAGTCAGGCAAACTTCTTGATGGCCATGGATCCAGTTTTATTCACACAAGAGAAGCGTTGTAAAAATTAAATGTTCAAAAATCTCGTGTGCGAGGAATAAAGTTACATAGAGTTGTTGAAATATTATGTTCGATTCTTTACAAGTTAATTATTATATTCACATTAAATCAGAAAGAATATTGGTATTGGATAAGGGTAGTGATACAATGTAAAATTTATATTACTACCTAATATTTTTATAAATACAGTTAATTTACATTGTTATTTTTTTATCACCACAGCTCACTACTCATTCGAGTTATACGCATGTGTTGTACTAATGGCTCTATAATGTTATGGGTTAGGAAGGTGGAATTTAGAGGAAGTGTATCCACACTTGCGTGGAGGGAGAGTGAAAAACTATTTAGTGAAAAACACCTTAAGTAGACTGTAACAAATTATAAACTCATTCTCTTCCTCAATGGCAGACCAGTCTACTTATAGAATGATGTTTTTGCCTAATAGACCACTGAATCGGGCCACATGCTCTTAATAACTAAATAGTTCTCTAGAAGTTCAGTAGTGAAGAGGGTTATATTTTTAAGAGATAATTTCAAACATACTCCAATTAAGTATGCCACAACTTATAATTTTTAAGAAACTGGGCTCTCTGTTTCACCGGAAAACCATACCGTATTAAAAAGAGATAGGCCACAGGCAAAATAGGCGCATTGAGGCATATATTCATAAAATAGTTAATAACTGACTGAATAGGCAATCATAGGCACTATAAAATTAAATTATTGTACTTGTATTATTATTATTATTACTATTATTATTATCATTATCATTATTATTATTATTATTATTATTATTATTATTATTATTATTATTATTATTATTATTATTTAGCACTGCGCCTTAATACACATTAGAGTTATACGCTTAAGTTCAAACTAGACCGATGGGTTAGAACTTGTGAAGGTTGAATTTAAAGAATGTGAAACCACATTTGCGTGGAGAGAAAGTGGAAAAGCGTTTAGGAAAACCACCCCCAGTTCACACACTGAAATTCGAACCTTGATCTCCCTGTCTTCGATGGTCTGACTTTACACGAAACCAGCACGTTAGCCAATTACGCCAACGAGGTGGGTCAAACTCTACTCGTAAGAACATGAAATGCATATAGAGTGTGTTCGGAAATTCATAGCCCATACTGCACATATAGTTTGTTTGGACTAAATTTATTACAAAATCCGTATAAACCTACATCCGGAGAACTATGCTATTACCATTAAATTGTGTTCAAAATTTCGGCGTACATCGCCGGGAGAACACAGATATTCAAGCATGCGTGCACAACAGGTTGCATAGGAGTTAGGCGCAGCACTACACATCTCGACATCTTGGAGCACTGCAACAGAATATACACAATTAATAGTAAACAACACACCAGTCCATCTAGAAATACGAATACGTTCTGAGGGCTATCATTAACGGTCCTTGCCATTATTACATGTGCAGTGCCACGCGCCTTACGCCTATGCAACTTGTTGTACAGGCGTGCTTGACAGCTTTGCTTTCCCGGCGCTGTACACCGAAACATTGGACACAATTTAATGGTATTAACATAGTTTTCCGGATGTGATTGTGCAGGGATCTTGTATTACTTTAGGTTCAAACAAGCTGTATGTGCAGTTTGGGCTACGAGTTTCCGAACATCCTGTATATCTCTCAACTGCCTATTTTGAACGATCAAGGAATATAATAGAAACATTTCAAAATCCGATCCCTACTGATGATATAGAGTTATAGTACATCCTAGCTTACCCTGTTTCCAGAAAAATAAGGAGTGCAGCTTAAAAGAACCCGTCTCGATCCAATGAGTACTTTTTGAGTTTACTAACAACTAACAAACAGACATTCAGATATAAATTCTAAAAATATATTATTTGGTCTTCTTATCTATCGCTTATACTACCCAGGAAATATATAAACTCCACAAAAATTCGAATGTATAGACATATTTTAAAGTTTTAAAGTTTATAGATGTAAATAAAATCAAAAATATATGAAAATCGAATTTGATTTAATATTACAGGTACCACTTTAATTAAGTTATTTTTATGTTTCAAAAGATTCCGTTTATTTAACGTTGTTTTCTGGGAGAACCTTTGAGTGAAGTTATTTTTAAAGACCTTATCTACTAGAGAAAAAAGGTTTGACCCATTTCTATACTTAGTTAAAAGACAATCACTAATTTTCACTATAAAGAGTATTTTACTATGAATTGTTCACTATACGCAATACATTATCTACACCTATGAGGTAGGCTTGCCCCCGAAAGGTGCAATTTTGGATTTCACGCAAAGACTTCCCTGTTGTTTTGATCTATTTTTAGACTTTTCACAACATTAGGTAGCGATATTTGTGCCTACGGATGTCAATATAAATGTATATATGAAAATAAAAAAACACCATGAAGGATATAAAATTTCGGGAATTATAGATCGATGCCAGCATTGTCCTACGGAATTCTTCTCTCAGTTTAATATAATCAAGTCTTTGGTTTTATTAAAACGTAATTATTTGTTTTAGTCCGGTACTTTGGCAGGGTGGTAGATGGGCTCAATACGACATTATTTTGCTCATTTTAAATAGAGTATTGATTTTTTAATCTTTGATATAATATAATTTGGTGTAAACATTGGGCTCTTCCTATATTAGAACAGCTTGACAATTCCTTTGTACCGCCTACAATTTAGTGTTTAAAGCACGGAGCACTCTTGATGTGGTTACATTTAGCTGTGTCTGGCGAAACTCTAATGAAGTTCTGGCGCTGGTGTTTATTAATTATTATCAAGGAAAACGCCAGTCATACGGTTGCCCGCAAGGAACAAAGGCGGCTCTATATTGGTAGGTGCGAGATTCATCCGAGGTATAAAAGTTAGGTTAATTTGGAAGGAATCTGTGAGTATGGTTTATGAAATTGAAATTTTGATCAACCAATAGTGCTAAGCGAGTTCTACAACTGAAACCTCATTTTGTATTTAGATATCGTAACAACCTTCTTATTGCATCTGTTTTCAAATTCAGTTCATGCGGAGGGATACCTAAGGGAGTAAGACTGTTAAGGAACTACACTGGATAGTTATTTGGTAGCTTACGAATTTGAATATAGCCTAGAACCTCACGCTAAAATAATGTTTAAATGGTAACTCCTCCAACAAACAAAATTATAAATAATTACAAAAAATCCCCACAACAATGATAGCTTCTATTACAGAGACATAGTAAAATAATAGCATTACATTTAACTAAGGAATATAAATGAAATAATATAAGCTGTTACAGAAACATGACGAAAAAAACCATCATGATTATTATGTCAAAGAGTATGAGAGCTATATTAGCAGAAATTGTACATTATAAGTGTTTTGTCACTTCTAGTTAGGCGCTAGTTTTCCCCACGATTTTGAACTATACAAAGCTAATGAGCCCTTATTGAAATAATCAATGTTTTATTATTCGTTTGTTTTAAGTCTTTCTTTAGTCTGTGATTTTGAATTCCGTGGGATTTTGTGATTGGAAAAAATTGCTTAATGTAGTAATCTTATAAGGAAATACTGAAAATTTAGATTTTAGACTATAGAGAAACTTTTTCTCTATTTACTTAGGAAATTTTGAGCCCTATATTTAATCAAAATCGGACTCAATTTGTACGTTACATCCGCCATCTTGGAGTTTTAAAGTTTCTGAATTTTCTAATTATTATTATTATTATTAGAACCGCGTCTTACTACCCGTTCGGGTTATACGCAAATTTTCTAATTAATATAGCATGCTTCATAGCGTTCACACCAAAATAATTTAATCACTCAAGGACTCATTTTTTACGTTTCATCCACCATTTTGGATTCGATACTTTGTATATTTTTTTCTAAGTTCCAGATTTTTCTCAAACATATATTATACTATAAAGCATTCATACAAAAATAATTTAAGCTATCTAGGACTCAATTTGTACGCTTCATCCACCATCTTAGATTACCCATTTTCAATTTTTTCCGTTTCAGATTTTTTCCATAAATATTGCCTGCTCCAAAGCACGGGTGAATATTAATGTAAATATTAGATTAAATGAAATAAAGATGTAATCACCACCTGTGTAATTAGTGTTTATTAAGTTTAACACTGTTTAGCTACCTTTATGAAGAATACGAATCAAACAGCTAAAATATATTTTTTAAATATGGTGGCAGCTGGTTACTAATGTGTTTCTAGTTGCCAAAGAAACACTATTTATGTAATAATGTTAATACAAAACTGTCAACCTAAACTAAATATAATTTCTCTTGGTATAGGGTGTAGCCGAAACAATTAGACGATTAGTAAATTGAAAATATACACTTTAATTGAAAAATAAGTATACACTAGATAAATAAAATAAAATTACATACTACACTTTTTAATTTTTTTGAAGATAATGTCACTCAGGGAGCTCCACCAGACCTCAGGAAACCTCACCACGTTGTTCATCACTTTCCTCAGAATAAATAGTTTAATTGTTTCTACCCCGCCCTATATTTAGGGTTTTATGTATTAAACAAAAAACTAATGAATTTTACATTCAATAGGAGAATACAACATTGATCGCGTAGATTAAGACAGAATAATTGAAAACACATCAGTTTTATTTGTTTTAACAGGCAAAAACTATGGTATATTTCCGTTCTGGGAATAATGGAACACATAAGTGAAAATCTTGTCTCAATTGGTTATGTGGCTTTCTAGTTTACATCGAACACACTAACACGTTTACAAACCTCCTTATAATATAAGTGATAGAGATAGCGTTAGAGAAATAATAAACAAAAATAAATAAGACTAATTTACACGCAAAACAAAAAGAACCTATTCAGCCAACGATTTTATCAACACTGCTTCGCCCACTGATGAGATAACGGGGTGCTATATAGCTTACTATAAATGGGCGATAAATCACTGACTGTGATTTTTTCACCGATACCATATTACACCGCTACTCCCAGTGACTCGATTTAAAAAGTATCGGCGATAAAGATATCAGTGATCGGAGATACTCCATACTCGCATCGGATGGCAACAGTTACTCGAGCTGCGAAGCTAGTATTGCTTCTTCTAGACACTCGGGTAAATACTCGCNAACATTTCACAATAACATATTAAATAACATTTTTGCTTTCTCTTTTTATCAACTGTATGAAACATCTTAAAACGCATAATTTTGTATTGACTGTACATTAGTTAGACAACATGAAACCCAGATGAAACCTGAAGATTAGGTAGGTATGTCAATTGTCAATGTCAGTGCCGACAGGAAGAGTTTATGTTAGGCCTTTAAGTATCAAATTCTATTGCAAACCATCAAACACCCGAGTAATTAGTTTCCTTCCATGGGACTATTCGAGTAAATACTAAATACCCAGTACTCAGAAATACTCCATACTCCATACTCCATACTCCATTCTCGATAGTACTCGCCTACTCGGACAGCAGCTAAATACTAGCTTTGACCGTGGTTGGAAAGTGATAAAAGTCGGTTCATAAAGCATTGTGAAAGCCAGTCACAGTGAAAAATCACTGGTATAAATCACCGATACTGTATTTACTGATATCGTAAAATCACTGTTTCACCCATCTATAAAACTTACCCTGTTTACTGGAAAATAGGGCGTATAACTGAAGAATTCCTGGATCGATCCGTTGAGTACTTTTTGGGTTTACTAAAAAAATAAACAAACAAAAATTTTTAAAATGTATTATTTGGTCTGATTTTTTTTATACCTCTCACAAAAATTTGATTGTATATACTTACCTTAGTTTAGTTATATGTATAGGTAGGATAGTTGGTAAAACTTTATTTTCTCTAAGTTTTCTTTTCATAAGGAAAACCTGTATGTATTTAACTATCCTATGAAACCAACATGTCACAAATATGACGTATTTAAGCACGATCAAAATTAACCTGATGTTTTAACCAACACGTAACCCTTTGTAACGAATCAATCACATAAGTCTAGAACAATCAGAATGCGTGTTTATGACACTAATATCCACTTATGGGTGGCCATAAACTTGAACCCAAATATAGATGAGGTCAATCAGAAAAGGTGGGCATTTAGAAAAAAAGGCCTGAGTCTCGTAATAATTACTGCTATGGTAATGAATATAGCAGAGTTCGAATCACAGCCGGCTGTGTTAGGATTCTTTTTACTGAATTATTTCCCAATCCAGTAACCACACAAAAGGGGTACTTTTAATTTAAATTCTCCTTTTCCATCCTATAGACTATAGGATTAAATGAGTGGTTAGCTTTGTACGGGAAATTATTTATTATTACGAGCAATTTATCAAACACAAGAGGGTTTAGTTTGTACAATGAAATAAAAAATAATGACATTACTTTTTTCACTTTTTGTAGGGAATAAAGTCTCATAGTACTCGTTCACGATGACTGTCCTTGCACGTGATTTTAAACTAATCCAAAGGATTTTGAAAAAATTTGAAAATTAGCTGAACACTCAAAAGCCAAGATTATCATATTTATAACTTGTCACCACTGTTTATCATAGGTCATATCCGAGTATCAAAATCGCGAAAAAAAAATTGGGTATAGTTCACAATATAAAACTAAAAAAAAGTAATGTATCTAAGGCAAGACTATATTTTAAAGCTTTTATTTTGCCCAACACTAATATCATAGCCGTAGTCTATCCCAAGAATATTTTATATACTATGTTATAAAAGATATAATACAGTTAAGTTATTAATAATATCTTGGGCAGATGGACTCAGACATCCAGTAACTCTAGTATAGTTTATCATTTACTGGAAGATCAGTGTTCGAATCACATTTGGGTGTAATTAGGATGGCTTCCCAACAATCCTTAAGGCAGTCCCGTTCATTAGATGAACCTAGGTGAAAATTCAGTGTGCAAAGGTTCAAAGGCACAGGCCAACGAAATGTAATCTTTTAGTAATCAAAAGCTTATTTAAATTAAATAAGCTAAGTATTATTTCTAAAGTTTTAACAACTAAAAAGTTTATCTAATACTAAGAATATAAAAAATAATAATAATTAACAAAATCACTTTTATGGTTATATTAAACCTGGGGTCACTTTGTCGGTAGATTACTTTGATCTAATAATAATAATTAAAATCTTTATGAGAAAAATAAAGGAAGAGAGTATAATATGTTTTCACACATTGATTAAGGATAAGGGGCAGGGGAGCTCTCCAATTATGGTTTATTTTTTTATCTCTTTTTATTATTTCGTATTTTTATGTCAGGTATTTTGACATATTATTACTATTATTATGCGTAACGCAGAGGGTGTGGCTTATTTATATCTCACAGGGTACAACTGCAGCTTAAATTGAAAGTCTCGCCTAGGGCGTATGAAACTATTGCGTGGGGTCTGCTCATATTCCACGAAAATGTGGGTATATTTCCTACTTCCTACTACTTCCTGTAATTTACCCCTATGAGATTAATTATTATAATGGTATCGCTGCTAGGAGGTAAAATGCGTTGAAATACGCACACATTATATTGTTTGAAATAAACTAATATCTAACTGAACTTTGGTAATTTAACTCCATCTTTTTAACTCTAGCAAAAAATCGTTAGGTCATTTAAAGCTAACTTAGATTGCTTAAACTCTACTGACCAAACTTGATTTAATGCAACCTAACCTAAGTCAATCAGCTTAACTTTATCCCATTAAATTACAATCTAAATCAACCAATATTAAAAAACTTCATTCCTTCAAAACACAATCAAAATCAACCAATATTAAACTTACGTCATTACATTAAAATGCAATCTAAATCAACAAATATTAAAATAACTTGATTCCATTTGAATTCCTTCATACTCTACCTCTGCTAGCCTAACTTGATCACATTAAAATGCCACCTAATTCATTCAGTGTTCATCTAATTTGATCCCATTAAACTGAAGGCCAATCTTAATCTAACATTATTCCAATCAATCACATAAACGAGAGTTAGGTATTATATAATCTATTGAAGTTTATCAGCACTGTTATGAAATGTTGTTTTCAAAGTACTCATTTTACTACCGAAATTCCCAACTCTGGGGCCAACGTTGTCAAAATGTATGTAACGTTTTCCTTTGTATTTCAATATCAAACATGTATATTAAAGTATTCACTAACAATTTTTTTAATGAATGTTTGAAAGCCTGTCTCACTCCATGGATAGCACACAGATTAGGAAAGTAATACAGCTCGAACCAAACTTTGGACCGTAGTGTGGAAGCCTGGAGTCTTCATTAGAGAACAGTGAAACTGAAACTAGTGAAACTAATTTATGGTTATTTATATTATAACCAAAAGTAAAATCAAATATTTAAAGTTAAAAAACAACTAAACTTATCCCAATTTAACTCTGTCAAGTGAAGAATGGATAAAACCGAACTTCTATACATTTTATGTCTGTATAGTCATCCTTTATCTAATTTCCCCGTAATGGTTTCTTATTAGGTAATATTTAAAGTGTGTTGTTTATTCACGTGTTACTACCCATCTTGGCCGTACGCATATTTATACTTATAAAGTATAGGAGAGGAATATATAATGTACATGAAGTGTAACTGCAGTGCCGTGAATGAATCATTTTGAAATACTACAATAGTACACTCTATCAACGTATATCAGTAGGCATTTGGTCAAACGTTAGTGTGTGGATAATCTAGTCTGGTTTAATTGTAACAGTCAGTGATTTTGATTACAGATGGGTGATAAAAGAGTGTTTTTTTTCCTAAATAGTGTCTCAATTTTCCTTCAATTCAAATAAGAGTAGGTTACCTCTCTATTATAATAATTATTATTGTATAGTAATAATTTGCTTTAAAACTCTACCTTCCTCATTTCTACCCAATGAGCGTAATTAACATAAGTATATCAAATTAAAGTATTAAAACGCTAGCTGAGAGTTGAACCCTGGCTACTACTTAACTAGCAAAAACAGACAAATTTAATACAACTAAAGTTATGCCTTTATCTACGTGATCCACGCATGTTAATCAAAATTATTAGATAGTTGGCAACACGTGTTAATATTTATTTTACCGTGCGGTGTACACACAAGTTCTATTATTCCGTTTGCAAGACGAGTAAAGTGCAACCTGGCAATGTCACAAGAACCGTTGAAGAAGTTCTGTTTGGATAAACAGTTAACACTTAACCAATCATGTTCGATCACATTCAGAGTACATTTGCATAATTCATATTGTTCTTAATTACTCAGCAAATTATGTAGTCATATGTCCCCCCTCTCTCTCTAAGAGGCGCCTGCTGTTTATTGAAAAGGCTCAGCTCCCGCTAGAAAATTGATCCGCCCGAGGCCAAACTAACGTGGACATTGCAATACCGCCCGCACTTCCATGGTTGTATAAATAGTGGAGACAGGAGAGGAGACACCAACACTCCTCTAGGAAACTTCGTAGCACCATGATGAAGATTGTAAGTCATTCTCATTTTACTGACGTCTTTATTGCTGAGATAGTGCTCATTGTGTTAGCTAATAAGTGGTAGCAAGGGACATCGGTTTAAAGTTATCTTCTTGATGGCCTTAGATAGCTGGACAGTATTTAGTATATTATACTCTGATATTCAATACAGTAAAATATATAGTTTTCAAATAAATTATATTTTAATAAGGATACCAGTTTTATAAACGGTGAAAACTAAAATAATTCATTATTTGGGTAATTATAGGTTACCTAGTTTTCTAATGAAATTTACGTTTAAGTGTTAATTAAAAGTACCCTGGCTCGATTTTCGTTTCTAGTTAATAATTTTAACATATGTTTGAAGAGATTTTGTATATTTTGCATACTTTTTTATATCCGAAACGAAAAGTAAATTTAATGTTTTAGATTATTATTTTGTAATCATAAAATATATCAAAGTAATAATTATTTTGTCGAATTGTGTCTAATTTTAGATTTAGATAGAACTGGTAAATCTTTCGGTGTATATTTATTTTAAGTGTTTTTTATAATGCCCTTATAATTGTGGAATATTATGATTATGTATTCTATTCTTTGGCTTTATTATACACTCCTTGAAATAAATACTTTAAGTAGGATTGCATTTAATGTTTGACAGAATCGGGTAGTATAGTTTGTAGCATAAATAATCTATTTTTAAAATACACCTAAATACTTTCAAATTTAGTATCGTCAGTAAAACTAAGAGTTAAATAAATAAAAACCTGAAATCTCCCAAGATAGTGTTTTGAAAAATTAACACATTTGCTTTGAAAATAAATTAAAATACCAATTTCAAATTATTTTAAAATTTAAATTTTAGGACACACGGAGCAAAAATTATAATAAATAACAACAATCAATCAAATAAAAATTCACATCATCAAATGATATTCACTACATTTAACTACATATATAGTTAAGTTCTAGATCTAAGTTTAATAAACTACTGTAAAACTAAAAGTAAAAGTGAAAAAACTCCCATCTTACCCACAAAAATTTAGCACTAACTTTATTAATAACCAACCATAAAGTGTTAAAGATAAGAGAGAACTAAATTTAATGGTAGTACTAAATAAGAGGCGTACAAGCCGAAGGGATAGAAAGATGCGTTGCTAAAAAAAGTACTGGAAATAAGATTTAAACTAACGACCAGAGAAAACAATAGGGTTGTTTAAAAAGTAGACTTGCTTTTCTACAAAATGGTTATTTTTCGTCTTAATACAAAAGATAGGGATGAGTAGAGTAGTTAGAGGGTTAGCATCCATATTAATGTGGAAATGGAATATGGAATACTAATTTATAAATCGCAAGTGAATAACCATTTCATAAATGAATCAGGCAAAGATTTGAGTATTGACCTCCCCCCTTCAAAGGTAATCTAGTCCTTTTGAGACTATCATCAGTGTGGGTACATACGAGAGGAGATGGTAAAGGAACTATATTAACAATCCAGAGTAATAATAGAGTTCCCTGTCTCTATAAAGGCGGTTGGATATAAACTTGAACCTCCCCGAGATGACGTCAAATAACAGACAGGTGTAATTTTATTGCAGGTAATCATCTCTTGCCTCCTGGCCGCGGCCCTCGCCGCCCCCCCTCTCCAGTTGGACCCCAAGGAGCCCATCCCCATCGTGGCGCAGTCCAACATCCTTAACGAGGACGGGACCTTCCAGAACAGGTGAGGAATGCTTCCTCCTTATTTCTATATCGGACTCGAAAACACCCAGTTACCCAACGGTCGTCCCTTTCATCAGAGTGAAAATGTCTGTGTTTGAAACCATTTAAATCTCTATTTGTGGATACAGAATGAGATTATAGTTTGGAGGAAATGAAGAAAGGTTTGGTAAATCATGGTGGGAAATACCTTTAGAGCACCAGGTCTCAAAAATCGAACCCCATAATCAGCGTCAGGGATAGCTTAAAGTCCTTTCACCACGCGCTGACCAGTGTGTGTGTGTGTGTGTGTGTGTGTGTGTGTGTCATCAAAGTCAATATTGAGCATATAATTAGCACTGTGACATAATAACGGTCACTGACATAATCTTTGTTCTGGTGAGTGTTGTGAAAGTTATGTTCAACACACATTTTATAACGCAGTGTTTCGCGAAATTTTAAATTCTCAGTGCACTTAACAGACCAAAATTGTTGCGAATCAATGCTTTGTTTTGGGTAGGAGAAAAAGGGTTACTCACCCAGTTCAACGGTTGTACGGTAAATCAGATTTAGGAAAGTATTGGCTATTTTTTCCCTAAAGTAACTTCAAATGCTCCAAGATTAAAGTTAGAAGTTCTTATTCTGCACTCGCTTCTTTAATATTTGGAAACACTTAGTTAAAACTATTTGTAAATTAGGTTAAAGTGCAGGTATATGCATATAGAACATTCATTGACAGTATAACAAACAAAACCTGAACTTTATGATATCATAAACATCTCATTGTTATTGAGCCAAATAAGGGTACTGAATGACGTGTCAAGTATAATAACAGTAATACATTTTTTTAAACACGTGGGCATGCGGACAAAAGTGTCCAATTCATATGATTAGATTTGACAATGTCCAGAACGTCAGGGTTTGATTCCCGGCTCAGTTTTATTCTAAACAGTTCTTCTCCTGTCACTGAAATGTAGGTAAACTTCTGCAATGTTTTACCTTCTTCATCCCTTTAGTATGATTAAATTTAGATAATCCTGGAGGGTGGTTAGTAAAATACGAGAAAGTAATAAAATTAATTATATTAAACCAAACTTATCAGTAAACCTTATTTTTACCCCCTTGTTTAAAATAATTTTATGTTTACAGAAGAAAATGTATTTCTTATTTCTGTACTCCTCGTCATCAGACTCGTTCAGACTATTCCCAAATCTGCACACAAAGGATAGTGATTGAGGAGGTAAAATTCAAACGAAATGGACCTGCATTAGTGTGGAGAGAGGGAAAGGTTATTTAATTAAAATAAACACCTGAATACACACAACCGATATTCGAAACCCGACCTTAACCTAGCCAAAAGGCAAAATGAGACTGAACAGATTGTTTTATTTGTTTAAATAATGTTACGATTATAGTCACAATTCATTGGTTGATATTACCTTAAACCAACTTAATTATATTCCGTTGAGAAAAGTGAACTATTTTGACCGCAACATTAAACATCTGAGAATTAGATGAAAAACGTCATTCTGGTAAAATATAATAATCCCTAAGTTTGGTTGGTACTTCAATCTCAACCTCCTTATCACCAGCAACCCAGCATATTGTTATCCTCACTCCTTAAACCCCACGACCACCAGTGCGTGTATATAATTGGTCCTTTAACATGTTTCAGCTACGAGAGCGCTGACGGAACAAAGGTTGAAGCATCAGGTACCTTGAAGGACTTGGGTGACAAGGAAGGACCCTCCAGCGTCATCCAAGGATCCTATTCTTTCGTCACCGCCGATGGACAGGTGTTCGAGCTGAGGTACATCGCTGATGAGAACGGTTTCCAGCCCCAGGCCAGTTTCCTGCCTGTCGCCCCCCCAATCCCCGAGGATATTCAGAGGTCTCTGGAGTACAACGCAGCCCACCCCGAGGAGGACAACCTCAGGAAGTAGATGACGACCTCGCTAATACGACCCGGGATCTAAGGAACGCCACGACCAGAAGCGATGTTGTCAAGTCATGAGAGAGTTCACTCGTGCAATTAGTTAGCCCGAGTGAGACTTCATGACGACATCTTGTTGTGCATCGTCAAGTCAACAATATATGTCATTTGGTGACGATCTTGACTTCTTTCCTCACAACTTGTTGTAAATAATGTACAAACTCTTTTTTTTACTCGAAAATAAAACAACTTTTGCTCAATATAACTTTACTGTGTATTTCACCCTCAAAGCTAAGATTTTCCTGACGATATTCTTGAATTGGTATAATAACCAAAACCTGTTTAAAATATACCTGTACTGCTCTATTCACTTAGTGGGTCATTCAGTGGTAAGGTATCAATAAACATACCTTCCCTATGTGTAGTATTAATATCAGACCTCATGCATGCTTGGTAAAATGTGTGGCTATTGGGGATGATCATAGCACAGGTACAGATTTACAAACTCTACGTAATCTGTTAATATTCCCTGATATAGCACTTTTTGATAACCCAACAAATATTTTATTATTTAATGTTCTGAACCACAAGTCTCATTGAAGCTTTGATTGCAAATATGAAGCCTAATATTTTTGTCGCAAATATGATTTACTCAGGATGTTTATGTATATTAGGCATTTTCAGTATACTATACCTTTTCAGTATATTATTCTTTCCATCAGTTTCATCCTTATTAATAAATTAATCCTTCCCAATTGCCTAGTCCTTTTCAATAGATTGGAGAATCATACCCCAGCGTAACAGTAGGATGAGATGTTAAGCGACTTTACTTGTCAAAGAGACAAAGGATAAATGCAAAGAGAATAAATATGGACCAATATTTAGTAAATTTTGAACTATTAGAAAAAAAACTATAATCTGTTATAGTTTTCACTTTCATTCGACCCTACAAAGAGACAAGTTCCGTGATCATCAGAGAAAGTGAACTAGAGATTTTGATAAATATTGACGTTTCATGACCTCTTGAAACCTAAAAACTGGTTACCCTGATGCCCTTTGATTGTGCTTCAGTGTGTCCTAGACCCGAAACCATTTTACCGATCGGGATAAAAATTGGTAGACAAGGTTTTCATAAGATTTCCCAGAAGGGGGATTTGAAATTTGATATCTGACCATAAAATTAGGGTAGTTTACTGAAGGGCAAAAATAGATCAAATCGACTTTCTCAAATCCGTTCTAACAATTTTGATTACATTTGTTTAGCTTTAAAAACAAAAAGCTATTCTCGTTTACCCATCAAAATGGCTTTAAGGGTAGTTTAAAAAATAGAAAATTTCCAATTTTAATTATATATTCGTAACTATTTCAGATAATAAATAACTTGAATTAATTGTAAAATTGTATTAGTATTAAAAATAAAACTCTATTATATTAAATACATTTTTCTATTATAAAACAAATATTTTATAATACGTAAGAAAAAATATCATATTTTAAAATAATAACTGAATTTAAAATGGATTGTTATGCTATTTGGTTGATAGGGATAGCCCTCTTTTCTCAATATTTCTGTAAAAGTATTTATTATTTCATTTATGCACTTTGGTAGTGTTTCTGCAACAACGTTTATTATTTCATCACCCAAATCTTATGATTTTGTAGTAAATGTCTCTATTTTAAAATATAGAGAAAGTGTGTGTGTTTATTTAAGCTCTTAGCTTTGTATTTCATCAATGTTTATTTCAAATTTGTTTTTTTTAATTGCTTGAAAATAGAATTCAAACCCAAAGGATATATTTCTTCAATTGGGCTTATGTATATAATCTGGTGGGTGTCCATATTAATTCCCAATCTCGGTAATAATCCATCCACTAACTCGATAGTGCATAAAAGAGACACAGAATAAGACATGCTTTTCATTTTATTATTTTGTTTTTATTAATTAAGGGGAGATATTAGAGCTGCCAAACTGTCAAAGAGATAAAATTATGAGTCAGGCAAACTTCTTGATGGCCATGGATCCAGTTTTATTCATCAACTTTTGCTCAATATAACTTTACTGTGTATTTCACCCTCAAAGCTAAGATTTTCCTGACGATATTCTTGAATTGGTATGATGACCAAAACCAGTTTAAAATATACCTGTATTGCTCTCATCACTTAGTGGATCATTCAGTGGTAAGGTATCAACAAACATACCCTCTCTTTGAGAGTTATATAAAGAAAGTCCTACATATGGTTGGTCAAATAGGAACCGACAAGTTCGTCCTACCCTGGCACCAACACTCAACGATACGGAACGGCTTGATATACCACAAAAAATTTTTAATTTATTTTTCACAGCGCAAATCACGTATCAGTTGAGATGATAAATTTTAATCATGAAATTTATGTCACAAAGATACTTTTTTTTTTTTTTGCAAGTTTCAGTGTATTATATTTTTGGTCAGATCATATTCAAGTATAACATAATTATGTGAAGAAATCATCTTTATTTGTATCAATGACGAAATATACTTTCCAGTTAATATGGAAATGTTTCGGTAACTTTTGAACTGTAACAAAAAACCTGAGAGCAACTCAATTTTACAAAGTTTATTTTACAAATTTAATTCAGTCTAGCTTTTTATTTATTAATTAAGAGATGATTAATAAGGCTTTTTCTGAGTTCCTAGTGACTTGCTATATCAAGGTATATATAGGTACTTAATAGTTTTTTATCTAAGAAACCCCTTGAAAATATAATCTAGCCCCAGATGTGATGTTTTTATAGAATGTATTTATATAAACGGTTGATTGACCATATTATTTTACAAGTTTGAAAAAAATTCCATTAGTTAACTCATGACTTTATAATTGGCACAGGCATTCAGACACATTAGTCTTCTCATATATTTTCCGTTATTTGTTAGGAGAGGGTTTTTAAATGTGTTAAGTGTTTGAGACGTGATTCCCACAAACTTCTGGACGGTCACTATGTCAGATTTTCAACCGATCATGGGGGAAAGGAAAGCCTCGTTTAAATACTGTACTTCAAGGGCGTGGAAGAAAGTCATACAGATTTGTTGAATTCTTTACAAGTTCATTAATACATTCCGTTAGAAGGAACAGTAATCCTTGATTAGGAATACGGTACTTTAGAGGAGAGAATACACATTTACGGAAAGAAGGGGATGAATGGCCTAAATTAAAATAAAATTGCTCGATCTGAGTGAGGGCCAAAGCTGATAGATATGAGAGGTTTTCTTTTAGCATCGCGTCTTACTACCCGCTCGGGTTATACACTTATTCATTAATTACGCTAAAGCTTTTAAGGATTAGGAAGGCTGTATTAAGATGTATTTTACCCGCATTTGCGTGGAGGGAGAGTGAAAAACCATTTTGAAAAACCACCCTCATTACACCCAACCTAGATTCGAACCTCAATATCCCCGTCATCGGCAGTCTAGCCTACTGCAAAAGTAGCGCGTTAGAACACGGGGGCATGAGTGGGCATGAGAGCTGTTGGGGGCAGGGTGAAGAGGGGGTAGGTATTGTTTTCGATGACATTTTTTTACCACCGCATCCTAACACCTATTCAAGCCATAATATGTACCACATTTATAATAATTACTCTGATGTGCTAGATATAAAGAAGGAAACAGTTCAGAGGTAATCTACCTACATTTCCTTGGATAAAGACGGGGAACCCACCTATGAACATGTAGACTTGACCAGGATTCTAACCTAAATCTCACCGTCATCAACAGGCCTGTATAACACGAGTGTGACGCAATAGTTCGCTCGGCCACTGACGCGGGTTGATGACTTATTCAAATCAGCACTTTGTATATATTCATTCCGTGGTTAACGTATTTCAAACATTGTATTCGTGGTACTTTTAATGCTTTTCCCCTCTGTTGGTGGGTGACCACACCGAATCAGAGGAGGGCTTGTCCCGGCCCACACATCCCTGGTAACTACGCCGTTGGTGCTTTAACCTTTATATAGTTTTGAATGATTAAAATAAAAAGGTGTGATTTTAAATAATTCATTTTCCTTAACATGACTTCTATAGTTGTGTGCGATAAACCAGTAATTTATATCTTTAAGAAATGCGTTTTTCCAAAATCCCGCACGATACTTGACTAAAAAATGATATTTATTAACTTACTATATCTCTTTTTTGAATTACATTTTCTAACCCTCTTGGTAAGAAAACAAATGGGGCAGTACTCTTAGGGTAATCTAGATCTCACTAACCTTCAAACACCGTCACACCATTTGTAGGAAGTCATTGGTTCAAATAAAATTACAAGCTAGATTCTCTAAATATGAATTTATGTGAAATAAGGTAGGTTTATTGTAGTTTTATTCTCTAGTTGAAGTTGTTTGATCACCTAATATTTTCAAATACTTGTCCTAAATATTATTTCTAAGGAAATAATATCCTTCTTAGTTCACATTTGATATAATCTCAATTTCACTTAACCGTAAAACCGGGAAACCGGGAAAACCACCCGAAATATTAGTCATATTACGAGAATTTCCTATTTATTCATATATTTAACTCTTATATGGCTCAGTTAAAATTTACGTCCACTAAATTGTATCGATATAACAAGATGCCTAAATTTAATTTAACTGGATTAAACTTACTTAAGCAGCTAAGTCATATTAATCACCTAAACATTTCCATTATTTTGTAACTGCCTTGTATTTAGTTTAGTCTATCAATAAATTATGAAATTCAACACGGGGGCTATTATTGATTTAATATAAGGGAAAGCGATGAGTGGGATATACAAGATTAAATGCATTATCATTAGCTTTGAAATGATCAAAAAAGCACCGTAAAAATCGTGTGAAGAATTACCCCTAGTGCAATCGGATGGGATTTAAACCCCAGTTACACCATCAATGAGAAAAAGTGTATTTGAGTCTAACACATAGACAACTTAGACACCGCTTCAGGTTCCATCTATTTTTGTAGGTATAATAAAGTCACCATAGGAGTGGTGGTAGCCGACAGCTAGCAGAAGATTTAAAAACGCGGTTAAAAGAGAAATATAACTAAAAACAAATTGTTTGTTGTGAAAGTTTTTACTGCCAAAAGTGACAACTCAACATATGGTCTTTCAGATCACATTGTTAGGTAAATGGATACTTGAGAGTAGATCTGTTATCTTTTACTACCTGTCAATTACCACCACTCTAGTCGAGAGTAGACTATAGAGATATATATGTGTGTGTGCAAATAAGGAGATACTTTAATAAAGAAGTAGCAACTCCAGTTTAGAAAACTGAAACTAGCGGCCAACGAAGGGCTCATTGTGCTGACCACATAACACCCTCTATCCGTATATATTGGCACTATCGTCGCCTACGGCGGTGGCTACTCAGTCGGTATAGCTCACTTACGGGCTCACACTATGGAGTGTGTGTGTGTGTGTGTGTGCGTGTGTGTGCGTGTGTGTGTGTGCGTTTGCGTGTGTTTGTGTGTATTAGTATATGACACTAATGGCTGTTTTTGTGTCAAAGTGAATTTTAAACCGAATAAAAACCATTACAAGTCTCGTATAGTCTGGTTTTATAGTGACCAGGAAGTCAGGGTTTGAGTTCAATTCGGATGTACTGAAGCGTGTTTTTTTTTCTAAATACTTTTCCACTCTCCTCCCATACAAATTCCACGTTCCCCATCTCCCC
>CABFWB010000639.1:35041-124470 GCA_902151455.1 Timema bartmani | reverse complement strand
CCCCCCATATCAATGTAAATATGTGGATAGGCCAGACGGGTGTTAAGAAGTGGGTCATAGATAGGAATTTAAAGTGTTGATACAATCATTCCAAAAACTTTCCCAAGTGTTATATCTCGGCTGTGGGTGGAGCTGTATTTATCGTTCTTGAAGAAGACTTGGGGGACCTGCAGAAATGAGGATTAAACTCTTCATTTTCTGTTTAGGGTTCTCTCTTTCCCACCCTTTCTCATTTGAGTAGACCGGGAACATGGTACGACGTGATAAATAACAGCAGTTAAAAGAGCACGGAGAGAAATCAACCGAAACTCTCCTTGCTCAAGTTCATCCTTCTCTGTGTACAGCTCTAGTCATAAAATCTGGCTATTATTATCAGAAGAAAGCGTAGAGAATTCAGATATATTTTTATTGAGGGGGATTGTACGTTTCCTTCTCTTCACTTTATTTATTTTATAAGGGTGAAGGGAAGACACAGTGGTTTCAGTGGTTGTCAACGTGACAGACACAACAATCAAACGAACGATTTTACCAACACAATACGTCTTCACAATATCTGATCGTGATTGTGTGTGTCTGTGAATGCACACACTATACATTTGTTGTAAAAAAATATATGAACAAAATAAAAACTGATAGGTTTGCAGGGTTGACATGCTTTTTAGGTTTTGAAATTTCTTTACATCTACAGGCTCGTCAAAGAAAATATTCCACATTTTATTCATAAAGCTATGATCAAAAATATTACTTCATATTCAACAAAAGACTCTTAAATATACCTTGACTTTGTAAAATCGGTTTCAATAAAGAGATTAATTTTAAAATATTTGTCACCTATTTCCTCTCTAAGGAGCCCGTCTGAGGGCATATTAAACTGAGTTATTTTTAGTACCACGTCTTACTACCCGTTCCGGTTATACGCCTATATATTAGTTACACTAATGGGGTAGGGATTAGGAAAGTTTAATTAATAGTAAGTGCACCCTTATTGCGTGGAATAAGGGTAGAAAACTATTTAGGAAAAGCCACCCCCAGTGCACTCAACTGGGAACAAACCCCGATCTCCCCATCTTCGACTGTCTAGTTCAACACGAGACTAGCGCGTTAGACCATGCGGCTGCCGAAGCAGATTAAAGGGGAAATTAGGCTTGTAAACGGGAAATTAGATACAAGATTACGCTCGAACCAGGAAACTGATAGATATGCTTTTAATATATTTTTCACTTTACAACAAAGACATCGGATTACGTCTAAGAGCTTTTTCATTTAAAAAATGGTTAATTCTTTAATTAGGCTTTATTCTTACTTTCTCGCGACCCCTAGGAAAGAGAAATACTGTGATTAGCAAAAAAAAATCGAGATATGGTTGTTTATCGAAGTAAAATGACCCCCTGAACCCAAAAAAGTAGTTTTCGCGATGCCGTTTCTTTGTCTGTGTGTCTGTGTCTTACTTAGAGCCGAAACCATTTTACCGATCATGCTAATAAACTTACTATCTAGGGTTTTCATCAGGATCACTAGAGGTTTTTTTTAATGAAATACTTAACAATAAAATTAAGGATAGTTTACTTATGCGCTAAAATAAAAATGAATTGATTTTTTGAAAATTAGCTCTAGCAATTTTGATTAAAATTGTTATCCAGGCACTGTTTAGTATTACAAATAAAATGTGTCATCTGATTTTTCTATGAAAATGAATTTGAGGGTACTTAAGCGTAAATTTCCTTTTTTGACCGTCTTGAATTGTTTATAATATTTCCCTGCAACCATGTGTATTATTTCATTTCACATATCTTACGAATTTTGAGTAAATGTAACCATTTTCAGAATAAGGAGTGAGATATTGGTGCGATGCGCCATACCATTGATTTGAAATGTGGTAAAATGGCATCCCTCGTCTCAATTCCACCGTTTCCAAAGCACCAACGTTTTTTTCAAGCTGTATTACCTTATTCAGGTGCTATCCGTTGGGTGAGATGGTCTCTTAATTAACAAGACAAGAAATCATTGGCAACAGTTGTCGTTTCTGACAAGAACATATTTCAGCATCTTACAGCTTGTGGGAGGGAATTGTTTGAACTAGTCGTCATTCCCAGACGAAATATCACTTAAAACAACTGTATTGCTTGTCCAAATCTCAGGTTTGTTATTTATATACTTGAGGTAACTTAGCCTACTCTTTCTTAACCGAATTATTATGTCATCACACGAGAATTTCTATAAGCAAGAGTGAAAGGGCTAACTAATTTCGCCGGGAAAGTTATTTTCACATACCGTCCAGGATTCTCTCACATGCCACAATGATTGACATGGGACCGACAGCTTTACTTCACCTCCGAAGGAAGTTGTGCTACGGATTTTTATCGCTCAGTAAAAATTCATCGATTCCACATGGGTTTGAACTCACGAACATCGGATCCTGAGACGAGCACTTTACCACAGGACCACCGAGGTTGACCTCGAATTTGTTGTAAATCCCAGTGACGGTTCAGAGATTTTGTGATTTTTACTCAAACCCGTACCTTAAGATCTTAAAGAGATCAACAACATCTTAATGACATTGGTCCTTGACATTAAAGCGTCAATACATTCACCGACTAATATAAATTATTGGCAGGCCGTTGTGATCTAGGACAGTGGGATTTTGATTCATTAAGGACCAATATATAATAATTACTCTAAGTAAATTTCTGAATAGGATATAAAAATAATTTACTATTGTTATCATTATTTGACGTGCACTTTCTGAACCAATTGATTATGCTCGTATTATCAGACGACTTGTATACTAGCTTAAATCTTGAAGAGACACAACACACATCCTCCGGCCGTTAATTTACCACTGTGAAAGGGGAAACCCACATTTCACCAGTGATAAATTTTTCGGCCAAGTCAGGAATCGAGCCCGGAATCCTTAGTTCAATAGAAGACTTGCTACCAACTTAACTAAATTGTTGACCTGATAAAGCTAGTAGTTTTATATGGTATTACACTCTTATTTTTCTGATTTAGAAAATTATCACAAAAGTAGGATCCGAAACATTCCAGGGACGTTTTTAAACGTTTTCACCGTCATATGAAATTTTCTGAGTTTTACTGGTGTACCCCGATTTCAATGCACTTACCAACACTGGTATGGTGTAATAAACTCACTAACGCTGCAGAATTCTACAGAGGAAAAATGACAAGGATGAGGCAGTGAATGAGGATGAGGCTTGTTTTTACATAAAAAATCCCGTAAACTTGACCTGAAGGCATTTATATGCGTTCAAATATTGGGCTATTTATGCCAATCATTTATTACTCAGCAAATGGTATCAGAGAGTTAATGTTTGGGAAGTTGAACCAATGTTACTGTGAAGCTATTGCAAATATTGAAATATATTTGAATGGAAATAAATAAATAAATAAATCACCTTGGTGGCCACATGGTCTAAGGTGTTACTCTCGCAATAGTCTGGACGACTCAAGGTGGGGGGATCGGGGTTTTATCCCAGTCGGGTGTATTGAGGGTGGTTTCCCCTAAATGATTTTCCACTCTTCCTCCACGCAAATGTGGGTACACCCTCATCTAAATTCAACCTTCCTTGTCCCTAACACATTATTCTTACAAGTCCTAGCCCACTATTTTTTCAGGTTGGATTTATTTCCTATTACTTATATTACATTAATTTTAATATTGATTTTTGTTTCCTTCTTAAATATTTTATCGTACATTACATCACTTTACGATATTTATCAATGTTTTCATGTAACTGTAAGCCACTAGGCAATTATTTGTTTTTTATAGTGTAGCCTACATATGTGTATGAATATAAAAAATTATCCACTAAGCAAACCTTGCAGTTTTTGTTTTGAAAATTGTTTATAAAAGATTCCTATTAGTTTACATATACACTTTATGTTTATCTTTAATTATGTATTATTAACTTTCAGTACTCCGTCTAACTACACGTTCGGGATGTATGTACTAATTATTCTAACGTGGAGGGGGTGAAGAAGGTGGAGTTGCAAGTGAAGCGTGACCTTATTTGCGCGTATGAAGTGCTTTAAAACATTTAGTAAATGTCACTCTCACTACATCTGGTCGGGATTCGAGCCCCGATATCCCTGTCATTGATTGTCCAGTTTATTGCGAGTGTGACACCTTAGAACGTTTTTGTTACCGAAGTCGGTGATAATAGATAATAATAAAAGGAAGTGTTTGTGTGTGTTTCTTTGTTTGTTTTTGTGCGATACCCAGCCGAATCTACGATAGGCACAGATCTGAAATTTTTAATATAGGTGGACGGAAGGGGGTCTGAATGCATCTCGAAATCGGATTTTTAAATTTTTAGTTAGCTTTTTAATTATGTTTAGAATTACGTTTCAGAGATAAATATGATACGGGCAAGGCCGTGTGGGATTGCTAGTTTTTAATAAAACAAACCTTAATTATGTGGTACCTACCTACAACATAGCACAAAATATTTTCTTATTCCTAATTTACAATTAACCCTTAACGTTGAAGATAACATAATTATACTTATACTTAGCACAGCGTCTTACTACCCGTCTGGGTTATACGCTTAACTACTAATAACGCTAATGGGTTTTAATTTGGGAAGGTTGAATATAGATGAAGTGAGCCCACATTTGCGTGGAGGAAGAGTGGAAAACAATTTAGGAAAAACCACACCCAGTTAACCTGAGCCAGATTAGAATCTCGATCTCCACGTCCTCGCCAGTCTAGCTCAACACGCAACTAGCGCGTTAGCTAACTACGCCACCGAGGCGGGTCTGAAGATAACGGTAACGTCCAATCACTATTGAACCCTAGACCCTCAAGATAGCGCTAACGTCCAATAAAGTCAGCACATGACCCTCAAACTAAAGGTGATATCAAATCACTATTCCCACCTGGATGCTCAAGACAATGGTAGCATTCCATTATCAGTTAACACTTGAGCCTCTAGATAATGGTAGTAACCAAAAGCTGACCAGTCCTTCACCCTCAAGATAAAGATAGCATCTTATATGTGTTCAACTCCTGACCATAAGAAAACGGAAACGACCAATCACTATCCAGCCCTTGACCCTCAACACAACAGAAACGTCTAGATTACTCAGCCCTTGACATTCAAGATAAAGGAAACGTAAAATAACCCGTCTAGAGATAGCGATAACGTGCAACATGTAATATTAATCCTTGACTCAAGATAATGACAACGTCCTCATCAGTGGCTACTCCAGTCCAGGTCTTATGGACACCCCTGCTCTTCACCTTTCCAACGATCGTCTATCATGTATGGAATCTAGTTGCTCGACTATTACGAAATTCAGTGTTACAAGAGCAGACCAGTCAAGTGAGTGCAGTCTTATAAATACCGCAGCTACATCAACCAAACTTCACATTCTCACAGAGCGTCTTCATCTAACAGCAACAATGAACCAGATTGTGAGTACCGTGTTTGTTCTGACGTCACGTCATAGCGGTTATTCCGGATAGTACAAGATTAGGTTGACTCTCAGCAGAGGCTGATATTATATCACTTTTAATGAGGATTCCAGTGCGCTTGAAACTTAAATTTAATCAAGATCGTTTTAATATTAAGGCAAATTACCTGCCCGAATGCATAGGTTGTTAGGGAATGCAGCTCAAGTTCTTGGAGACCTTCGTTTGTTCATGGAATATAAAATAATATATTTATGTTTCAGTTCATGTTAATAGAAATTTATTCAGATGAATGAAGATAAAATTAAATCAAAATTAGTTGGTATTGCTATCCTAGTTTATGTGTACTTTTAACGTTATTAATGACTTAATCTATATTGTATGCGTGAATAGTTTTTTTAGAGTAAATGCACCGACATTATCTTAAATAGGGGATGGCAAAACCATTGGTTTAATCATAAGCAGCGGCTAGATTTTGATGACATGTCATCTTGTTTTTGGTTCATCACATATAATGCTCATAAGTACATATTAAAATCCGTTCATGATCCCCTGGTTGTGGATATGTATATTCTATAGGTCATTTTTTGTAATATTGTAATTTAGGCTATATTCTTTTTGTTTGCGTTATTTTTTAGTCATTTATATACATTTTTGAGACATTTTCAGTCATTCATGTTGAATAAGTATATTTTTAAATGCTATTGATATTTTATGGATACATAAATACTCAATCATAATAATTTTTTCAACACACAGTGGTCGGAATAAGAAGATAATGTAGGAAACGAACGTTGTGTCCTCTTTGCTTGGTTCTAAGATACACATTCCTTCTGTAAACTGCAACAGGGCTGGAAAGGGTTGCGTCAGAAGGGAATATATATTGTTTAGGAAGCACATATCTATAAATCAATATTATATTTAGCATAATGTAAGAATTTAGCTGTTAAAATGGGATTGTAGGAGACTTGAAAAAAGGGTAGTGTTTTTGAAGTTTTTATAGTAAAACATTTATTTGGCTAAAATAATAAAACATTTCACCAATAGAAACGTAGAGTCTAATTTACCACAAATAATGTCCTCAACCGTTCTTGAATATATGTCATGATCATAGCGGCATTAGACGAGAAACTTTTTAAATGAAGAGAAAAAATTTTCATCAAATTCCAGGACACAATTGACAGATATTCCAGCAGTGTTGATATCACCCTGTGAAGAGAATTAAACTATATGTTTCGTCTACAGGAGATATTTCTTTTTTATTCAAAAATTTTGTTTTGCTATAAAAATTGCAAAAACACTGACCTTTTCTCGCGCTCCCTGTCCTCTCACCTTAAATGACTTCCGTCACAATTTACATTCGTAAAGTGCATCTTTAATTTAGCCGTGTGCATTTATTACTTGTTTTTGTTCATATATTTGGTTCTTTTTTTACTCAAATTTGAAGACTTTTGTGAAATTCTTAAGACATTTTATAGGTAATTTAATGATAATTTTTGGGTCATCAAAACAGGGGACCTGATTAATAAATAAAAAACCACCACTTGAATGTATCATACCCCGAATTGAGCTCCGATTGGCCCCTCAACGGTCACTGAGCGCCAAATTAATACAACGCTTTAGAGTTCCCTTTAGTATTGAAAATCAAGTTATTACTTTCAAAACGAAATTCCGTTTCAAGATAGCTTAAATCTTAATGGAGGAAGAAAAGTTTTTTGATTTTTGAAAAAAAAAAGTAGGTCCACTACGTTTTAATAACCATTCCGGATATCCATACACCTACACTAATAGGGTAGGAATGAATAGAGGGAAATTCAGAACTGTACCTAGATTTGCCTGAAGGGAAAGTGGTAAATCTTTTTTTTAATCTTAGTACAACCGGTTTCGGTGGTTGCATGGTCTAACGCGTCACTATAGAAATTTACTTGACTGTAAGTGTCGAAGAAATCCTGGTTTTAATCCCATTCGGGTGAACTGAGTTTTTCCCCTAATGGTTTTCTAATCTTCCTTCACGCAAATTTGGGAGACTACTAAAAATTCAACATTCCTTACCCTTAACACATTACTAAATTAGTTCCTATCTGTATAGCTCGAACCGGTAGTAAAACGTGATGGAAAAACACAATAAAATTTCAACTTACGTAGTCGAGATTTGAACTACGACCTTTATACTAGCCTATCAATATTAATCTATGTGCTCACCGATGCTGGTATTAATAATTATAATCTGCTAGCATTTTAATGGATATGATACTATAGTTTTAACGGTTGTACGTAAAGTAGTTTTTTTTAGTATTTAATAATTCAATATTAATAATAGTGAAATTAATTAAATAATTTATTTTATTGTTTTACATATTTTCTATCCGAATGGATAGTAATTTAATCCTCGACTTTATCTGCTTCAGGTAATCATCTCTTGCCTCCTGGCCGCGGTGCTCGCCGCCCCTCCCCAGGTGAAGTATGGCCCTAACGAGGTCATCCCCATCCTTTCTCAAGTCAACATCGTCAACGAAGATGGCAGTTTCCAGAACAGGTGAGACTTGATTCAGACAAGAGCGTGGTATAAACTACCAAATAAACTGGTCTTCAACAGCTGTAAATTAACATGCTACTCTCATGTTATACTAGACTGCCAAAGATGGGGAGATCGGGGTTCGATCCCGGTTGAGTGCATTGAGTGTGGGTTTTTTCCTACATGGTTTTTCAATCTCCCTTCACGCAAATTCGGGTGCATTTTCTCTAACTTAAACCTTCCTAATTCCTAACCGATCAGTGTAATTAGTACATATGCGTATAACCCGAAAGTGTAGTAAGTTGCGGTGCTAAAAAAATAAAAGCTGCAAATATCCATTTACCAAGTGGATCAAATGTCCTCTTTTAGCTCCCCTATTTGATATTTCGTCTTTCTCTCCGTCTTTATATTTGTTACGAGATTACTGCCAACTGCGTGGACCAATTTTAACCAAATTTGGCTGGAACATTTTTTTGAACCTAGATCAAATGATGTATACTATGATTTTTTATTTTTTATTTTTACATTCATTGGTATTTTGACATCTTAAATCACCTGAACAAGAGTTATCTATAAATATAGAGTTTATAGAGCTATATAAAATATAGTTTTCATTTGTTTTCTGTATTACTTGATTGTTAAGGAAACATATCAAATTTAAATAAAGGAGAAACTATAAGAAATATTTCTACTTGAAATACAAAGAGAAATATTAAGACTATATTAACGATAAGAACATTGCATAGTTTTTCACATGATATACTTAACATTTTTTGAATGAAGGTAGTGAGCTCTATTGTTTACAGAACTAATAATATTACTATTATTAATATTACTTACTCTATGGCATTAGGAACTCGAAAGTTCTTTACAACACTCTCATAAGTATGCCTCCTATCATTACCTTGAGCTAATTCAATCCAGTCTATCTCATTACACCCTATCTCTCTCAGGTATATCCAACTGTTATCCTCCAATCTGAGTCTGGGTCTTCCCAGTGGTCTTTTACCATCGGGTTTGCCATTAAATACCTTGAACGCGGTCCTAGATACTCTCATTCACTCTCATTCACTCTGCATGACCTGCGTAATGCGTAATCTGCGAGATTTTACAACCCTAACAATGTTGGGTGATGAGTACAGGGTATGCTGCTCATTATTATGTAGTCTCCTCCACTCCCCACTACTTCATCAATTTCTAGACCAAATACTAATATTAAAACAATAAAAGTATAGTTTTAACTAATCGTACACAATGTTCAAGATTCGCATTAGTATGTCACGAAGTTAAACTTTTGGAAGGTGTTTCAGACTGTGAGTTAAATGGCTCTAGATAGTTTATTTGTGTTAAAACCATTTTTCGTGATCTGATATCGCTAGCAAATAGTTTATTACAGATTTCTAAGGTCAAGCTATGATCAGGTTAGTACGTTACATAAGAAAACCAATGAACACTTCTGAAACGTTAGCGATGGATGATTCAGACAACTATTAAATCAAGTAAATAAATTATGTCAAGCTCAAATCAATATTATTGTTTTAATGTTGTTTTAATTTCTCAGCTACGAGAGCGGTGACGGCAGCAGGGCTGAATCTTCCGGTTCCTCTGAAGAATATTGGACCTCAAGAAGACGGTCAGGTCGCACAAGGATCCTATTCTTTCTACACTCCCGACGGACAGCTCATCGAGGTGAGGTACATCGCTGATGAGAACGGATTCCAGCCTCAGAGCAATGCCCTTCCCGTAGGCCCCCCAATCCCCGAGGAGATCCTCAAAGCTCTGGCCTACAACGCCGCCCACCCCGAAGAGGATAACCTGAGGAAGTAGATGACAACCCTGGATGTCCATTATGTTAAGTGAACGGTGGGTAACTTTTGTGCAACCAGCCAACTCAAGTGAGGTGCCATGACTACATCTTATGATATGACCTTCAAAAATCCTCAGAAAAACTACGACCTTTTAAAAACATTACCAAAGGACAGTTCAGAATAGTTTTTGTCCTGTTTGTTTTATAAACAATCCTGATTCGAAACTGTCATTTGACTACCAAGAATTTTATTTTGATAGTAAATGAATAACATTGAAATAATCAATTTGACGATAAAATGTTGAATTTTTCTTAATCCACTCTTGATATTTGAAGGCTTATACCTCATAACATGACTGCCGCCAATACCAGACGAAATGTCATGACATTTTGTTGTGTAGATTCTCAAAGGTGAACCAGTTTTCAATTTCACCACTTGACTTATTGTATAAATACAGTGTTGGAATAAATGTACAAATGTGAATCAATGTATGGACCACAAATAAATCTTATTTTTCTTACAAAAGCATCTATTTATTTTCTATTAATATAATATAATATGTATGTATTAATATGTGTATATACTGTTTATAAATTTATATCTATTTATAAACCATATAAAAGCTTTACGGGACTTAATATTTATTATATATTTATATAATTGAATAATACACAGTAATTTAAATATTTAAACACCGTAAGAACTTACACTACGGCGCGTGGTTTACGAGAATAGTCACGTAAATCGGTCAAATATTCCTAAAGATATTTAATCATGGTATCCCGGACACCTTTTATAAGGGCCCTTATAGATATTACTCGTATATTAATACTATTTTAAAAATTGGTAATAAATAAATTAAATAATAGCCGACCATAAAAAAAATACAGATTTTGTTTAGTGTTAATTTTTAAATATCATTTTAAGTTTATCAAAAGGGTTTATACTTTATGTGGTTTAAAAAAATAGGATTTTGAATTCAGAGGGTGATTATTTAAATAAACATTAATGTAATCAAAGAGAGAATATGACAGTGGTCACTCATCTACAGACACCACACAATGACAAATCCTCAAAAATGTGGAAAGTTTCTTAAAAAACATTATAAATGGTAATAAGGAACGAATATACAATACAAGATTAATTCAATTTTAATAGAATGGGGATTGTTATCTGTGTCAAGTAGATACAATTTTAGAAATGACAAATGCCTAAATATGAAATCTATATGAACATTAACATAAGATTTATAAGAAGTTTTACTACTTTAAAAAAAAAAGTCAAGTTAAAACATAAAGAATAAATTTATGTATGAGATAGCTATGTGAGCAACAATTTATGTTATACTGAAAATTGGTGGTTAGTCATAAAACAAGGTTCTTATATTAATAGTGTAAACAATGATAAAATATGATGACCATTATGATTATAAAATTATTAGAATGTTGTTAACATGTATAGAATGTTAATGGCAAACTATGTAAATGACTAGATATGGTTGATAAGATATTAACATGGCACACTTGAATAAATAAATGTTTTGAATGAATTTGTTTAAAATTGAATTAATACACAATTATTTAATCCCTTGTTCCTTGTAAACTTTCCATAAGTGGAATGAGCTTCTTTGTCTACATGTTTCAATGCACAATCGGCATCATCTTCAGGACTATTAAAAAGAAAAAAGGAAAAAATCAATTAATAGGGCTCAACCACGCCCTGTTTAATATACGAATATAACCTAAAAGTTGAATTGGAAATAAAATAAAATAGGAGTTCGATAAATGAATTATCATATTTACCATGTTGCAGACTAAATGTTGAGTTCCTGATTGATGGAAAATGGAAACTCAGTAAATACTAACTTATGAGCCTAACTTTGATTATGTGTACATGATCATATAAAAAAGCTTGATTTTCTAATATGTATTTCTATTAGATAATTATATTGCAATTATTAACAAACTTGCCCTTACAACGATATATGATAAATGTATAATGGGGATTCAAGCATTATGTAGGCACTTTTTTTTTTTCAATTTTGGACCCCCTACCCTCTTTTGCAAGTAAAATTAAGCGAACGTCTGACTCCCCCTCCCCCTGTCTTGCTTAAGATAGATTTGTCAACTATTTTTTGTAATTTGTTCATAGGAATAACCACTATTTTGCATGCAATTTATAAATTGATGCTAAATATTAACGTAGAGGTTTAAATTAATGGCTAAAAATAATTAACAATAAATAATGTTATAAATTGAATTTAAATATATTGTACTAAACAGGTAGAATTAAAAAGTCAATAAAATATACTAAATTAATTTATACTTAATTGAAATTATAAAAAAGTATTATTATTGAATACATGAATTATCATAGTTATTAAAAACTTTAAACTACATTTAATCTTATGCCAAATGTTCTAAACCCACATCTAGACATTTCTAATTATTATGTGTTCATTCAGGGAGGCTGGGTCACTGAGCACCATTCTTGCTTGTCTCTCTCTGTCTTACGTAATATTTTTAATGTGCCTACGTAATATTTTAAAGCCCCCTAATAGAGAATTAATCGTATGATTGTGAGGATTATTTCTGCCAAAGATGTATAACGGTTAAATCGGTAGTGCCATAGCGCGCAACAATGAGCACAATAACAATAGGTGTTGGTCTCAACTTGACTGTTGTGCCCGGTGACGGGGCAGTCGAGTTTCAACTCCCACCTGGGTATACTGAGGCTATTTTAAATAGATGGCTTACTACTCTTCCTACGTACAAATGCCAGTACAGTATCCTAATTATGCCTATCTCATCTCTACTGTATTACATTCAAGACACCTACAGTAGCCCCATGGCTTCTTTGGTGCTGACTGACAGCTGACGGCTTTGAAAAGCTACCAGACCAAAATTATGTATCCCTACGCCGAGCCATATGATCTGAAAAATACATGTGTTTAGCAGCTGTCACTTCTGACAGTCAAAATTTAGGTATATACCTAACTGCTTACTGTCAGAAGTCAGCTGTGAACTGTGAGTCAGCACCAAAGAAGCCATGGGGCTACTGTAACTATGTCAGTATTTTCATATGTTGATTTAATTGTTAATAAGATGCATAAATATCGTTAAAATTAATCATTTCTAAAGTTATATTATATCTCTCCCCCTCTTCCCGTATCTTCTAGGCCAGGTTATTCCAATACGTATACTTGAGGGGCTTATTAAATAATTACAAGGTGTCTTTTAATTGGTGTCCAATATTCTAAAGGCGTATTTCCATTGATAAAAATTAGGAAAGTTCTAATAATAATGGTTCTAGAAACATTAGATTTTATAGTTATTAAAGGTTTTCCTCAAAGATGAATTGGTATCGGGGGATCCATTGAATGGTCTGCTTAAACACCAGATTTGAACTCGATTATATTTTTTTATCTGTGGAGATTTCCAAAGTATATTGTTTAAGCAATTTCTGTGGCTGGTGTTGACGTTTTAAGAAAGCGTATATTAAATGTATGTGAATAAACACGTAACACTCCAGCAGGTGTATTCAACAGAGTATGACAAAGCACGGACCGCAGGCTCAGAGGGTGCATCAAAGCAGAGGACAGCATTTTGAACCATTTTTATAGCAAAATGTTCTGTCTGATTGTGTTTTTGTTTGTTTCTGTTAGACTTTGTTTTGTTTAATTGCATTACTTCTTTTGTTGGATTGATTATTAAAAATTGAGCAATAAAATTCCTCCTACAATAGAAACTAAGTGTTTCTAGACCCATGTTTATTTGGCATTTTCTTTGAGTTTGGTCCATGGGAATAAGCCCCTAAAATATTTGACATCAATTAAAATACACCCTGTATAGCTTGTGTAGCTAAGGCAAGTATAATTAAAATAAATGTACACACATTTACGCAGAGAATTGGTGAAAAACCATCGGTGAAAAACAACTTTAGAATACCTGACGCGGGATTCAAACTACAACTTCCCAATCAACGTTAAACCATATAAAGAATCTGACGTCTTTGTCAGAGTTCCCTCCGGTGCAATTCAAATGTATTATATTTGTCAATGTCATAGTATATTTCATACCCACTGTTGGAAAACATTTGGATCGAGCACTCAACAAAGACCTTGTAACGAGAGCCCACACCTGTTATTTAATTGGTGCTTACAAACAGTAGTACTTTGTCTGGACCAGAATCAAGCTATAAATTCAATAAGTCTACAATCTCCACTTTGGAACAAGTAACATTTAGGATCATCCACTGACATTCCACCAGCCAATACAGTTATATTCGCAGACTACATTGCGGAACAGGGGTGACCAAACTACTTCTCCAAAGAATGTGAACTGGTTTTTCCACCACGTTTTACAACCCGCACTAGTTAAATTATATTTGTTTACAATAGAGTAACTGTACCCACACTAGCGTGGGGGGAGAACAGAACTCTATCTAGGGAAGACCATCCTAGGTACACCCACACTGGATTCAAACACCACCAACCTTCCCATCACCAGTAAACCAGACTAGATATTAATCTGATATTGGGACAGCCAACGTCCAATAAGTGGTCAGCACTCAATACTCAATATTTAAACGTCCAAAAGTTATGCTTCATCTACCTCTCCAGTTAAAGAGAACGTCCAAACGGTATTAATCCTTTTACCTTCAAAACAACGGTAACATGTGAGAGGTATTTAACCCTTGACACTCAAGAAAATGGAACCATCTAATGACTATTCAGACCTTGACCCTAAATATCACGTAATGTTCAGTAAGTGTTTAGTACTAGATCCTGTCAATTATTGGTACTAAGGTGGAGGTACGTAAGGACATCTTAGGGTGTACATATGATTAATATCCTATACATGATAAACACTGAATAGTCAGGGCCAGATTTAGGGCTAGACACAAGACAAAGACATGTGATCTGAGAACACCTTTTTTATTTTAGATGTTTATTATTGGATAAGTATAACTTGCATTATGCACCAACAACTTGGGGCGTACGAAGTTGAAGATGGCTTATATCTGGGGGTACGCGAGCCAAAAATGTTGAATATCACTCTTTTAAATAATGGAAATGTCAAATTACTATTCAGCCCTTGACCCTCAACACAACAGAAACGTCTAAATTACTCAGCCCTTGACATTCAAGATAAAGGAAACGTAAAATAACCCGTCTAAATATAGCGATAACGTGCAACATGTAATATTAATCCTTGACTAAAGATAATCACAACGTCCTCATCAGTGGCTACTCCAGTCCAGGTCTTATGGACACCCCTGCTCTTCACCTTTCCAATAATCGTCTATCATGTATGGAATCTAGTTGCTCGACTATTACGAAATTTCAGTGTTACAAGAGCAGACCAGTCAAGTGAGTGCAGTCTTATAAATACCGCAGCTACATCAACCAAACTTCACATTCTCTCAGAGCGTCTTCATCTAACAGCAACAATGAACCAGATTGTGAGTACCGTGTTTGTTCTGACGTCACGTCACAGCGGTTATTCCGGATAGTACAACATTAGGTTGACTCTCAGCAGAGACTGATATTATATCACTTTTAATGGGGATTCCAGTGCGCTTGAAACTTAAACAAAATCTATAGAATCTTCACGTGACAAAGTTTTTAGGAAATACAAATGAAAAGATGGTATATTCTGGTTCAATCCCAGACAAATTCTAAAATCTATTTTTATTAGTGTTTAAAGAAATAGAAATATATTAAAATTCTTGTCAATTATAACTGAATGAGTATGAGTATGTTTTGAAGTATTGGGTAAAGTTGGTTTGTAAGACGTAGTGCAAAAAAATACTGTGTTTTACGTTTATGGTTATTTCACTGCAAAAATAAAAATAACAGCTTTAAATAATTTTATTAATTTATTGCCTTGAAAATAAATCTGACGTATTTAAAGGAATGGAATTTTATATTTAATAAGCATTTTAATACAAAATTGTAAAACTATTATATGGGTTAAATTCTGACATTAGATGAGAAGGTAGAACTATAATAGATGTTTGCAGCATTCTACTTGATACATTATTGGTAGTTCTAATTGTGTGGGAGGAAGAGGAAGAATAGAACAAATGCACCCAGTGCCTAGATGCAAACAACACGTATCATGAAACGACCAACATAATTATTCTAAAAAAATTAATATTATTCAATCGATATTAATATTAAATATAGTGTAATCAAATGTATTTCCAGAAGCATTGAACTTAAAATTATTATTTTAACAGCATAACTAAAATTTCGAATGAATTGAAAAAGTTTTGGAAAATAATAGGTTTAAGGACAATCAAAAATAATTTTGAATAAAAATATGTTTCACCCAAAATGTTATATTCATACTAAAAACAAAATAAAATAATTTTTGTATTTATTTTCGAAAATTAAAAGAGGTTGGCATAATAAAATAAGCTTCATTTTGAGGAACATTACGCAACATTTCTTAATGATACTTCAAAGTCACTGGAAGGGACGTATGAATATATGTTAATATTGTCTATAACAAGCAAATTAAAACTTTGTGTATGCATACATCAAGATGACATGAACACATTATTAATCAATTTTGCTAATATCCCCTAAATCTTTGTTAATTTCACACATTTTTAGGACTTTATGTTTTAAGTAGAATATCAGAAATTTTAAAATTGCATTTTTAGCTATGGCAAGACTTGTTTTTCTTTTGTATCTTTATAAAGTGATATTTTTTCATTTCTTTTCTCGGGTTTTGGAATAAAGTTTTGATCATACAGTAGTTAATAAACAACTTCACTCGTAGCCCCCCACACGCCCTTAAGAAATAAATTCATTTGTAGCCACCCACAGCCCCCCTATGATTTGATGATGATTGATACAGCCATTTTAGAGATCACAGAGCTAAAAATAAGGCCATCAATCCAGAAACCCTTGCACCAAATTCTAATCCTCCTTATTTTTTTATAAGTCATACCTTTAAAAAATATTGTATTTTAGTAAGGTGAAGTTTACTTAACGTTGATCATACAAACTTATTAATGAGTATAGTTAGTTATTTGATTTAAATCTATAGTTCACATTTGAAATATATATTATATAGACGCCTTCAAAACCAAAAACTTAGCGGTTGTAGTATTTGAAAAGACTTGTATATTTGTATGTGAACCAGGCATATATTTTATCATCATAAATATTAGTACTAAGGTAAATACGAATTATTTATCACAATTCATTGGAAATACTTATTGGCCTGTTAAGCCAAGGGTTATTGAATCAATTATTTGGTCTAGGTATAATTTTTTTTAAATATATATATATTTAAATATAGCATCAAATGTATGCTATTATTTATTTATAATATTTAATTAATTATTTGTACAAATTCAAAAATCTATGGAATCATTTATTTAATCATATAATGTTATAAAATTTAAAGACCCTTATATTTTTAAAAATATAATAAAGAAAGTTGTACCTTAACATGATAAACGCATGTTGATTTTGATTGTGAATAATTACCCAAAAAAATTGTTCATTCAAGTTATCTAATTTATATTTTTAAAAATTCTATCCGGATGAATTGTAATTTAATCCTCGACTTTATCTGCTGCAGGTGATAATCTCTTGCCTCCTGGCCGCGGTGCTCGCCGCCCCTCCCCAGGTCAAGTATGGCCCTAACGAGGTCATCCCCATCCTTTCTCAAGTCAACATCGTCAACGAAGATGGCAGTTTCCAGAACAGGTGAGACTTGATTCAGACAAGAGCGTGGTATAAACTACCATATAAACTGGTCTTCAACAGCTGTTAAACTCACATTAGGACATATCAAGTATTATATTGACTGAGAAAATTAATGTTTCTGGGTTAAGCTACTTTGTTAAAACATATTTTAATAGTTGTAGATTTCTATAAAGTAACATAGAAATTCCTAAAGCCTCACTAGAACGTTACATAAGAACACCAATGAACACTTTTGAAACGTTCGAGATGGATAATTAATCAGACAACTATTAAATCAAGTAAATAGGTCAAGCTCAAACCAATATTATTGTTTTAATGTTGTATTAATTTCTCAGCTACGAGAGCGGTGACGGCAGCAGGGCTGAATCTTCCGGTTCTCTGAAGAATATTGGACCTCAAGAAGACGGTCAGGTCGCACAAGGATCCTATTCTTTCTACACTCCCGACGGACAGCTCATTTGTCCATTATGTTAAGTGAACGGTGGGTAACTTTTGTGCAACCAGCCAACTCAAGTGAGGTGCCATGACTACATCTTATGGCTCTTTATTTGACCTTCAACAATCCTGAATTAGAAAAAACTACGATCTTTTAAAAATATTACTAAAGGACATTTCAGAATCGTTTGTGTCGTGTTTGTTTTATAAACAGTCCTGATTCGAAACTGTCATTTGACTACCAAAAATTTTATTTTGATAGTAAATGAATAGCATTGAAAGAATCAATTTGACGATAAAATGTTGAATTTTTCTTAATCCACTCTTGATATTTGAAGGCTTATATCTCATAACATGACTGCCGCCAATACCAGACGAAATGTCATGACATTTTGTTGTGGAGATTCTCAAAGGTGAACCAGTTTTCATCCTCACAATTTGTCTTATTGTAAAAAAAATACATCTTTAGGAGCTATGTACAATGTGAATTTATGTCTAAAACACAAATAAAACTAAATTTCTTAAAAAAAAAACTTTCATTGATTTCCGAAAACCTGTTTTAGTTTTTATTGTGTGTACTGCCTTGATAAAAATAGATCCTCTTGTGTTAAGCTTAGTAAATGATAACCTACTAATAATGATAGAAAATATGCCATCTTTTAATTTTGTGGTATAAGTTGTTGAAATATTAAAACAAATATATTTTCTTTTAATATATGCACTAAATTTATTAAAAAATATGTATTGCGTTTTAAATATGTATTTTAATGATATAGTATATGTGGCATATAATTTTATTTAATATAATTTAGTTTAATGCTAAAATTTTCAATGGAAATATATTTATCAGTTCTGTGATATTCGATTAATTTTCTATTATCAAGTCATCTATCTAATCACAAGTTGATTAAAGATAAGATAAGATATTTAACTTATATATTTTCATTAAATTACAGATTATATAGTCTATGTTAAGTAAAATCTTTAAATGAAAGTTTTAAGAAAAAATCTTTGTATAAATATCCAAGATTCCCAGTATTTATTAATTACATAGAATGTATAGTACAGTATTGAATAAATTAGAAGTTTTCTTTCATTTAAATAAAGTTTAATTAGCAGTTTCAGCACTTGTTTATTTGTTTCGATATTTTTTGACGTTGTTGATTTTTTCAAATAAAATAAGGAAAGTTATATAACCAAAGGTATTTTTAATCGTGGTATTTAGTTGTGAAATATTATAAAAAGAAAAAACTTTATTTTAAATAAAGTATTATTATTATTATTGGCACCGCGTCTTACTACCCGTTCATGTTATACGCACTTACGCTAATTTGTAATGTTAGGGTGATTGTGAGATGAAATTGAGGACCTACAGTTTAACGTGGGATCCAAACCACGGTGGAGGCCTTGGCATTCCACACATTCACAAGTTGTGATTAATACACATCTTGTCAGAGGTGAAGGAAGGGTTTGTCAATCAGATAAATCCACGCCGGGACCAAGGATTGAACCCCGGACCCCTAGCACAGAGGTCTGACACCTTACCCCTAGACCACCAGGTCACCAACAAGCAAATTCTTTCTTGGAAAGGGAAAGCCACATATTGGAAATAACAATTCCAAACGTACCTGGCTGAATTTGAGCACTATTCTGCCAACTCGAGAGACGATCACACTAGTGTAAATCTAACTGCACCTTAATATATCTGTAGTCTACTAGATTAAATACGAACAAAGGACGTCTAAGACAAATCCTCTAACACATCAAAGTGGAATTGTATGGGGCGCTAGAAAAGGTGTGTAATGTTGCACTTTTTATATTAAAACTGTTTGGTCAAAATAAATCAAATATTGCTTCAGTACAAACTTAAGAGTTAAATTTTCTTCAAATGACGACTTCAACAGTTTTTGAATACCTGTCAAAGATGTTCTAGAATTTAATGACAACTTTATATCTAAATTTAAAAAGTTTGTCCTCTAATGCCTCCATGCTTAAAACAGATATTCAACAACTGTTGATATTACCATGTGAAGAAAATAAAACTTTTTTGTTTATATAGAGTCAATATTTTGTGTATTTTAGGCAAAAAAAAAGTTTTGACATAAAAACTGCAAAAACATGGATATATTCTTGCTTCCCTACCTCTCCACCTTAATAACATCTATTTTGAAACTAACCAATGTTGAGTACATATTTTAAAACCATTAAAAATATGTATGGGATCAAACATTTTTTCAATTTTTACGTAGGCCTACATGAGATAATTTTACTACGCTATTGTGTTAAGGATGAGGATGTTTAAATTTAGCGTGAGTGTAACTTCATTTATGTGGCGGGATAATGGAAAACAATTTAGGAAAAGCCACGATCAATGTGCCCGACAGGGATTTGAACCCCTATCCTCCCAACATCTGCAGTCTAGTCTAATGCGAGAGTAAAGCCTTATTTAATTTGACCATCGAGGTGAGTCTTGTGAAAATTAAATTATCTAATAGCTATCTAAGAATATATTACACAGCAAAGTGTATACCAATTTGGTAAATTAAAAAGATAAATAATTAGAGCATGTTAATAATAATGATCTACGTAAATGATGACAACATATTATTTATGATTGTGTATTATATTCTAATTAGGTTTGAGTTTGTTCGACTGAATTATAATCGAAACACTGTGCCATGGAGTATTCGGAATGTGTTTTAGTTAAATTATGGTGAACTTTGACCTGCCCTTCCTGTCGTGTACGTATTGACTAAGTGGGATGCTCGTTTCTTCCTTATAAGGCGTGAAAGGCTCTTCTCGAGCCGAGCGAACGTCTATTAAGGCCCTGCCCTTCTTTGGGATCCGAGCTGTAAAGAAGGTCAAATGCAGGTCTTATTTTATAAGTGTTCTTTAGTGTGAGAGATATAAATATTGACGACGTGGGTATAGGAGGAGGGACAAGCGGTCTATGGTGTCAGATCCGCAATAGTTTGGATTGTCAATGTCAGAAGAGGAGTCGAGGTTTGAGTCTTGGCCGGCTGCACTGAGAAATGTATTTTTCATATGTAGATTACCTCTGATGGTTTCCCATCCTCTCCCCACGCTAATGTGGCCACACTCCCTCTAAGTTATCTTCTTCCCCTTTATATTAAACTGATAATCACCGTCGTTTTACTAACCGCTTCGGTGGCCGCATGGTCTAGGTGATACCCGCACAATAGACTAGATTGTCGGGGTTTGATCCCGGTTGGGTGTACTGAGAGTGGTTTTCTCTAAATGGTTTTCAACTCTACCTCCACGTAAATTCGAGTACACTTCCTCTAAACTCAAACTTCCTAATCCCCAACACAATAGTGCAGTAAGTACGTACAATCGTACAACCCAAACGGCTCGTAAAACGGTGGCCTGACAAATGGTACCTGCAACATTTCGTACCACTCTACCTGAAAAGGGTCTACTAATGACTTCAAAATATTTACGATGTGACAAATGGTACCACTTTTATCTATTTAGCCTAAAAACCCGAGCTAATATGTGTAAGCAAGGTTCAATATTAGAAAGTAGCTTGGTGTCTGTGAGAACGTCAAAATGTTAATGTAAGTTAAATAGTGAGTTAGGTTGGATTAGGTTAAGTTAGATTTCAAATACTTGAAACGCTTCATTACCATTGTCATTCTACTTTGCGACGTGACCTTGTATATCAGAGGCATCGTACACTAATTAAGTTAAATTTTCCTAAATAAATTTAAAACTGAAGCCTGACACACCTTCCCATGAAGTGGTACCATTTGTTGCATTGTAAATATTTTAAAGTAATTAGTACACCCTTCTCAGGTAGCCAGCCCGCTAAGTGGTGCGAAATGTCGCTAGTGCCATTTGTCGCATATTCAGTAGAACGCGGTGCTAAGAGAAAAAAAAACCTTGTGCTAGACCTTTTTTTCCCGTGTTCCACGTTTTACTATTCGTTCGGGTTGTCTGGATTTAACTACACTAATGGTAAGATAAAGTTTAGAGCAAACGTACCCACATTTGATTGGTGATTAGAGTTGGAAACCATTTAGAAAAACCACCCTCAGTACTCAGTATAGATTCGAACTCCTACATCCCCATCATTATCAAACCAAACTTGACGGGCTCTATGTTTAGTCTCCATGTCCGTCGATGCGTGTTTAATGTATAGTTTAAATAAACATGAGGATAGAGCATATGAATAAAATGCACCAGTACTCGTCTACAGAGAGAATACTATCTCACATGGGTTGTAGCGGACTTCCCATGGGCACCTAACCGGGGATAAAATCCTGACCCACTATCGCCTTACTAAGTTTTACTATGACTGCAGGTCAATATGGTCCAGGTTTGATACCTTGTGGTGTCTATAAGAGTTTAGGCCCTATTTTTGTAAACATTTGATCTTTTAAAATCCCCGAGTTGTTTAACTAACTATGTTAAAATATTATACAATTGAATGTATAATTTAAAAAAACACTGAATTGCAGATAAATGTCAGACTGAGGCCTACAACGTACTGATAAAGGCACCGCTCCGTTAAAAACTTAATCCGTAGACTACAGTTTCGGGCTATACGAAAAGATACTAAATACACTAATGGGTTAGGGTATAGGAAGGCTCAATTTAGTGAAAATGCACCCGCACTTGCGTTGAAGGAGAGTGAAAGAACATTTAGGAAAAACCCACAGTGCACCCGACTGAGATCGAACTCCAATCTCCCTGTCTTCTGCAGTCTAGTTCAACACAAGAGTTGCCCGTCAGACCATGCGTCCACCGAAATGGGTGATTAGAACATCTCAAATTGATAAAACTAAGTAGTCAGGATAGTTTAAGCGGTTTTGAGAAAATTCACCCTCACTAGCGTGGAGGAAGAGTGGTTAGTTGACCAAATCGAAAATATCACGTGGGAGCACCTTCGCCCTCTCTTCCCCCAGCCTATTTGACCAAGATTCAAACCCAGACCTCCTTGTTAATGGCGATTATAGCCTGACGAATAATATTTAATTTCCACTTTATTACAGGCTAATGGGATACATTTTAAAAATTGTTTAAGAACAAATATTAAATCAGCCAGAGATACCCACTTCAGTGGCCGAATGAGCCAAGGCGTCGCTCTCATGTTAAAACTGGTCTGCTGATGACTCAAAGATCGGGGTTCGAATTTCAGTTAGATCTACTGGGGATGGTTTTTCCTAAATGGTTTCCTACTCTCCTCCTATTCAAGGGCAAGTAGATTAGGCACCACTAAAATATGTCCTTACTCATCCCTACCTCATTATAGTAATATAATATATGCGTATAGCTTACACAGGTAATAAGACGATGAAAAAATAATTTTAAAAATTACTCACTGGTGTCAGTCCCTCTGTGGGCTTAAATTGGATTGGACGAGCTTGGTGTTAAAATTTGGTGGGATCGGTGATTCCATGTATAAGATAAATTGGTACGGTGCATCGCACAGACTTTCTCTCTCTTTTATCTTAAATTAGAAATTTACTAAAAACTCTTAATATTTGTGAAAAAAAAGTATATACATTGTTGTAGAAACAATACACCAAAGATCATAAATGAAATAATATACACTGTTACTTAATTACTCTATGACATTAGGAACTAGGAACACTGTTGCAGAGAAATTGAAAAAAGAGAAACATCTTTGTCTACCAAAGAGCATAAAAATCAGATTCATTTTCAAAGACCTGAATTAAAAAGTATATATATTTGCTTATAGCTCAGAAACTATTGGTTTTATAGAAAATATATTTCAAATAAAAGATTTTATCTTTAATAGTACCACAACTTTACAGTGACAAGCTATTTCGTATCGTAAATAGTTGCGGAGAAATGATGAAAATTGAAAATATTTCCAATGTAAACTACCCTTAAAGTTATTTTCATAAGTAATTGAAAGCTGCAATCTTTTTTATAATGATAAACAGTGCCTATATATAAAATTAAATAAAAATCGTTAAAGCGAATTTCGAGAAAATATATTTTTTTCTCTTTTTACCCTGTAGTAAACTACCCTTAAATGTAGGGTTAGCTATCTAATTCCAAAAACCCACTTGGGGGAACCGTGTGAAAACCCCAGCTACCACCAATCGGTAGAATAGTTTCGGTCCTAGCCTAAGGCACAAACAGACGGATGGCATTGCGAAAATTAATTTTTGGGTTTTGGGTTTTGGGTTTCTAGCTCAGTTTATTTTTTAAGATCCCAATACTTTCTCTCCAAGGTGTCAAGAGAAACAAAATAAAAGTGATTTGCTTTTTCTAATTAGAAATATAGTTACATTGAAAAAATAAGCTAATAGAGAGACAATATCTACCGTGCTGTGTGATCTGACCTTGGGATTCTCAGCTAAAATCCAGATCATTGACATGATTATCAATTTTAAGATATATGTTTTGTTTTAAACGAGGAATTTTATTTTACTATGATAAACTGGTCGATAAGAAAATCAGAGTAAAACAACTAACACAAAAACACAATTCCTTAGGGTTCGTCCAGACTGACAAGCGTGCGAGCGAGCGCAAAGCGACTGGGTGGCCAGACTAGCGAGCGTGTGAGCGAGCGAGCGGGCGAGCGGGCGAGCGCGTGATTAGCAGATAACTCTCGTTAGTGGTTGACGAGTAGGCTACAAATCTTGGCTGAGTGAACTGAGGGGGGTTTTAACAAGTGATTTATTGTTGTGGTTTTCTCATCCTCTCTCCACGCAAATGGTGATTATTATTTGTAAAGACCTACTTTGATAATATTGAAGTATTTTAACATGTCAATTTTACACACACATATATATATATATATATAGTGCTTATAACTATACATATATATATATACATACGTACAAATATATATATATGTATGTATATATATATATACATACGTACAAATATATATGTATATATATATATATATATAGGTATAGTTTTTGATCTTACCAATTAAATTAGGCCGTTAGGCCGTTAGTAGCAAGTGTGCTAAACCTATCGATAGTAATAAAAATGTCAAAATGAGAAGTTTTCCTAGCACTCAATTGGCCGTTAGTAGCAAGTGTGCTAAACCTATCGATATTAATAAAAATGTCAAAATGATAAGTTTTCCTAGCACTCAATGAATCAATATACAATAATATTGCCTAGAGCTGTAAACTAGACTGTACCGGGTCGAGCGCGCGCGCTTGAAAAATAGAACCAGTTTTATCTATCAAGCGTGCGCGCTCCGTCTGACCACCTCTCATTACAACCAATGTGTTCTATTTTATATTTTAGTCGCTCGCTCGCTCGCTCAGTCTGGCCACCTCTCATTACAACCTATGTGTTCTATTTTATATTTTAGTCGCTCGCTCGCTCCAGTCTGGCCACCTCTCATTACAACCAATGTGTTCTATTTTATATTTTAGTCGCTCGCTCCAGTCTGGCCACCTCTCATTACAACCAACGTGTTCTATTTTATATTTTAGTCGCTCGCTCACTCAGTCTGGCCACCTCTCATTACAACCAATGTGTTCTATTTTATATTCTAGTCGCTCGCTCGCTCAGTCTGGCCACCTCTCATTACAACCAACCTGTTCTATTTTATATTCTAGTCGCTCGCTCGCTCGCTCAGTCTGGCCACCTCTCATTACAACTAACGTGTTCTATTTTATATTCTAGTCGCTCGCTCGCTCGGTCTGGCCACCCCCTTAGGCTATTTATATGTTGTTGATTTTACCAAGTATGTTTTTCACATATACATAATATTTTAATTTTCGGCCACTTTGAACCTGTCGTTGTGCATTGGAAAAATAAAGGGGTATGTATTAATACTAAGGAAGTGCTGCGGATTCATCAATTTTTGATGAAAATAGATATAGTTTTTGTTTCAAAATGTTGTTACAAACATAAAATGTCTTACTAAAATATCCCGAAAGACGATATTAATAACTAGGGGTTTAGTTTTGCTACTATGTGATAAAACGTGTTATTATTTTGGACACACTTTGTACAGTAGCGTGGGTCGTAAGGAAAAAGTAATCACATTTTTATGAGTTACTAAGCAAGTACCGGTAGCATATTATGTGTACACAGTTTTACGTGAACATATTATGACAAAGTCTAGGTAACGCCGGGAACTTTCATATTGTATTAAATAAATTTTTCCCCGAGGCCGTATGATATGCAAGACAGTATTATGGTTGGAAGAATAGAAAAATATTCTTAAGGTTGTCATTTTTCAACAGTTTATTTTTGATTCATCTTTACTACCAAAGCCTAACTTTAACATACTCACAATTTAATCGATTATAGTTACATTTTAATAGATTATTTACAATTTAAAAGTATTATAAAGGCAAGACGATTATTTAGGAGAGTTTTCATGATTTGTATTTACTTTTATAAAACTGAACGATTAGCTTTAAGTTTTAATATTTATTTTAATATCTATTAAGCCAATATTAAGTGTTTACAATTCCTTTAGTAATAAATATTATGTTGGTAAGATATAGACAAGAAAATATGAATGGCACTTCTCCATTAAGTAAGGGCACTATAGACCACTCTAAAAGCTAATAGAAAATGCTGAAATTACCATGAACTGATTACAAAGGAATATTTCAATAAAAACTAAATCTTAGTCCCTAATATAACTTTACTTCGTAAACCTAGGATCTTTCTTCACTATTAGCTACCAGTTGCTACTTTTGAAGTTAAATCAATTATATATAATCTTAATATATATACTTATGACGTATATTGAAAATTAGTTGTATATTTTTAAAGTGGTGAACATGAATATTAAAAATAAATATTTTTTCCACATTATCTTACAACCCATACAAGATGTCCGCATATTCACACCATCCCAATAGGATAGGGATGAGGCAAGTAGAGTTCTTTAAAATGTGTTCCGCATTTGCTGGGGAGAGAATGAGAAACTGTTTTTTGTACTTCAGGAAAATTCGCTTTGAATACATTTGGCTGTAGTTCGAACCTTGATTTCCCCCAATCGATAAACTAGACCAAACAACACTTAGAGATTGCGTTTATTTTATTTTTTAATTGTTACTTCATCAATTTTAGCACAGATATTTATAAAACTAGTTGATTTTGGATTAAAATATCTATTTTAAATAATGGATTAAATTTCCAAGCTATCATATTTGTTAATTAAGGTTGATAATAATATTATTAATAATAATAATAATAATACTTAGCACTGCGTCTTACTACCTATTCGGGTTATACGCTTAAGTACTAATTACAAGGTTGAATATAGAGGAAGTGAGCCCGCATTTGCGTGGAGAGAGAGAGAGTGGAAAACCATTTAGGAAAAACCACCCCAGTTCACCCAAGTGAGACTCGAACCTCAATATTTCAGTCCTCGGCAGACTAGCTCAAAATGAAACTAGGGCGTTAGACAACCACGCTTAAGGTTATAGCCGCATCTGAGTATCATATTTTATAATTTGAAGAATAATACCTGGACAGGGTACTCGAACCTGTGTCGAGATGTAATTTCTCAATTTACAGAATATTTATTTTTAATTCTATCTATAGAGGATTAATTATATTGTGTTTATTCTGTAAAAAGTAATGGGTACATGAATTTAAAGATATGGTGGGTAACTACTCAAATCCATACAAACATCCACACGACAGTAATTATAATAGTGAATATCAATATTTGAAACAATTGCTTGTGATAATTAAAGTGATACGTAACATCTGCCTCATAGGTGCAAAGACATCACCGAGTTGAAAGAGCGCATGCGCCGTACCTTTATTCCTTTCTAGAGGCTGTCGGGGTGGCACTACTTCCCAGTATAAACATAACAGTGTTCATTCTTAAAACCCACAAAAAAACCATCCCTAATTATCTCAAAATGTTATGTTGTGACCCTAAAAAACCAAGGCTGTTTGTTAGAGGAAGGCTAGCTCTATGTTTGTAACCTTTTACTTTACACTCGGAAGTGATATATAAAACTCCGTTGGAAATAAAATTGTTCTAACTTATAATATCTTTTTTTTAGTCTTTAAACTTAAATTACATTATTTTAATAATTCAGGAATATATTTATATATTTAACTTACATTTTGGTGTGAACATATTTTAAAGTGTAAAACCTTTTCTTATATTAAGTGAGATTCTTAAACGTCTGTAATGCATCTCAATGCTTTCCCAGGCAATCCCCTCAAGTCCCAGAACTACCGGCAAGGCAAGAAGTTTCTAAATACTGTATAGACCCAAAATAGTTTCAAAATATTTTAATATTTTATTTTTGCATACAGCTTTATTATTATTCTTTTTATTACTCATTATATGGTTTGAAACTTTCAGTGTATATAAATAATTAATAAGTTTGCTAATCCTATTACATAAAATATGTGTATAAAATAGGTTTATTTTATATAGTTAACAAAGGCACAAGTCTCGTCTAGTATGGTTAGGTTGTGATAAGCACAGGAGCTGAATCATTGTGCGCTGGACAGAGTGAGGTGGTCAGAGATAGTTTTCCTTAAATTGTTTTCCTAGGTTCCTTCACAAAAATGCTTGTGTATTTCCCTCTAATTTATATATTTCTACGCCAAACCCCATTAATGTGGAAATGAGTATATCCTGGACGAGGGTGGGGCATGAAAATTATAATAAAATAGATTAAAAACAAGGTTTAGAAAATGAAATATTGGTACATTTATTTCAGGGTTCTTTTCCTTTTAAAAGTTAAATGAAAAAATCATCTTAAATTGTGTATCAATACAGTATATAATACAATCAAAACAATACTCTAGAAATATCCGCATCGGTGGACACGTGGGTTGAATACCCGCCTGGTAGACTGAGGGGACTTTATTAAATGACCCGCCTCGGTGGCGTAGTTGGCTAACGCGCTAGTCGTGTTGAGCTCGACCGCCGAGGACGGGGAGATCGAGGTTCGATTCTCGGTTGGGTGAACTGGGAGTGGTTTTTCCTAAATGGTTTTCCACTCTCCCTCCACACTAATGCAGGTTCACTTCCTCTAAATTCAACCCTCCCAATTCCCAATCCATTAGCGTAATTAATACTTAAGCGTATAACCCGAACGGGTAGTAGGACGCGGTGCTAAATATTATTATTATATTATTTATTAAATGGTTTCCAAATCTGCCTTCTTGAAAATGCGGGTGCTATTCCATCGAATTCTACCTTCAACAACCGTACCTTATCAATGTGTTTAAATTTGAATACCCGGAAGGAATTTTGACTATCAGAGTTCAAAATTTATGATAAAATTGTATAGACGAGAAACGTTTGTGGATATCTGTTAATACTAATTAAGGGTTGTATTAGTACTTTTATAAAGTAAAAATATAAAATCACCATATTTTGTGGACAAGTATTAATTCCTTGACTCCTAAAAGAAAGTATAGATGACTCATCAGTTCCACCCGTATTCTAGTGCTACATAGTGGCCACCCCTGCTCCTCCCCTTTCCAATAATCGTCTGTCAAGTGTTGAATAGAGACTGTTACGAAATACAGTGTTACACGAACAGACCGTTCATTCTAATGGCCGCGGTCTTATAAATACCGGGGGTACACCAACCAAACTTCACATTCTCTCATAGCGTCTTCGTCCAACAGCAGCAATGCACAAGCTCGTGAGTATCGTGTTTTAGCTGACGCACGACTGGATCGGCGTAGGGAGAACCTTATATTGCATTCATCATTCGCAACACCAAGCTTGTACCACAGTTGTAGCTTCTAACAGTTGTACGATTAATATACAGGCATATAGTGAATGATAGCAATGTTAAATGTATTTTTATATTCTGTAAAAGGTTCTTTCTATGGCTATCCACGTGTAATATTCATAGTGTATATACCAGTGGTTCTCAAACCGTGGTGGTATGCAACGTGGTCCACACGTGGGACCATAGTATACCAGTGGTTCTCAAACCGTGGTGGTATGCAAGGTGGTCCACACGTGGGACCATAGGAAAATTAATGGTATGCTTTCTAAAATAGTACATTTTAGTTTGATAATAAATTTTCAAAATTATGTAATTTATTCTCAAATGATTATTTACTAGACTATCATGTAAAGTCTTTCCAGATATCCATTTTAAACAAAATCGTCAGTAAATTTTAAAATTAACCAGCATTAAAATATTATTTATTTGAAATCTTTAATCAAAATTAAAACAACACCCTGAGGACAGACAGAATTCTTTTTGGCAATGTAGAACATAAAACTAAAATATTCATAATATTCTCAAGATCGAAATTTTTTACAATTACAATATTTTTTCTCTTTCTTAGAAATTTAAAAGGGAAACAAATCAAGAGGGTTCAATATTTATAGGTTAACTCCACTAAGTCAACTTGACTTTTTTTTCCGCAAGTAGAGTAAAAATGTTTATAGAAATAACCGACATTCATAAACTTTACTGTGTTATTATTACTATTTTATTAATAATATTAACTGACTCCGTGGTATAGTGGTCGGGGCGCCTCGCTACGAACCTAAGGGCCCCGGGTTCGATTCCCGGCTGGTGTCAACGGTATTTTTCCCGAAAGGAGAATCATCCCAATTGTCACCAGGGTTTGGTTAGTTAGGGTTAAGCTAGATTTAATATCACCCCTGGATTTACACTTCATAATCGCTGTCATCACAATCTCACTGAGTGTACGATGTGTAGATAACCATCATAGGTGTACTCTGTGCCACCAGAGTAGATAAAAGTCTACACAGGCGACCGAACTAGATTCTGTATCCCTCCTGGCTAAAGATGTCATACGCTTACAAGAAAAATATTGTAGCATACATCTAAAGTGACAGATCATATGACTTGACTAGAAAGTAGATTTAGTAACATTTCTTTCTGCCTTATTATGAAAATTGAACTATTAAATGTGATTATGAAACAAAGTTATATAAATTTTCTGTATTTACTTCTTGATAAACGCTTTTCCTAGAACATTTTCAACTTCAACAAGTGACGAGTAGGTAGTATATTAAGGTGGATGTTCCGCGTGGGCATCGAACGTTTATTAAGTATTCCACCAATGGGAAAAATTTGAGAGATACTAGTATAGACATTATGTACTGCCATTCAAGCTTAATTAGGATTTTACAGAACTGACTATTGGAACTATTGTTTTTAAACATGTAATTATTTTAACTCTCTTTAGCAGAGTTTTATTTCACTCGTACATTCACTTAAATAGAACTAAAATAATAAAACTGGGTGTTTTTTGCTTTCCGTCCAACAACTCTTTCAGGATATCCACAGATTTACCATAATGTGAAAGGAAGGGAAAGGTAGAATTTATATGAGATGTATCCACAATTGCGTGGAGGACGTGTGAGAAAACATTAATGAAAAACCATCCTCAAAACACCCAATCGGGATTCAAACTCTGACCTTCCCATGACCAGTAGCTAAGTCATTTCCAGAGTGACGCCACAGGCCGTGTGATTATCGATGGGGGTCACATTTAATGGCATTCCCAAATATAGAGACTTAAAAGTTTACTTTTTCACCAAATGAGGACCACACCCACCCACTTGGGCAGAAATTTGAACAAAGGCATTAATTTCTCCTTGTCTGGTTTCCTGGAGATATTAAATACGTAGTTGAATCCCAGCCAGGTGCAGTGAAGGTGTTTTTACGCTACGATTTTCCGCTCTCCCATCAAACAAATTCTTGGTTACACTTCTTTAAACTCTACCCTCCTCATCCCTACCCTACTATCAAAATATGTAGATATCCCGGACGGCTAGTAAGAAGTGATATAAACACACAAAATGTCACACACACGTAAAACAATATTAAGCTAAAGTCCTTGATTAAAATAATTTGTAATAAATATAAAGACTTTGCCTGAGATAACTATTTCCTGTTTATTTTTACACGTTATGCTTTAAAGCACATCTATTTCCCATGGGATGTTTATCATGAGCATTAAAATAAAATATACTTTTCGTGAATCTTATATGGCTCTTTTTGCAGGTTTTAACAAATTACTAAATAAAAAGTCCTACCTGCTTCGGCTGTTGCATGGTCTAAGGCGTCGCTCTTGCAATAGACTAGACTGCACATGATGAGGATATCGGGATTGGAATCTCGATTGGGTTTACTGAGGGTGGTTTACCTTAGTGATTTTTCACTCTCCCTCCAAGCAAATTTAGGTACCCTTTCTCTAACCTACCTCCTCCCTTATACATCACTGTAGTTAGTACATGTGCGTATATCACGAGCGAGTGCTAAAAGATAGTGCCAGTCGTAGAATACAGGGGGAAATCGCCAAAGTCAACTTTTTAGCTTGTCCTAATTACAGGGTGTATAGTTAATGTGGAGATTCAGGGAATGCGATAAAAGGCCAGTGTTTTGCAGTTTTTAGCGAAATTGTTTTAGCCAAAATAAATAAAATATTGCTTCTGTACAAAAATTGAATTCATTTTTCTTCATAAGATGATATCAACAGTGGTTGAATATCTATTATGAACATAGCGGCATTAGATGAAGAACTTTTTAAACGAAAATAAAAAGGTGTTATTAAATTCCAGGACACTTTTGATAAATATTCAAGAAATGTTGAGGTCACCATGTGAAGAAAACCAAACTATATGTTTGTACTGAAGCAATATTTGATTTATTTTGACCAAAAAAATAAAGTATTGATATAAAAAGTGCAAAAACAGTGACCTCTTCTCGCGTCCTCTATATCCCTACCTTAAGTCCAGAGACAGTTGGGAGGTTTAGGGATTTTTGTACTTTATTTTAGAGATCTGAACCCCTTTTTTTATGACCTCAATATCCCTGTTACATGCCCAGATTAAAGTAAGCGATGTATAGATGCCAGAGTCATGATTGATACATCTTGGGAAAACGGGTCAAAGTAATCGTAATTTAATCCTAGAATGTTTTCTGCTCCAGGTAATCATCTCTTGCCTCCTGGCCGCGGCCCTCGCCGCCCCTCCTCAGGTCAAATTGGCCCCCAACGAGCCCATCCCCATCGTGTCTCAATTCAACGTCGTCAACGAGGATGGAACCTTCCAGAACGGGTAAGAATAAACTCTCCAGGACATGGAGAAAGAGTACAATCTAGCAAAGTGGTTCTCATCTTTAATTGATGACGTTGCCTACTTGTGAGGTCACGGCAAGTCAAGCTAGGATGGCCCACGTTTTATTCGGAGAGTTTTATGGAGTAGCATTGGAACAAAAACCATACATTTTTATATATTTCAAAAAACACTCTAACTGTCAAAAAAGTGGTTTATTGTAAAAAAAAAGTTTATATAAATCGTCTACAGCTTAGACTATTTGGTTTATTTACGAAAATGGCCAGTAAGAATTTTCTCGCCATAGTGTGGATTAAGAATGTTCGTGAAAGCACATGTCTCTCCAAAATGTAAAAAGATATTAAAAGAGTATATTTTGAAATGCATGTGAATGCTGCCCAGGCACAAATAGTAGAGTAGAGTGGCAGGGAAGGGAAGGGTCATCAGCAGATAAATAAGATACCACGCCAGATAAACTTTTTATTTTCTTCCCTCTTTTCCTATTTCGTACATTGGCGTGTGATAGTGCTTAGAATGCTTAGGTGTGTTAAGTTAATCTGCAACCCGCTTCACAAAGTATCTTCGAGATCACCAAGTAGGCAACGGCATTAACAGTACTTATTTACATACCTACTTACTCTATGGCTATTAGGAACTCAAATGCTTATTGCCACATTTTACAAAAGTACGCCAGCTGTCCCTATATTGAGCTAGTTCTATCCAGTCCCCCTCATTACACCCTATCCCTATATTGAGCTAGTTATATCCAGTCCACCTCATTACACTATATCTCTTTCAGGTTCATTCTAATGTTATCCCCCACCCATCTGAGTCTGTTTATTTCAAATTTTATTTGTTCACTGTGTCTTAGTACTTTTTTGGGCTATACGTATGTAATGTTATCCCCCACCCATCTGAGTCTGTTTATTTCAAATTTTATTTTTTCACTGTGTCTTAGTACTTTTTTGGGCTATACGTATGTATATATTAATTAGGCTAATGGACTAGGAATGAGAAAGGTAAGCTGTTTAAAGAAATATCTCCACACTCGCGTGGAGGGAGATAATAAACCATTTAAGAGAGGGAAACTCGGTACATCCGGCTGGGATTATAGTCCCGATCTCTCGATCATCGTCAAATCAGGCTAAATAAAACATTTGTTCATTTGACCGATAAATTGATTGCGTTCTTAAGTTCAGTTTCATTTCACGCAAGATCACACCAACAAACTAATAAATAAGTAAATAAATATAATAAACACGTAATTGAGATGTATAGGAGTGGTGAGACTTGTTCACATATTTATAGGTTTTCTCTATCCACAAAAGAATCAAAGTAAACTTTAAATTGATTTTTATTGAAATTGCCAATGACAGAGAAAATTATCTTTAGAATCCCGGTAGAGTTTACTGAGAAGGTTTTTCCTGAATGGTTTTCCAATCTCTCTACATGCAAATGTGAGTACACTTCCTCTAACATCAACCTTCCTCATCCATAACATACTAGCATTATCAGTTCATAGGCTTATAGCTCGAACGGGTAGTAAGATGTGGTGACAGTAAAAAAAATCATCTCTTGGAAAAAATACGTAATAGCAATTTTCACACACGTTACTAAATTATAAATATAGCTGCAATTAATAATTTGTTTGCGGGCCGACAGCAATTAGCTTTCGTGCTGGTGCAGGTCCACGAACCACTGGTTGGCATGCTGACTTATTTCTGGGGTGGGATATTTTATAAATCATTTTCTACTTTTAGCGTACCAATGAATAGCAAACGCACAAAACTCAATGATAAATTATACAATTTTCAAATATGTTACCGATTTACTACAGCTAGATAAAATGTATTATGGATCCAACTATCGGCTAAGTAATATGCTGGCTTGTAAAGTAGATTGGAGCGGGTGGTGGCTCAATGTTACGAGAGGACACGGATTTGGTTTATTTCTGAAATTTGTCAGGTAGGTATAAGAATCACCCCAAACCAACATTAAGGAATGAGCCTTAAATTTCAAAGTGAAGAATCAGGATTCCTAAAACTAATAAAAAAAATACTTTTGGGTGTTAAAATGGAAGCTTGACATGTAAATTAATAGATCTTCCTGCAGATCTGAATGATGTCTGAAAACGTTGGATTTCAAAATTGAGCGTGGCAATTGGAAGAGCTCTAAATTGAATTAACTATTAATATAAAATAATAATTTTTGTGTGGTTTAAAATTGAAATTTCATAAATACGTAAGTAAACCACAGAAGGTAATCAAATAAATCTTAAATTTCAAATTGGGAATGCGAGAACTGATAAATGGTTGGGGGTTAGTGGTAGCTTATAATCTTCCCAGAATTATTATAAAATATTCTTTTCAGCAAGTAAGAAAATTTAAATTTGCCAAATTTGTAAAAGAACTACCCCACAATAGCCATAATAGCTGGAAAATTGGGAGTTTAAAAATAGTATGTTAAAAATAGCTAATAAAAAGTAAAAAGCATATTGATATGTTAAAAAATTTGACTTTTGTACAGCTGATGGAATATCCGCAGTCCTAAAAAGTCTGTAGTGGAAAATATATTAATTGAATTTAAAAAATAACTGACCTAGGCCATATGGTGGAGACAGTAATAGATGTGTGCAGACGAGTAAAATTTAAAACAAACAGATATTAAATTAATTATTATCTTAAAGGGGATCCATTAGTGTTGCGATAACAAAGCTAAAAATCCAAGAATAAATTAGCGCTTGTATACCAGCAAAATAGCAATTAAAATAAACTAATTCTAGTGACATAGCTCAGTGAATAGCTCTTTGTAAAACCATTAGGCTTATTATGCTATATGTTTTTGCAACAGAGTATATTATTTATTTATACTATTTGGGAAGTTTTGATTCCTTTTTTCCCAACATGTATTTGTGTAACAAAAGTATATTAGTTTGTTTATCTCATTTTATGACCGTGCTTAAATAAAGATTGCGTTCCAAGGGATTTCATGTGTATGTGCCCTCAGTCTGTGACCAAGGTAATATTTTGTCTCAAATATTTAATTTATATTAATTTATTAATTACCATTATTGGTTTGAGATTGCCATAGGTATCTCAGGATTGTACATCGAGAAGCTATCAAAAAGTGTGCAGCCGAATTTTGAACGTTCTAATTATAACTTTGGTGTTGATTAGTCGTGCGAAGAACGGGTCAGACTCCTTTTATCATATAATTATGTGATCATATTTTGGTATAGTACGTAGAAATATTGTTAAGATCTATAGTGACGCAGTAATGTTGTGTGTTCTTCAAACAAAACTGAGAATATATACAGGAAATACTATACACAATATTAAACCCATTAAATATATATAATTAAATACATAGCTATATAAATAATGATTGATTAAGAATATTTACATTGCTAATTTTATTAATATAAAAATCAATAAACATCTCTTAGGATTATAAAATACTATCGTACGTGGATATACGCATATTTTAGGGTTTCTTCAAACTAAAGTAATGGGGGGCCCAAGCCATCTATGGCTACACTACTGCAAATTATTGTTTTAATTGAGTGTGTGCCACAGGAATACTGAAGGTCCACGAGAGAACAGGTATTATTAAACGGGATTAAATATGGATAAAACCAAGTACATTGCTGTGTGTCAAAATCCTGTATTCCAAAGAATCATAGAGGTCGGTGACTTGCGTTTTAAATAAGTTGACAAATTCAAATACTTGGAGAAAGTGCTAACAGATAAGAATGAAATTCAAAAGGAGGTCAAAAATAGAATTCATAAAGACAATTATTGTTATTATTCAGTTTATGAGCTGTTGCCATCACGTATTTTGTCTCGAAATATGAAGGTGATAATATATAAAACTATTGTTCTACCCGTTGTTATTTACGGATGTGGAGCTTAGTTTCTACCTTTTTACCAAGAGAATAGATTGAGAGTTTTTAAGAACAGAGGGATGAGAAAGATATTTGGCTATAAGTGCTATGAACAAACAGGAGAATAGAGAAAGCTACGTTATGAATAACTTCATGGCGTGTAAACATCCCCAAATATATTAAGGGTAATGAAGGCGCACAGGTTGAGGTGGTGTGATCATATGGCACGTGTGGGAGTACATTTTAGCTGAGAAACCTGAAAATATAAAATACCATAGCAGGCCGGGACGTTTATGGAAATACAATGTACAAATTGTTTTGAAAGTAGTTGTATGTCAGGTTAGGGATTGAACGGAGGTGTCTCAAGATATGGTTGAATGACCATGATCTTTCAAGTTGTTTAAGGTCAAGGAGCTAGTTAATTATTGCGTGCCATCGAGCTACTGAAGGTCTACGAGAGAATATCAAACAAAGAACGAAACTATACGTCCATATACACTTAGAATATTAATGGACGTGAAGCATTCTAACCTCACATGCGACAAGATTAGAGATGTTTAAAAAAAAAATCCAGTAAATTATTCAGAACATATTTAGGCAATTTTTTTCGTTAAAACATTAATATTGTTGAAATGGGGAAGGGGATTTATTCTATGATTTTAATTTAATATGTATTAACATAGCTTGTACCCGCTTCGGTAGCCGAAAGATCTAAGGCAGGGAGGGATTGCCAAACTTTGTAAACCGAAGAAGCCCTTGCAACAAAGAAAATACATGTTGGAGCCCTCATTAGAGATTTTACACTAATAATATGAAAATTTAATAGGGAGCGTAACTAAGTAAACCTGGGTGAACCTTTGAAATATCGAATCTTAATATTGTAAAGATTCTGATTCGATTATAAATTTTGAATCCAAATAAAGGCTAGATTCGGATTAGAATGGCTTAACTCAAATTCGAATCTTTGATTACAGTGCCTTGCTTAACAAATCAATACAATCAAAGAAGAAATCAATTGCGCAGTAGAGTAAATAGAGAAATTAACTTGAATTCCAGGTCATAAAGCAATCACATAGGTGACAGTTGTTTGTTACAAAGAATATATTTTTTTAAAGTAGCTGTCCCACCTTTTTGTGAATATTAAATCAACCCTTTCAATATTATTGAAAAATGTCTGTGAACTTTATTTGACGTTTCACTTTTTAATGTTAGTGCAATTGATTAATTAATTTTAATAAACCTATGATGTGTCTAAAATTATTATCAACTTTTTTAAAAATAGTATATTATTGTATTGGATTTGGAAACTTGACATGGTAAAATATTCAACAAAGATTATAGTGTTTTAAACATTATCATAATAAGCCTAAAAAAAGTATTAAATTGAGGTCTGAACCTATCTTAAAATATTATGTTCAATCCTATTTGTTGTAAGCAAGGTATTCGACTAGGATTAGATTCGATAACATTAATTTAGCATGGGATTTGATTCAGATTCGACTCGAAATTTATTTTAGGCTTGAAATTCGATTCGGACTCGATTATAAAAAACGTTTAAGCATAATATTCGATCCGGATTAGATTCAAGTATGTTAGCCAAGATTCGAATTAAATTCAAAATTGAAAATTATGGATTCGCACAGGCTTAAACAACAGTTATATTTTACAATTATAAAAGTATAAAATAAACGGAAGACATGACATGTTAAGGCTTCGCCTTTGGCAAATGTAATTTATTGAGATTTGTAAAAAATGACTATACTAATAACTGATGCTATTTTATAGTGTGAAAAACAAAGAAAGTGTATTCTTAATTGACTTACAGAACCTGATATAGTTATGGTGAAACCCAAGGAATCCGTTGAACACGGGTTGTAATCCTTTGAACTGCTGATAGCGGGTAGATCAGGGTTCAAATCCTAGTTGGGTGTACTGAGGGTAGTTTTTCTATATGGCTATTTACTCTCCCTCCATGCAAATGTGGATACACTTCTTTTAAATTCAAATTGACTAGTCGCTAACACATTAGAGTAATTAGTACAAGTGTGTACAACTCGAATGGGTGGTAAGACGTGGGGCTAAAAACATAAATGGTCTAGAGCAGACCGAGGAGCCCCGAGGTTAGTTACACAGTCAACCACCAAACGCTCTAGTCGACACATGATTGGGAGAAGAGATCTAGGACCACTGTTATTAATTTATTGGATTACACTTGATATTGTTTATAGAGTGAATGTTCTCAGAGAAGAAGCATTATATTTAAAACATTTAAATTAGTGGAACTCGCATTTTTGGGCACGTGGACTATTGCATCAATCTCGTCTATAGTCTAGATTGTGGTGACGGGGGTTGAAGTTGGATTCCCGGTTGAGTGTACTGAGGGACGTTTTTATTAAATAGTTTTCCACTCTTCCTTCACCCAAATTCGGGATATGTTTACGCTGAATTCTAACTCCCACATCCCCACTCTACTAGTGTAAAGATAGGGATATCTCGGTTGGGTAAATATAAAATTTCATTCACGGTAAAACCTCAAGCTTAGTTATATGTTCAACCGTTGTTAAACAACTTATCTATGTCGGTACTGTGTATTCTTACCAAGCTAAGTGTCAGGTTCTATTCCCAAATTAGTAAAATTATGTATCATTGGCTTTCCTGCTTTCACAGTGATAAATCAATTGCTGGGAGATTGGGTGTAGTGTCTGTTTTAGAAATAAGTTATATGTGTTTATATAGTTAGTCTGTTCAAAAAGTGGATGTTAAAGACCTCAAATTAATTAAAATAAAACCTTCATCGGTGGTCACATGGACAAAATGGTAAGCTCTTCTAGTTTGGCTTGCTGGTGACAAGGATGTCTGGGTTCAAATCCCAACCAATGTGTTTTCTTTAATAGTTTCTCAGTTTTATCTCATGCATATTCATTCTAAATTCTGCCTACCTGATTACTATTAGATTAATGTGATTAAATTCGCATATACTGGACAGATAGTAAGATGTAGAGCAAATTCAGAAGAAAAATAAATCTAACATGTGAAAAAAATTCAGGACAATTTGACAAAAGATATAAATTGATAACTTGCTAAAGTGACAGCACATCATATTTGCCAGAAGGACGAATGCTAGACTATTTTTTGTAACTTTTCAACTGTCTGAAAAGAATACAGTTACCAAATCTGGCCCCATGGCTTGGAGGTCAGTGCACCTGGCTATAAGTAAAGGGGTCTCGGGTTCGATTCTTGGATGGTGCCTTGGGTATTTTTCCCTTAAATGGTACGACGTGTAGACAGCCTCCTATGGTGTACTCTGGACAACGTTCTGTGGCTACAGAGTGGCTAATAGTCTACTACTGTGTCAAGGATGAAGAAGGTTGAATTTAGAAAAAGTGTGCGTAGATATTTGTCGAGGGAAAGTGTAAAACTATTTATTAACAACCCCTCTTAGAGCTCACCCAACTTGGATTCGATCACTGATCCCCCCCCAATCATCGGGATACCAGTCTATTAAATAAGGATGCCTTAGAGTAGACTATTCGCCCCCCGAAGTGAGTATAATAGATCTATTTGATATTTCAGCTACGAGAGCGCTGATGGCACCCGGGCTGAATCCTCCGGTGGCCTGAAGAGTCTAGGACCCCAGGAGGACGCCCAGGTGATCAAGGGAACGTACTCCTTCCTAGCCCCCGACGGACAGACCTACGAAGTGGCGTACCAGGCGGACGAGAATGGTTTCCAGCCTCAGGCTAACTTCCTCCCCCAGGCTCCGCCAATCCCCGAGGAGATCCTGAAGGGTCTGGCGTACAACGCCGCTCACCCCGAGGAGGACAACCTCAGGAAGTAGATGATGATACTGAAACCCAACTTAAGAACTCCGTCCTGGCAAGAAGTGATGATGTCTGATCATGGGGAAAAATAGTCAAACTAAGGAAAGAACGTGGTGGGAAGGACAGCACCCAACAGTTACAAAATGTAATAAAACTTCTTTCATACAAGCATACGTCAAGTAATATGATCTACAGCCACAGTCCTATTTTCAAAGTAAGGGCCTTATCTAATGGCTAGAAAAGCTACTAGATCTACTCTCGTTTATTTATACGTTAAATTATATTTCCTCCAGCCAATGCATTTTATACATTTTATTAATAAAATATTAAAATACTAGCAATTTTGGCCACAAAAAAAAGTTTGTTTTTTCTCTAAGGCCTTTACTATGAAAATTGGATTGTATCAGTTTTGATGGATAAGTGTTAATAATATATATATAAAACATTACCACTGACATAAAAATATGTTATCGATGCTGTCTGCGAAAAAAAAGTGCTTGTATATTCTAAATTGCTCTTCCTAACGCGTTTGAATGTAATTGAAGTGTCACGATATGACCTTAGGGTACCTACTTCTTTACTTTCTGAATACTGCCTGCCAATCCTGAAAACAACTCCAGGATTTAGAAAACCGGAACTCCTCAAGAGTTCAGTCCTGACAATAACTGATGAGGCTAAGTTATGGAGGACTTCATTTTGTGAACAAAAAAAGTTTATCTAAGCTAAGACTCATAACTACACCGATATCGCACTTCATTCTTTCCTTAGTATTGCCCCAACAGAATGATTGCTGTTATAAATTAAACGGGACTTGAATACAAGAATCTTTCATAGAAGTCAGTTTCGTTTTTATGAAGAACATTCTTGATTTATCACCACGAAACACTTTTAATTGTTGTGTCTTCCTTAGTCTCTAAAGGCGTGAAATATGTACAAAGTCGCCTTGAATGAAATGTATTTAAAAGCCCTTATCGATGCACGAAGGTTGGAATAGCTAAAGAATACAACAGGATCAACTAATTTATTCATAATTTGTTATTACAATTCCTAGTGATGCCTCAGGATCTGAAAACTGGTTTAACAGTTTTGTGTGGAGACATTGTAAATATATATGTAAGTACAAATATAACCAAGTTTCAAACAATAAACATTTGAAAGTATTATTTGTGTTTCAAATTTTATTTTTAAATTATTCAAAATAACAAAAACCAAAAGTGAGATAGCTCATTTATATATACACAATAAAGTTAAATATTCAATGTTATAAAATATATTTATAAAGAAGTAAAGCTTAATATATAATTTTAAAATATGTTCTCGCTCTATTTATTTATTTAATATACTTTTATACTTCCTCTAACAAATTATATACGCCACCACTGCTGGTCACGTGGTATAAGGCAACCGACTCGTGACGTAATTAATAGGGTCCGAGTGCTCAGGGTGATGGTTTTACAAATATGAGGGTAAATTTACTCTAGCTACTCTCCTATCCAACCAAATAGATTAGGTAATTACCTAGCTCTTATGCCAAAATTTATACTTAAAATAAAAACAAATATTTTTATTTAGTGATTACAGCTATCAAGAGATACAGTACCTAAAATATATGATAGAAAGAGATACAGTACCTAAAATATATGATAGAAAGAGATACAGTACCTAAAATATATGATAGAAAGAGACTTTACCACAATCAACGTAAAAATAGAACTCTCTGAAAAAGCACGTAGCTTCAACGAAATCGAAAAATTTAATAATTATTGTTTATAACTATTTTTATTTGCTTTTATGGTTCAATAATGTGCTCAAAAGGGAAAGAAAATATCTAAATAATCTAAAACCAAAATGGATCTTTATTTATGCCCATATCATTTAGCTTTATTGGTGCGAATGTTCTTCATTTCTCAGTCCCCGTTTGGGCTGTTCACATATTTACATCAATGGGGTGGTTAAGAGGGGCTGAAAACGATCTCGTTCAGGTGTATAAAGAGTTAGGAATACTCGACCGATATTAGAACCCTTGCCTTCTTGTTTCCAGCAAATTGAACGGTACGAGACAGACCCCTTTGTCAGCGTATCCACCTGTTATTCTTTATTACGTTCCAACTGTGGTGATAGATTTTAAATTGTGTTTTATTTTCAATAGCTATTAGTGTTTTCACAAGTTCCTCGAGTTTGAGTCAAGTTTTAGTAGCAGCTCGAACTCGTCTCGAAGATTTGAGAACTTAGAATTTTTTTTATCTTTTTTTTTCAAATTCCTAGTTTAATTAATTTTATTCCATTTTAGGATACAAGTTGATAGTAAGTAGAGTCTTTCAATACTTCCTTTTGTCTAATTAAAAAAAATGTAAATTACTCTTATATTAAATTTATTTGTGATTATAATTTTTTCAGGGTAAAAATTTTTCTAAAAAATTAGATTTGTATTTATTTATTGCTTATGCATATAACTATAACAGAAATTCGACTTGAAATATTTATTGTACAACTATACCAATCGAACTTGAAAGAAAACTATATTTTTCATTCAAACTCAACTCTAACTCAATTCGAAGTGGGAAATGCCTACCAGCACAACCCTAATAGTTTTATCAATGTTAATCTCTATATTATTATTATTATTATTATTATTATTATTATTATTATTTAAAGTATTTAATGTGTCCTTTCTGAACCGACCTATTATATCAGCACATGACTTATAAACCACCTTAAATTTATAACAGACACAACACCCAGCCCTCCAGTCGTCAATTCTTCACTTTGAAAGGAGAAGCCCACATTTCACCAAATATACATTTTTGGTCAGTCCGGGAATTGAATCCGGGACTCTTAGCTCAGTAGGCAAATAGGTCTACGCTACTGACTGGACTAAGGTTTCAGATTCCATGCTAATTAATATATCTGTGTCCATACAAATATTGAACTATCTACATTTCTGGATGTGCTAACTAGCTAGCTCATTTTGAGATGAACTGTACAAAGATATAAATACCTTATGACCTTCAGATCATCTTCCGCATCATCAAAGTAAGATATAGTCTATAAAACGAAAGAATCTTGCAAGGAAATGGCGCAAAGAAGACTTGGCAGGCAGCATGAATGAAATCAGAGGCCTCGTGGTGGGAGCAAGGTCGCGCAGACCTAAGGTCTTGAGGAGTGGACCAGTCGCAGCGCTGGGACGAGTTGCACACGCCAAGGACTCTAGTGTTATTTAGGAAGTACTTTGTTAATCAGAAATATAGTTCTCGGAAAAAATTGAGGTGGAAGGTATTAAAATGTATCTGTAGGATAGAAAAACTTAGATTTAATTTCTTAGAGCTTAAAAAAAAATGAACGACACAATAATTTTGTTTCAATTTTTGAAGACGTTTTAGGTTAATTGCTGCAGGTCTTAGATCAAAGTGAAAAGTTACACATATATTTATTTTTCCTTAAATAGTTTTTAAAAAAATGTACACGTCCAAACCAAATATATCTAAATACTTGAAGAGTATATCTTTTTATGTGATTTGGCGGCTTAAGAAGTAACATCCCCATAGTAAATAAAGGAGTGTCGGAATATTTCCCTTCAAGCAAGATACACCCCCAAGAGGCCGCCATCGCATGGAAGATTAATCGGAATATTAGATATAAGATCACTATCAAGAAATCTAACAAGGAATCGCATCACAGTGCGGCTTTATGCATTAATCATTTTACAACAGAAAAATTGCGATCAGTTTTGGAATTGTCAATTAAAACATTTTTGTTTTATATATATATATATATATATATAGGTGGTGCTATTTGTCTCAAGTCCACTGTTTGATTAAGTAGACCACAAAGAGCCGTACCTTGATGCAACGACTGGTTTTGAGCTTTATTACCTAATAAAATTAGGTGTTATCCCTGGAAAATGGACACTAGTAGGGCCAAGGAAAGCAGAATTTGTAAAAAAAAAAAACTTGCGTGAGGGGGAAAGCGGCAAATCAATTAGGAAACACCAATAGATCAAACTGTGATCCATACTCTAACTTCCCCGTCACCAGAAAACAAACTATATGAGCTTGACATTTAGTCCGCGTGCCTACCGATGCGGGTTATTGTCTAGAAGTATTCTGTCTGGTGGTTGGTATTTGGATGGCTTCACCAGATGTTTTGCCATACCCTTCGCTGGGCAGGAGCAGATACTTAGGCGCAAAGTTTGTCATAGAAATAGATATGGCGATGACTGACGGAATCCGTCACCAGAAAACAAACTATATGAGCTTGACATTTAGTCCGCGTGCCTACCGATGCGGGTTGTTGTCTAGAAGTATTCTGTCTGGTGGTTGGTATTTGGATGGCTTCACCAGATGTTTTGCCAAACCCTTCGCTGGGCAGGAGCAGAAACTTAGGCGCAAAGTTTGTTATAGAAATAGATATGGCGATGACTGACGGAACATGTTTGCTATAATAATACGGTCATCGACTTGAACGTGCAAGGAAACATACGCTGCTCAAAGTTACGGCACATCTTATAGCCTACGGGAGAGCTGCGTTAGAAAGCGTTAAAAAATTTGCATTTTTTTTATTTAAAAATTATGGTTGGATAAAAATTAAAGCGAAAGGTATTAATATGTCCTCAAAAGATTGAAAAACTTACATTAAAAATTTTAGAATATTTTTAAAAATTAGCTTAGTTGCAACTTTGTTTCACGTAAAACTTAACAGTTCTGAGTTAAAAGTAAATTTTAAAACAATGCCTTCCCCAAACAGATAAATTAATATATTAATACGGCTGCAATATAATATTTTAATATAATTATTGTAGATTGTTTTAGTGATTTTGAAGCTGCAAAACTGCCATTCCCATAGTAAATACCACATTGTGAGGATATTTCTTTCCACATAGATGCTACCTTTAAAACAAACATGGTCAAACACAAGTTTTTTTAATGCTGAGATTATCTAATCATCTCAAAATAATCAAGTAAATCATTAGGTTTTTTTGTTTTAAATCAATTGCGCTAACGTTATAGTGAGGAAGGTAGAATTTTATAGGAAATGTAACTGAATTTGAGTATAAAGAGAATGGGAAACCATTTTGTAAAAACCATCCTCAGAACACCTGACCGAGATTAAAAGCCTCACATCCCCGTCATCAGTAACTTAGTCTAACACTAAAATTACATGTTAGACTAAACAACCACTGATGCGAGTGAAATTGAGATGATTCCAAATGTGTTTTAGGGAGTTGAACACAGACCAACAAATTAACAGGTCATCTCTTCAGTCTTATTTCTCTACAATGAGGGAGGAGGGGGAGAAGGAAAGCAATTTTCTATAAAAATATTAACCAAAACAGAGAAACATTTAAACAAATCTAAAAACAAAGTACGTTATAGTATATTTTATACAGGACGTGCTATTGAACAATCAAGGAGGGAAATTTGCTGCTACTGAACTTTCTTAAGGATTTTTAAATACAGGTTACACTTTTTTGCGGCATACCTACGATAAATAATTAAGACGCGCCCTAAGTTTAATGTATTATAATACCAATTTTCCCCTGCACCAGAGGCCACATGGTATAAAGCGTCAATCTCGTGAAATACTGGATTCCAGGGGACGGAAATGTCGTGATTCAAATTCTTACCTATTGGACCAGGGATAATTTTATTCATATGGTGTTTTATCACCGCATGTTTACCTTCTTTTCTCTTCGCTGATGTGAGACTGTGAGTGCATATCTTCTACAGTCTGCCCTCTTATCATTACCGTATAAATTAAACTCTATTGTGTTTTTTTAAATTTTGTTGTGCATTGCGTATTACTTCTTATTTGGGCTACAATCCTATTTATACTGCTGGTTTAGGGCAAAGGAAGGGCAAATTACCGTAGAGAGAGGATGGAAAATAATTTAGTGAAAACACCCTCAGTACAACCAACTTGGATTCAAACCCAAAGCTCCTCTTCACCAGTCTATTGCGAGAGTGACGCCTCAAATCATACTTATCAAATCCGCGATCTCCGGGCCGCATTTGACCCGAGTCATCATTCTGTGTGGCCTGCGGGTCTTTTTACTAATCCAACATACAATGTGGCCTTAATCTTATTTTTATACACGTTATATGTATGTACACCAGTTTAGATTATGACTTTTAAAATTGGTCATTGTTTGGGGAATTCTAAGAAGTGAGGTTGGTGCACTAAATTTTTAATCTTTACTCAGCAGAGATAGATTCCCCCAAAAAAATGTTAGGTTTACAAACCAAATATGTACAAAGATTGGCAACACATAATTGTGCAAAGAGTGTTTTTCCCTGATGGAAATAAATAAACAGAGACATCACGATTTATGAACACGCATTTGTCATTAATTGTGAAAGTGTCTTCATCACAATCCTTAAAGTCTAATATTTCCACCCATGCTGTAAAATAAATTATCAAATTTCTGGTAAAAATTAGAGTAGCTCTGAACATTTTATATTATCTTAGCTCTATTCATAAGCTAAAAGTGACTTTAAAATTAAGTTCTTGACTAAATATTAGGGGTGTACGAAGCTTTAACTCGGCATAGAAACTTCGAAACAAATGTCAGCTTCAACATCGCTTGGAAAATAATTCCGGCTTCGGTGCTTCGTCAATAAAATATTGACAGCTAAAATACTCGATTTATGGTCAATTATTTCCATTTATATATAATATAAAACAATATTTATTTGGAAAAATTTCCTATGTAATTGAATTGTAAGTTTTAGTATAACTTGATTTATTATATTAAACTGAAATATTAGCAACAATAAGTAAAGTAAAACATTTTCTAATTAATTTCAATTCATAAAGTTTAATAAACAACAACATAATATTTTTTATAGTGTAAAAACTAACAAAAAATATTCTAACTTCGATTTGGCTTCGAGAATATTTCATATATTCGATTCTAGTTCACTTCGAATTGAAAAAGTGGACCTAGAACACCCCTTCTAAATATGATGACAAAATTGAGTTTTATGAAATGCCGTCCTTTCGGTATTTTCAATTTGGCTTTATTTTATTATATTTTTTAAATAGCATCATCTGTTCAAGTTATACGCAAATGTAATAATTACGCTAGTGAGCTAGAGGTAAGTAAGGTTGAATTTAGAGGAAGTGTATTTGCATTTGTATAGTGGGAGAGTGTAAAACCATTTTGGAAAACCACCCTCAGTACGCCCAAACGGGATTCGAACTCTTATCTCCCTATCATCGGCAGTATAGTTTAACATGAGAATGACGCCTTAGACCAGGGGTCGGCAACCTTTTAAACATGAAGAGATATTTTCCTAGATATGTTTTACTCTTGGGGCACCAAGAAAAAATTTCGATTTTTATTTTTGAATTTTCACCTTTTATTTATGTATTTATTAGTGACAAGTTGAGAGTATACCTATTTTAAATGTAATAAACAAAACATAAACTATAATATTATCATTCTTCATATTTAAATATTTGAGCCTCAAATTTTGAGGCATGTTACAAAGTGGGCTTAATGTTAAAAACTAATTTATGAAGAAATTAATGGAATAATAAATTGAGGACTAATGATGAATATATAACAAAGAAGTTTAATTTCAAATAATACTCGACAACTATCCTATTATTTATAAAACAATACTCTTTAACAAAAAATGTACAAAATTACAAAATAAGGTGGGCGCCTAAAGCTAAAAGGGCGCCATGGCACCCGCGGGGACCACGTTGTCGACCCCTGCCTTAGACCATGCAGCCATCGAAACGGGTGCCATGCTGTGCATGTGTAAGTATATCAACATTTTAAAGACGCACTAGAAACCGTTTGGGTAGGATCAATGTGTAGTAATTGAACCAGTATTGCATAGGAAGAGGCCAATACAGATGGTAGGGATTGAAGCGTGGACCTCAATATACAAGCACGCTAAGGAACACTTAACCCTGACAACTCTCCGATGACACAAGCGTTATGACCTCTTAGCTAAAAAGATTTCATAATTATCTAAACACTATACAGTGTGACTGGTCACTGTATTACGACAGAGTCCTTCAATTATAAACAAAGATTTAGACTCAGCTCGTATTACTACCCGTATAGGTTATCTGCACATTCTCTCTAGTGAAGTATGAATGAGTAAGATAGAGGAAATATACTCACATTTTTGTTGATATACAGTGGGAAACCATTTAGAAAAAAATAATAATAATTTGTTCATACTTGAATAATAAAAATAAGTATTAAGATAAATAAATGGTACGGACTTTCTCACTCTATTGTTTAAAAATGGAGGTAATTACTCAAAACTCGTAATATATATGAAACTAAATAATATACACTATCAAACCCGAACAAAAATTGCGTTATACTTGCGTTAAATATTTCTGACTCCTGGATTTGAATTTTATGATTTTCTTTTCAAAGAATTAAAGTCCTCACTAGTATATTTGGACTTAAAAAAAAGATCGATATTGGGTCCACAAGGGTCAATACTACGTCTTCCGGTTAAAAATTTTGACATATTATTAGGGATCGCACATCTTATGGTTATGGCATTTTTATTAAATTCCTCATTAATAAATTTAGACAAAAAAAAAGTTTATATTGACTATATAGTCTAAAATGATAGAGATAGATTATTGCTGTACAAATATATTCCCTAAGAGGTTAAGGAAATAAGAGCATACACTTTTTGAGAGTCTTACTTCTACTTACTCTATGTAATTAGATAATTATTGCGTTAAAACTTTAGTATCTATGTACAACTAAAGCTCGCAAAATTGTACTAATATAGTTTCCAATATCTAAGAAACTATTGGTTTTATAAAGCTATATTCCAAATAAATGTTCTTTATTTTTAATAGTATTACAATTTTACAATGGTAAGTTATTTACTATCTTAAATTGTTGCAGAGATAAGGAAATTTCCACTTCTAGAGATTACCATAAAATTAATTTTTATAGTGAAATGAAAATAACAATTTAGTTTATAATCTTAATCAACGCCTAGATACGAATTTTAATCAAAATCGTTATATCCTATTTTGAGAAAATGAATTTTTCTTTTCCCCCTTTATTAAACTACACTTAATTTTAAGTTTAAACAGACACACAGACAGACGTCATTGCAAAAACAACTTTTTAGGATTCTGTGGGGTCATGAAACGTCAACATTCATCAACATCTCAGCTTAGGATTTTGTTGCGGTCGCAATCCTTGACCTTTAGTGTTCTAAAAGTTAAATATATATATATTTGTATATATATATATATTTGCATTGAGCCTGAAAAGTGTTGGTTTTATAAAAATATGTTTCAAATAAAATATCTGCATTATAATTAGACCTGCGTATTTGCTATGATAAATAATTTCATATCTCAAATAGTTTCGTAGAAGTGATACTAAATGAGAATTTACGCTACACACCAGAACCCTTAAAGTCATTTTGCCGAAAAATAATGGTAGACATTTTATTTATAATATTGATCAATGCTTAGAAATAAAATTTAATCAAAATCGTTAGAGTCAATTTTAATGAAATCGATTTTTTTCTCTCTTTTCACCCTTAAGTAAACTACCCTTAATTTTAGAGTTGGATAACCAATTCCAAAAACTCCTCGCAACAACCCTATATAAACACTAGATACCAAGCTATAGTCCGATGGTTAATATAGTTTATGCTCTACTCCGAGGTAGAGACTGACAGACATATGGGTAGACATACAGACGGAAATTTAAAAACTACTTTTTCGGATTCTGGAGGGTCATGAAACGTTGAAATTCATTAAAATCTAAAGTTCGATTTTTTTTACGATCATAATACTTTCTCTACCTGCAAGATAGCTAGAAACTAAAAACAAAGCGTGTATCTACATTAGCTAAATATAGTTAAAAGTCTACGCATCTATGTGTACTAAATTTGATAATGTTGATTTATTGGAGAACAGCACCTTAACCTTCAGGGACTGGCGCTAAGAAAGTGAGGACATGTGCCGTTGCAATAACCTAAATTATTCTAAATAATAATCAAAAAAACATACTATAATACTTAATAATACTATTGAGCCAATATTATTAAATAAATATTTGAATAGTATTGTATTTTGGTAAATTTTATTTAAAAAAAAATACAATTACAATAATTTTAAACTGTTACAAAACATAGGTTATTATTAGAAAAAATATATAACATAATATTTTAAGTCATTATTTTATATTTTAGGTCTACTGTATTTGAAAATTACTGCTCACTTACTTCTACATTATTACAGTATTATTTTACTTTAAAAACACGGCGGCAATGAGCCATACGTATGACATCACGACTGGTGCCGTTGTGTATTCACAACATTCCTAAATGACGCCAGTTGGAACTCCCGTATCTCAGAAAATAAACAGCTTTTTAAATGTTGTATGACATCATACTACGCAGCAGGAACTAATTGAGGAATACTTGGAGGTGATCCGACCTAATTACCTTTAATTTCCGAAAATATTACAGCTGCTTCGAAAATGCTACAGAGCAAGTCACAGGAAGTAAGGACCCTCACACTCCCTCTGGAGCAGGCATCACGGTTTGATAGCAACCTCCTTAAGGGAATCAAAACCGAGAACCTTTAGATCAGATTTAATCAATTTTCGTGAAATTTTGGTCAGTTTATTTAGTAAGATAAATGTATAATATATTGTATTATTTTATTTTAAAGTAAGGTTAAGCAAAATATATTTTTGTTTGGCAGTAGAACTTCTGAACTACCAACGACTAAAGTTAAACGTTAAAAATCACTAAGGCAATTGTATAGTTAAATCGCATTGCAACACAGATTTAATGGGCAAGAAACAGTGAAATACTTTTGAGCACCAAGTCAGGACTCAAAAATCACCCTTCTTATGAAAGGCGACTGTGTATAGTGTGAGGCAAATACAACAAAACGTTTAATTTATATATACACTACATATAAATCTCAAACATATGTCCCCACTACGGGCTTAGGAAAATCTAAATTTGGTATACTTGATAAACAATATGGTTCCCTTTAAATATATAATAAATAATCGCAGAGCTCATATTATTTTAAGAACAGCCTGGTTCACTGATAAAAGCCTCACCTTCATGAATGGAGTCTTGTTCCAAAGATACAGTTATCTAGCGAAATGATGATCACACGTGTAATTGATTATTCCAGTTCTGCCAACATTCCCCTCTATTCATAGACGCGACGTTGCTACACTGAACCTGAACCTGTTCAGATGTCACTGTATAAATACCGAGTCTCACCAAGGTTTTGTCACATTACAACTCTGGATCTTCTTTCAGCGACATCCTCTACCACTCCTCTCCGTCAGTCATGATGAACATTGTGAGTACAGCACTGTAGGAACTAGAAACATCACATTTAGTACTAGTATAGTTCACTCTAGTGATAGTATTCTACTAGAACAGGACGAGGAGTGTGGACTTTAACAAATGTACAAGAATTTCTCTGGAGAAAATGGGAAACACCATCGAATAAATATTCAGTTTTAGGTGTTGGGGATATAATCTTAGCCAATATGCCACTAAATATTATAATACTATTAGTTGGTACAGATTTATATATGATGTAAATAGTTTTCAAGTGTGTCCTTAATTAGATTTAAGTATTTAAATATATTTTGTTATATAATTTTTATTGTAATGAATCTATGATTTTGTACAGAGAAATGTAGATTGAAACTATAAAAAATATTGGGCAAATAACAATAATAAATTAATATTGATGTATAGTATTTTGGCTTATAAATGTTGTGTAATATCGTTGAAAGACATTTAGTAAAGTACCATTATACATTTCGTAATTAAAAATTATATTTTATAATACGCGATTATTTTGCAAACATTTTACATTCCTTATTGGGAAATATCATTCTGGTTTAAAATTTTAAGCAGCTTTAGATTTATTAGACTAATATTAAATACATATATTTCATAAGTGTAATTTAACAAATAGGACCAATTTAATAACTATAAATTAATTAAAAATCATAAAAATGAACGTCAAACAAAAAGGCCAAAATTGAGTAGCTAATTTAAGTTTTGAAGAAAGTTCGTTAGTTTTTAGTTGCTATAGGAATGTTCCATCTTAACAAATTATTATATTAAATTTTAACTAGTTTAAATACGTAAATACTTGCAACAATGATCCCGTGGACGAAGGTAATGAACTCGCTTAATTTATTTACCTGTGACGAGGAGGCATGTATTGAATCCAGTCGAGTTCCCTGAGGGTATTTTTTTTCTCAAATAGTTTTCCACTATCCTTTCACGTAAATGATAGTACATTTTCTCTAAACTCAACCTTCCTCATCCCCATCTCATTGGTAGGATTAAATGTAGAAAACATAACATGAATGGGTAGGAAGATGCAGTGCAAAAATATGAGAGCTACATTAACAAGTGAATTCAATTCCATAAATATAAATCCTGGAAGTATTAAGTAAAAATCCTAGAGCTCTCATTGATAAATGTTTAAGTACAAAAAATAATAAATCATATTTATAATTTATTTTTCTGGTTCACAAATAATAGTTCAAACTACGACGGGGATTAAACCGGGGACCTACGGAATGATGTGTTCAGTGTCCTAAGCTTTAAAAATCTAGTACAATCTCGTGACTAGGGTTGTCCACACTAAATAAAGGCAGGAGTTTAAATCGGTCTAAAGGTATCAATTTATTTATGTTATTAACAATCAATGTGGCATGGTTAGAATTAAATTTATATTTTATAAAAGATAGTGTAAAACAATACATGAAAATCAATATAATGTCAAATTATTACTAAACACAAGGATGAGATATTTAACTTGGAGAAATATTTTTAATTTGCTTCAGCTGGTAATCTCTTGCCTTGTGGCAGTGGCTCTCGCCGCTCCCCCACTGGTCAAATATGGCCCTAACGAGGTCATCCCCATTTTGGCCGAATCCAGTGTTGTCAACGAAGATGGCAGCTTCCAGAACAGGTGAGACACCCAATTGTTGAGTGTTATGTTAAGTTGTTAAGTTGGTAATGTATCCTCTTGCTATCAAATATTTCCATCCGATTTAATAATTTATTTTTTACTATTCATTTCTGGTTTATAAAATATATATTTCTAAGAGATTGCACTATATTTATTATAAAATATGTTATAGTCACGTGAAAAAAGGTACAGTTTACTTTAATTTTAATAGCTAAAAGCAATTGAGAGGGATGTACTACAACGTTTGATCGAAAGTAGTTATGCGTGAGCTGTTGTCCTAGAATTTTATACTGAATAAATGTCACAACACAATCGCACAAATTTTCTCATGTTTTGTATCATGTCTTTGAAGAAAATTTCCAATATTCAGTTTTGAGTTAACTATACTTAAATAAGTTTTCATCGTGAAAACCAACACATCACCTTGTTGAGCAGAATAATCATTATTTATAAATAAATTTTAGATCAAATTGTTCAAATATAATGAACAATATTTAAAGTTGTAAAATAAATTATTTGTTAACTACACTAAAATTATATGTTGTTTGTAAAATTAAAAACGTATGCCTATTTATTATGTAAAACTATTCCCGGATTTTCTTTTCTAAATCAATTTTCAAGATGAATTTCCAAAACATTCCAATTTTCTTTATATTTTTTTTAAGTAAATTACCCTTAAATTAATGTATTTGAGCTAAATAAAGAAACATTATTATTGATGATATAAAATAATCCCCCGATACGAGTTTTGAACCAAATCATTAAAGCCATTTTATTAAATATTCAAATTTTAAAAACCAGCAATAGACTATCCATAAATAAGTTCTTACCGCAAAAACAAATATAGATTGTTATATGACATACCTATTAATTTCCACATATACAGTTTAAACAAAATTTTTAGAGAGGTTTTCGATATATTTAGCAATTTAAAACATGTCCCATCGGTGGGCTACCCTTCACCTTAAAACCATTTATACAGTGCTATTTGTCATGTCAATAAAATCCAAGTTTTATACATTTCAAACACAATCGTCAAGACCAGTTTCGAAAAATTTGGAAGTCAAAAAGATCATTCATGATTAAACTACCCTTAATTGAAGGTTGGGGGGGGGGGAGTTTTATGGTAGCAATATAATATCTAAATTTCAAGTTTGAATAAAATCCACCAAACCATTTTGGATCCATGACTAAGCATGGACTGACAGACAGACACGGGGACAGACAGAAATGTAAAATCCACTTTTTTTGGTAACTAAACCAGGGTCTAATATGTCACTATACTAAAAGTAGTATGAATAATTTAAGTTTTGTTTTGACATAAATTAAGATATATGTATGGAAATATGTTGTGAGTTTCAGTTCATTCAGTTGAAGTAGAGTCAATCATTAACTCAGGTTGGTTATTTTTAAAAACCCAGAGTAACCTGAATATAAATGCCTTATTTTAGCTACGAGAGTGGAGATGGAACCAAGGTCCAAGCTTCAGGTGTTCTGAAGAGCCTGGGACCCAAGGAAGAGGCTGGTCCGGAAATCCAGGGTGCTTACACTTTCATCACCCCTGACGGTCAAACGCTTGAACTGAGGTACATCGCCAACGAGAACGGTTTCCAGCCTCAGGCTAGCTTCCTCCCCGTCGCACCCCCAATCCCCGATGAGATCATCGAGTCCTTGAAATACAACGCCGCTCACCCCGAGGAAGACAACCTCAGGAAGTAGATGACGACATGTTATTCCGGAACTTACCATGACAATAGTGACAGATGGAGATGAAGATAATATAATAAAAGGAAGGCTCCCTTCCTCATCCATCATAACTATCAAACCCTGATAATATTAACCTTCTGGACATCAATATCTACAACACATTTGCAGAAACACAAGAATATGAAGCCAAAATTATAAGATGGCTGATGCAACTGGCTTTTAGCTACAAACTAGTCGCACCGGATTCGGGACAGATTATTATTTTTAATAATCTTCACCTAAACTTATACATAAATTTTCTCTCGTGAGAATTCCATGTTTAATAGAGGAAGCCCGTTCATTGTAAATAATGTATAAAAGTATTGTTGTATTCAATAAAATAATTATAATTCAATCAATTACCAAACATGTTTTATATTTCATTTAATAATCTAGTTAGTTTACTCCGTTAAAAGACTTTATTGACCTCATTATAGTCCTATCCTATAAGATATATTTCAATGCGAACAAAAGGTCCATTCAGTTTACCATTGAATGTAGCAGTCTTGCCTTAAACAATTACAGTATGAGCCATTCTTAAAAACTGCACAATAGTGTAATGCATCACAGTCAGTTTGCTATTTCCATGCTAAACGGAGTGTACATCCAAATGAAAAAAGGGTACTAAATTAATATAACTATGACCGCTTTAGACTCACGTGGGATAGTTGGTGTTAGAGATAATTAGGTATTTTGTAGAAAGGTTGTAATGCCATAAGCTTTTATTGAAAAAAATAAACTGGTTCATATAACAATGAATTAAGTATAAATATACAACGTAAACAGTACGTCTTTCATATTATAAATTTTAATAGAAGGCATCCAAGAATATCTCGTAAGAAAATGTCACATTATATATTTCCAAATAAAGATTTAATGTTTTTTAATAGAAGATGTATTGTGTTTTAGGATAATTGTATATATAAATCTAGAATAATGAATGACTTTCCCATTTTCTAAAAATAGGCTACATGGCATTCACAAGCGCTTAGAAATTATTCTAGTAGTATATAATAAGGGAGATAATACTTTATCTGTCAATACTTGTGTAAATAATGTTGCGAGTTTCTCAACTATTTTATTTTACATCCATTACTATTTACAGCCTGTGGCCTGGGTCAGTTTTTATTCAAGCCATATATTTTTCAATACCGGCTGGCTAGGCCTGTCATGGCTTCATATACCTTATAATATAACTTAAGACTACTACAGGCACAACATCCAGTCACCGGCTGTTAATGTATCAATGTGAAAGTGTAAATACACATTTCACGAAGGATAAATTTGTTGACCATGCTGGGAATCAAACCCGGGACCCTTAGCTCAGTAGACAGAAAAACTACCGACTGAATTATGATGTCAGGTAGGTTCTTAACTACTACTGATCTGATATAATCGTCATCAATGCAATCAATTTTCTTCTAGGTTTATTTTATAAATGCTTCAAAATGTTGTCTGAAAATGCTTACCAGTTGTTGCTGGGGAAAATGACAATGAAAATTTATTTGGTCAAAATCAAATAAATACATAATTATAATATTATATTTTAACAACTAATAAGTGAGTGTAGGTAATTTGATATGAAGTTGACCACACTGATGGCATAATTCGAAAAGGTAATCTACGTAACAGTGATAATGGTTGCACTGGATTTCTGGAGTATGTATTCTCGATCCTGGTGAGTTTGGAGCTGAATTTATGAAATAGTGCATTTATATTCATCATGAACTAATAAGTGACTACGTGTTAAATAAAAACCTACACACTGATTCACTTTCCCTTTCAACAATAATAAAGTAGACAGTTTTTCTGCTGATGAGATTAAACACAAGAGTGTACTAAGAAGGATAAATGGAGGTTCGTGGGTTGGTATTGGAAGTAAAGAAGGTAAATTATCAAAATAATTTATTTCTATTTTTTTTATTAAGTAGTACACATAATATTTACTACTTACCTTACAATGCTTTCATTCTTTCACCATTCTAAGCAAACTAATTTGTACGGATTTTTTTTAAAGACAATAGAGACTAAGGGTTCAATCTTGACCCTCCTACATAGCTGCTGGGTATTGTTGTCCTAAAATTTTTCCCCCTTACACACACGCTATTTGTCCACTGTGAAAAATTAAAAATGTAAAGCCCAAGATCTCCAACAGAAACTTAAAAAATATCACCATTGTCAATGCATTCTTATCTTCAAAATTCATAAATATGTGTACACGTCTAATCTGTATATTGTTGTGTTGAATATTTTTCAATATATTAAATTAAATATGAAAACATTTTTATAAACATTGGGACACCAAAACCTAGATGCTTTGTTAACACAGATATAGATATTGAGATATTTGAGAGTATTAAACTAGCTTTACTAAACTATTTAAAACACAGACAACAAATTTGCTAAACAATGAATTAACAGTTTTGCCAATTAATAGTGAGAAGTGGATCCAGAATATTTTCATGGGGGTGGGGGGTTTGAATTATAAATAATATAAATTTTTCTTCACATCTCACTACCCGTCCGGCCTTTAAGCATTTTAATTGAGCTATTAAGGGAGGTATAATTTAGAGGTTGGAGAGTAGAAAGCCATTCAGGAAAAATCCCCTCGGTATAGCTGACTGATCTTCGAACACCGAGCCCCCCGTCATCAGCAAACCATATCCCATGAGCTTGGCATTCAGTCCACGTGGCCAACAATCTGTGTAATAACTAGAGATCCTGATATGTTGGAAATAAAAGATTGGATTTCGTTAAATAATTTGTTGTATTTCGCTAAAAAATAAAAATCACTAAGTAAAAGGTTAAATCCTGATTTGTGGTTTAAAAAAATTCTTGTATTTCACTAAATAAACTTGTATTGTGATATAAAAAGTTTTAAAAATATTCGTTGAGAGGGGAAAAAGGGATGCTGAAAATTATAACAAATCAACTTTAAAATACATTGCTATGAATAGAAAAACTACAGCTATAAGGTTTTATGTTTTTGACTATTCCTGGCCTACTATAACACAATTATTTAAATAACATAAATTTTTTTAAATTGCTTTATTTAACATTTTATTACTATTTAATTACAGTTTTCATAATGAAGGTTTAATTATTACAAACTAGTTATTCTTTTTGAATTATATTTCTTAGAGAGAATACAGACCCTTGTACAGAACTATTTTTATCAGACAAAAAGCTTACATATGTTTATCATCACGCATACACGTCAATCATCAACGTAAAAAGGAAAGCATTATTTTCAAATCTCTAAACCAGTCCACGTGGATTTTTCTCAATCAACAAATAATTATTTTTTTGTTAGCTTTATCAAATATGTAAAATCCATCTTTTGAATACTCGAGTTTTATTTCAAAAATACGAAAAATTTTAACGGTTTTTAATTTTCATTCACCTATTATTCTATTAAATAATTTTCTATGTAACAACACTTAATCACCACATTGAAAATATGGTTACTTGATAGGGACGTAGGGTGTAAAACCAAATACATGAAGATAAAAGGATCTGAATCTAACTTAACTATGTTGTTATTTTCTTCTTTTTCTTTAAATATTTGTCTTTGAAGATAAAATGCCTTTGAAAGTAGCCCGTTCAAACACTACTCTTACTGTTTTGGTTTAAGGAAATAATTTTGTTAAACTCTTTTGTTTTAACGCTGCTGGCAAATGTTATTTTTCAGGCTATTTCAGGATAAAAGTAAACAACAATGACGTTAGTGTTAATTAGCATTTAACTCAACAACGTTTACAATAATTCGCATTTAAATGGCAAATTGGTCAATTTTTCAATAATATTTTATTTCTCGAACTATTATTATTTCAAAAATGCTACAATGCTCCTTAAATATGTTTTGATAGTAATTCTGACGTGTTGAGTAAAAGTTTGTAAGAAAAACATGTCTCGCAAAATGTCGGTGTCTCTAGTAATAAAACACCTAACATTCATGATAATAAATTAGGTATACTGTTTAAAACCACGAAATTTTAATATCATTATGATAATGTATTATAATTATTAATAATATAATGCAAAATATTAAAGTTAAAAATATGTTAAAACGTTATAGTGGTTATATTTTGTGATTGTAAGCTCTCGCTCAAACTATTGGGGGAAAAGAACTATAGAATTATACAAAAATGTAGTAAAACAAGTTACTAACTACCAAGTAATTACAGCCCCAAGAATAGTAATGCGCAAAGTAGATAGTCAACAAAACGTATAATTTATTAACCCTAATTCCTACTTTAAAATCGTAATAATGTGTTTTCCTAATATTTTTGTCTGCAAATTTTGCCATTCCTTTCCCGGGAATAACTCGCATTCTTCTATGATCCAATTAATCTGTCCCCCAATCATGTTTTATAATATTGGTGATTTTATTTCCCTATTTCATACTATAATAACAATATAGATAAAACAATAATGTCACAATCACAGATTATTGATATTAAGGAAGATCTAAAGCAAATGCCACAGTAAACTGTAAACTGACTACTTAGCCCTTGCCCCTTCCCTGAATCCGCACCAATCCATAATTTAAATTGTGTAACATTTCTCTGTAAATAATAGCTGTTAGGGAAACAAAAATGTGTAAAAATAAAATTGTGAGAAAAAGCAATTAGCAAGTATTTTGAGAAAGTATACAATATAAAAACTATTTACTCTCAATGATTGGCACGCCTACCTATGTCTCGTCTACAGTCACGTTTGCTGAAGCCAGTCTGAATCCCGACTTGGTGATTTGAAGTATTTTATTTTTTAAATGTATTTCCACTATTATTCTCCACAACTGCGGGTGCACTTTCTCTTAATACTACATTCCTATCCAATTAGTGTAGTTAAATGCCGATAGCCCAGGCAGGTGATAATACGTGGTATTTTAAATAATCCCATGGACAAATCAATGTCCCTAAGTTACTCCAGCCGTAATATTCGTTAATGTTACCTGTGAAACACATTTTATCATAAAGCTCGTCTCATTTATTGAACAGTCCGGTTTACCAAAGAGAAGAGTCTTGTTCCAAAGATACAGTTATCTAGCGAAATGATGATCACACGTGTAATTGATTATTCCAGTTCTGCCAACATTCCCCTCTATTCATAGACGCGACGTTGCTACACTGAACCTGAACCTGTTCAGATGTCACTGTATAAATACCGAGTCTCACCAAGGTTTTGTCACATTACAACTTTGGATCTTCTTTCAGCGACATCCTCTACCACTCCTCTCCGTCAGTCATGATGAACATTGTGAGTACAGCACTGGAGGAACTAGAAACATCACATTTAGTACTAGTATAGTTCACTCTAGTGATAGTATTCTACTAGAACAGGACGAGGAGTGTGGACTTTAAGAAATGTACAAGAATTTCTCTGGAGAAAATGGGAAACACCATTGGATAAATATTCAGTTTTAGGTGTTGGGGATATAATCTTAGTTTGTACAGTTTTTTATATTATTCAAATAATTATCTAGGGTGCGCTTTGCTAAATTTAAATGCCTAAAATATATCTTATCCTACAAATTATATTTTGATAGTTATGTGATTTCGAGAAAAAATGTGAACTACCACTATTAATGTATTATATAATATATTTATATATATATATATGATTATAGTTATCATCATCATTGTTATAAGTGTATGAAATATTTCCTTTCGTGTGTGTCAAATTGTTAACAAATATTTTATAATATATTACATAAAAATAATTAGAACTTTAAGTTTCTTGTAATTCAATATTTTGCAAGACTTTACTTTATTGATTGGTAAATACATAGTACTTTCTTTATATAACCCAGCCAGCTATATATTTATCTAATAAAATAAATATAGCCATCATAGGTGGAGTTTATCAAATACGTTATTTAATAATAGATTAATTGATAGTAATTGCTACAACAACAAAAGTGTAACTTAAGATGACCAAATTTTGTAGCTAGTTTGCGTTTCGAATAAAGTTCCTTGGTTCTAGTGACAGTATAAATGTCCTCCCTTCACAAATTAATATAAAAAATTTAAAAAGTTTTAATACAAAATTCTCTCATTGGTGGCCAAGCAAACTAAGACGCCAAACCTGTCTAGTATATTTGCCAGTGACGCGGAGGTCATGGCTTAAATACTGGTTGGGTGGTTTGAGGGTGGTTTCTCTTAAATAATTGCCGACCTTCTCTCCACGTAAATAAATACAGATATCTTTAAAACTCTACCTATCTTATTGTTACCCAATAGGTGTAATTAAATACGAATAGCCATGACGGGCTATGACATACGCTGAAAAGTAAGCTTGATCAATTTTTATGTTATTTAAAATCCATAAACACAAATCCTGATATTTAATTTTAAAAATCTTGGAACTTATATTGAATAATACTTATCACCGCGTCTTACTACCTGTTCGGGTTATACGATTAAGTACTAATTAAACTAATGGGCTAGGAATGGGAAAGGTTGAATGTAGAAGAAGTGAACCCATATTTGCGTGGAGGGAGCGTGGAAAACCATTTAGGGCAAACCACTCTCAGTTTACTCGAGTGAGATTTGAACCTTGATCTCCCCGTTCTCGGCAGTCAAGCTCGACATGAAACTAGCGCGCTAGCTAACTACGCCACCGAGGCGGGTATTATATTGAAAAATGTTATAGTTATCTACTTGTAAGATATACAAACAATTAGATAGTAGTTATTATAATTAATTTTCCCAGTTCACACATAATATTTAGTATTGAATTGAAAAACTATACGTAGCCACGGAAATTAAACTAGGTATTTACGGATTTAGGTGGTTACTGTCCACTTCATAAATAATCCAGTAATCCAGGATAGTCTAGTGACAAGGTGATCCTCAGTAAATTCAAGCGAGAGTCGTTTTTTATTTTGGACAAGTTAGGGCTGTACATTATATAAGCCTCTCTCTCTCTCTCTCTCTCTATATATATATATATTATATAATATAATATTTGTGTTTAATTGACTTACCAAATGTGATATGCAACTAATACTATTATTTTTTTAATCTTCTACAGCTGGTAATATCTTGCCTTGTGGCAGTGGCTCTCGCCGCTCCCCCACTGGTCAAGTATGGTCCTAACGAGGTCATCCCCATTTTGGCTGAATCCAGTGTTGTCAACGAAGATGGCAGCTTCCAAAACAGGTGAGACATTCATTTTTTGGTTAAGTTGGTAATGACTCGTTGACTTACCTTCCTTCATTTTTCACAATAATCCCAGTAAATATTCCCATTCTATTTAATAATCTGTTATTATTTCACCGTGGTTTATATCAAGAATTTCTAAAATAGGATATTACATAATATTTATTTTAAAATTCATTAACCGTGCAAAAAAAGTACAATATTTACTTCCAAATTTAAGTCTAAAAATATTAAAGATGTATGAACTACAGCATTTAGTATGTAGTAGCTATAATATTAACTCTACTAGTATTTTAAACCAAGGAATTGATCTATTTTACAGTAAAAGTGGTATAATAAACAGCAAAAATGTTTCTTGATCACACATAATTCGAATGAAAATGAGTTTTAAAAATATATGGTAAGTTATCCACAGTTGGGCTTTTACGCGTTAAACCATGGTCTAACTGGGCACTCCACTCTAACTGATAGAAATAGTACATGTTTGATTTCGACAAAAATGTATATATATGTATATATATATTAATTGAAATATGTTGTGAGTTTGGATGTATTCAGTTGAAGTAGAGTCAATCATTAACTCAGGTTATGTTATTTTTAAAAACCCAGAGTAACCTGAATATAAATGCCTTATTTTAGCTACGAGAGTGGAGATGGAACCAAGGTCCAAGCTTCAGGTGTTCTGAAGAGCCTGGGACCCAAGGAAGAGGCTGGTCCGGAAATCCAGGGTGCTTACACTTTCATCACCCCTGACGGTCAAACGCTTGAACTGAGGTACATCGCCAACGAGAACGGTTTCCAGCCTCAGTGCTAGCTTCCTCCCCGTCGCACCCCCAATCCCCGATGAGATCATCGAGTCCTTGAAATACAACGCCGCTCACCCCGAGGAAGACAACCTCAGGAAGTAGATGACGACATGTTATTCCGGAACTTACCATGACAATAGTGACAGATGGAGATGAAGATAATATAATAAAAGGAAGGCTCCCTTCCTCATCCATCATAACTATCAAACCCTGATAATATTAACCTTCTGGACATCAATATCTACAACACATTTGCAGAAACACAAGAATATGAAGCCAAAATTATAAGATGGCTGATGCAACTGGCTTTTAGCTACAAACTAGTCGCACCGGATTCGTGACAGATTATTATTTAAAAAATGTTCAACTAAACTTGTTAAGCCATTTTCTCACATTAAGAGAATTCCACGTTCAATAGATGAAATCTATTCGTTGTAAATAATGTACAAATGTATTCATGTTGTATTCAATAAAATAAGTATAATCTACTCAATTTATAAATTGGTTTTCTATTTCAATTTATAGCTTAGTATGTTTCCTACTTTATATAAATTGGTTCTATTATCAGGTATTCTTGTTGTCAAAGTATGACTTGATTAAGTTATAAGAAGAGTTAAGTTATAAGAAGAGTGATGGAACACTAATAATCTTGTAATTCTGACTAGCAAAATATTTTAAACGTGATAGTAATAATAATAGAAAGTATGGGCTTATTTCTAAATAATAATATTAGTTTCCAATGGAATATATCAGTCTTAACTTTACTGATCACACCACAGCCCTATCTATGTGAATTACATAAACTACCTCTCAAGATTAACCAAAGGTACAGTATATACAATTGAAAAACGTGTAAGAACCAAAAAAATAAGTAGAGCACTTTAAATTAACTTGTGAGAGTAGGTGTTAAATTTAATAAGGAATGTGTAATAAAAATGAATCGTTTCTCATAGCTATGAATCAAGTAAAAATGTGTGTGTGTGTGAATCGTATATGTTACCCTTCAGATTACATGCTTAAAATGTCTGTAGATTATAGACGTGTATTATAATACGTCTCTAATAGTAAACATCTTTGTGGAAAGCCTCCGAGAATGATTCATATGGATACAATTCCCAATAAACTTTTATTGTACTCTTTAAACAGAAGACTTTTGTGCCTATGTAAAACTGTATGTAAGTATAGCATAGTGACTTTCCCAACGTTTCTTAATAGATATTATGGTGGGATGGAAAGAAACTCGAGTCAAGACCGTAATTTTTTTTTAAATTTTAGTGGCAACGAAACATTTTTGAAAAAAATAAATCAAATAGTAACTTTAGTGGATACATTTAGTTCTCTACACGTAGTAACACCATTAATTTTTTAAATATTTGTCTTGAACATAATAAAAATGTATAGAAAACCTTTTAGATGAACTCCTATTTTATCTCGATATGAATAATTTCAATGATAGAAAAAAAACTTTCTTGCTTTCTTTATTATTTTGTGGCTTCTTCGTAAGAAAGGACCAATACTACTAAACTATTCACTGAGGAGGGATGTATTCCTAAAGGTAAGCGCCCACCTGGTCGGTACCACACGGACCGCAAGGACGGAACGGAAAGTACAACTAATTCGTAGCATTATTTGTTACCAAGATGCGCCCACTACGTCGGTACCATCGGCGACGGACTCTCCGCCATTCCGCCATTCGAGAGAAACTCCGGGCGAGGGAATTAAAATCAAGTGCAGGCCGGAATTTTTGGCGTCATTTTCACCCAGATCAGGAAATAATGTGTGATATTCGCCAAACGTAAGTCTTTTCCTGTTGATGCTGTAAGCCCAGAATCGTCGTTTCTTACATTTTCTTATCTCCTCTTCAATTTAAAAGCAACTAATAACTACAAATTCTTCCTCGCTTTCCATATTTAAATAATATGGTGAAATATCACTCACAAAAGCACAATTATAAACATGAAATAAATCCAATAGTAACAGAAATGCAAAGAGTACTTCCTTGAGCACGCAAACGAGAAGCTCACCTTCTGACTCGAGAACAGCTGCGCAAACCGAGTCTTCGTCAGTGCCGCCAGTGCGGATAGTGGGCCCATCCCCCCCCAAATGTGCGGTCCGTGCGGTACTGACCCAGTGGGCGCTTACTTTTAAATTAAAAACCACTGTATTTAGACTTTCCGCTTAGCTTAAATGTTAGGTCATATACCGCGGTTCGATTGGATTCGCTTGAGTGTGAGCGGTCCTTAAGCACCTTTAAATATGATAGTATATATGGTGGACACGCATACTAGATGTCAAACTCATATAATGTGGTTTGTCATAAGCAAACCAATCAAGTAGAGCCCAATTTGTACTAGTTTGTTACTATGTTACTATTATTAGTATTTGATCATTGATACTCTATGTCGAACGTGACACCTAAAGAACATGTGATTTGACACATGAATTGATGACATTAGATCTGTGTGGTAACTGTAGTAATATTAAAATACCTACAGTAAAAACATGGTAGGACTAGAGATGAAAATTTTATGGTAGATTTGGAGTCGGAAAATGTTCCTGAATTTGTCTGCAGTGTCAGCTTGTGGTGGAGGAGTTAAATTGTAGAGGTGGCATTTAGAGCCTATTGTACTTCAAAATATACTGTGCTAAGAGACGAGTGGGCCATAAGAATGGGTAGGGGGCACAGGGGTGTGAGAGAGGTAGATAGGAAGCAGGAAGGTTAGGGGGGAGACAAATGTTGGGCCCACCATAAAATTATTTTAATTAACCTAGTGATGATAAGAAATTCAAGTATGATTTATGAACATAGCGGGTCTACAAAGGCTCGAATTAATTTTTTGCTTTACTACTTTTTTTTAGCACTTACTACCCATTCGGTTTGTATGCCTATATACTAATTACGCTAATAATTTAGGGATGAGGAAGGTTGAATTTACAGAAATTTTACCCATGACAGTGGAAAACTATCCAGGAAAAACCACCCTTAGTGCACACGACTAGGATCGAACACCAATCTCCCTGTCATCGGCAGTCTAGTCTATTGCGAGAGTAGCGCGTTAGACCGTGCGGCCACCGAAGCTTGTTTGATGATGTTTCTGGTGTTAACTCCCTCAGGAAAAATTAATTTTGAGTATAAACGTTGACATTTGGGATATCTCGATTACATTAGCTTCATTTAAGTAGTTGAAACTATTTTACAGAAATAATAATTTACTATTTTCCAAAACGGAAAATGTTTTCGTCTTGCATCTCTATGTAGGACGAACAGTATCTGATAATTACAAACGATAGTAAAACAACTTCACTATATTCATACGTCAAGTCATAGGATCTTAAGATGATACTTTCAAAATATAATTGATACTTATTAATAAATAAATTGATAATATCAATTTTGGCTGGAGCATAAAATGTTTGTGTTTTCCAAAATGACTACCTGTTCGTTAGGGTGGAGCGATCTCTATTTTTTCCTTATTCAAATCAAAATGGGGTGGTGTGGGAAAGTTGTTCTGTCAAATCAACATCCTGAATATAAAATATCTTTGAAAGATACTAACATTTATTACTACCCCAACCTCATTAACATTTTAGGAAAACATAGAAATATTGTATTTTTCTCTATTTATTTAACTTCCAAAAGAATCCAAATATTATTTTTATTATTATTATCAATCGAAACTAATCAATTTTGTACGTTTATCACTTTCAAATTACAATTCTCTAATTATTTAACCCTCAAGCTGAGATGTTGTTTCTTCTTTCAGTTCCAATAGAATTCATTCACCTTTTCCCCCGCGCATTTTGTTAGTTTCAATAGCTGCAAAATAACATTTAGTATACACAAAACAACAAACTTTGTTGAATTGTGTTTGAATGTAATCTAATGTAGTAGTTAAGGAGCAACTTAGTGTTCCCTATATTTGGTCATGGGCATGATTTACCCAATTAATGTTTTACCAATTCATGAAGCCATGGTGTTGTGTTATTTGAGGAAGAGCCTCAGAAAACCAAAACAATACCAGAACCTAGTTAGTGACAACTGTGTGGAAGTTGTTGAAAGGGTGATTAAACAATGGGAACTAGCTTCAATTCCAATTATAGGTCACCGTGATGTACTGAAAAAATATAAAACCATATCACGATAGGTATAGAAAATTACTAAAACCATCTGCATCAAGACAAAGCGTTGAGATTTAGCGTGAAAAGATGAAACTATTCTGAGAGCAAGGTAAGTCCCTTTTTGACCTAGCAACATGTAAGTGTGAAGCTTTTGACTTGTAACTGTGATGAACTGAGAAAAATACCAATTACAGAAATAAATGTTTTACTTGATCAACGTACTGACCTAAAGGTAGCTATTGACAGAATTGATATGAAATCCACAAAGAAAAAAATTAAATCGAAAGAGGAAGCTTGGATTATTTGAGGAAAAACTACAAATAATGTATATTCCTTCCATCAGCACGATCCCAGTAAGAAAGGAACACTCTTCAAATGAAGCAAGAAGCATGTCAAGAAATTGAACCGAGTACATCACAAACGAATATTGGTTTAAAGGAATATTCAGTGGTTGCTAATACTTTATATAGGTATGGATGGCATATTTGAAAGAGCTGGAGCCGTGAATGTCTCAGCCACAGAAATGAAATTAGACCTGCCAAACAAAAAGAAAGAACTCTATTATACATTACCCACATGGATATATAATCTATGCAAATAGGTTTATATTTTGATGGCCGTGGAGATAAAACTCTTATATTGGAGGGCTCACTGAGAAAGGTTATATTAAATGAGTATATAAGTATGATAAAGGAACCGGGGTCTAAGTATATGGGTAATCTGGCCTTGAGGTCTGGAAAGGCATTAAATTGTAAGTGAAGACATACATAGCTTCTTAGCAATAAATACTATTGATAATCTTAAAATCATTTTTATTGGCTGTGGCGGAACTGTTATTAATACCGAAGTAAAAGAAGGTGTCATTCTATGTCTGTAATCGAAATTTGGAAAGCCATTACAGTGGTTTATTTGCCAACTGCATGCAAACTAGATTATTCTGAGCTACATATTCGAGCACCTCGACGGTAGGTACTACAAGTGGAAGTCCAGTTTTACAGGACCTATTGGTACATCCCTAAGAGACTGTGAACTACTTCCCGTTGTGTTTTCTTTTTAAGTGTGTTGCACTCTCCCTGAAATTTCCAATAAANTCCCTGAAATTTCTAATAAAAAAGACTTAAGCACATACCAACTTTTTTTGTTGGAAATATGTGAAGAAATTATTTCTGGATCCTGTTCTGAAGGTCTTTCTAAAAGAAAACCAGGCACCATAGTATATTCTCCGTGGCTTACAGTGAAAAATATTATTCTCAGAATTTAAATTTCCTCGGCCGCAACTTCTTAAAATGTATTGATTCTAGCAACTTTCATGGTCAAAGTTTATGCACCTATGTGGTTTGTGATTAAGACTAAGCTATTAACTATCTTAAGAGCTATTTGCATAAAATCATGATGTTGCCATGGTATTTACCAAACTCATTAAGGGCAGTCATCAAACCAGTAATTCAAAGAAACTGGTTTTTCGAACATTCAGAAAATATTCTGATTGTCATGTTAGCTAATGACAAAGAGAACATAAAAGTGTTGGTATTGCGCAGAGTATTAAAAGCACACCAGGAAAAGAAACCTTCAAGGAATATTCGTACTTTTGAGATTCCTGAGTTTAACTTTGAAGCTATGGACTACATTGATATCATATATTGGGCTAAAGTGAACGTCATTGAACCACTATTAACAAAACTGTGATGATAAAGTTGTTTCAAGGTGTGTTATGATTACAAAAACTGAAGATAATATCTTACTAACAAATAGCAAACTATTCCCTTTTCATAATCAAGCCACTAAAAAGTGCGTAAAACCATTAACGGAAACTTCTGCTGCTGTTTGGGGACCTTCTAGATGGAATGGATTTATTAGATCTTATTCAGAGTCTCGCAAACACATGCTAGTTTTTAACACCTAAATGTGATATAAGACCATATGTTAGTGATTGCCAATGTGATTGTGTTTTCATTAGTTATAATACCCTTCTTTATTAGACAATTTTGACTTATTTTTCAAAACTTTGGGGGTCTTGGGGCAGTATAGCGAAATTGAATTTAATATTAATTTTTTTACCGTTGTTAGGCCCGCCGCACATTGGATGCAGGGCAGGCGCAGCAGAGGCAGAGGGCAGGCAGAGGGCAGACATAGCACAGGAAGAGGTTTCTGCAAGGCACCGTATATTGAACACAGTCCTGGCAGAAGGCAGGCATAGCAAAGGAATAGGTTTTTGCAAGTCACCTCAGATTTGAAGCTAGTCAGGGAGCTTTCACCCAGTGGTAGAAGACGTGATATGGCGTGTGAATTAGAGGAACTTCTGATAGATTTAGATTCCAAGTCAGACTCTGAATTAAATAATTTAATTTTACTCTACTTTCTTAGTAAAAAAATCAAAAATACGAAAATTGTAATTTGCTTTATGCGCAGTGTCTAGTAACCTCTAATTCTTCTAATGGGTTGTACAAACTACTGTAGATTAATTTCACTAACTACAAAAATCTAGAATATTACCATTACTGTTCTAGTAATTCAGTTCAGTAGCAATATTTTCCCATAGCTCATCTTTCAGCTTCGTCCTCATGTAGTCTGGATTGCTTGTTTCATATAATACTGGATAGTCTTGAACTAATTGAATAAGATGTTCCATCACAATACACAAAAACTACTTGACAGAGGCGCAGAGAACACAGGAAAACTGTACGTCTACTACAACCAGATAGAGGCGGGAAAGAGTTATCCCTACACTGCGCCTGCCCTGCGTCCAATGTGCGGCGGTATTTATTGTGTGGTCTAAGAGAGACTTTCCCACACCACCCAAAAACAATTATCAAAAAAAGGAAATGTTTTCGCTCCACCCTATACTCCTCAGTGTTTATACATATTATATTAATTACGCTTGTGTGTTAGGAATTAGAAACGTAGGATGTTGAGGCAACGTGTCTGAGTTTACATGGAGGAATAGTCGAAAAACATTTAAGACAAAACATCATCAGTTCACCCAGCCGGGATTCAAATCCAGAATTTCCAGTTTCTTTCAGCTTCGTCCTCATGTAGTCTGGATTGCTTGTTTCATATAATACTGGATAGTCTTGAACTAATTGAATAAGATGTTCCATCACAATACACAAAAACTACTTGACAGAGGCGCAGAGAACACAGGAAAACTGTACGTCTACTACAACCAGATAGAGGCGGGAAAGAGTTATCCCTACACTGCGCCTGCCCTGCGTCCAATGTGCGGCGGTATTTATTGTGTGGTCTAAGAGAGACTTTCCCACACCACCCAAAAACAATTATCAAAAAAAGGAAATGTTTTCGCTCCACCCTATACTCCTCAGTGTTTATACATATTATATTAATTACGCTTGTGTGTTAGGAATTAGAAACGTAGGATGTTGAGGCAACGTGTCTGAGTTTACATGGAGGAATAGTCGAAAAACATTTAAGACAAAACATCATCAGTTCACCCAGCCGGGATTCAAATCCAGAATTTCCAGTTTACGGCATTCAATATTCTTGAAAGTTATGTTTGGGGATTTGGCATAATTTGGAGAATTCCAACTTTTGAGGCTGTTGTACCAAATCTGTGTTCTTTTTTGACATGGATCAATTCCAAAAAATAATTAAATATGCGGATAAAATATGTGCAAAGTTTTGCAGAACATACATAATTTATGTTAACCACCGGTTTTTTTTAATTAAACCAATCACACTATAGCAATTGTTGAAAATAAAAGGTTTCAAATTTTTTGGTAAAAAATATAGGATTGGTCTTATTGTTTTATACAAAAGGGTGCCATTCTTATTTTTTTATTGCTAAGATACTAAGTTGGAATTCATGTTGCTTAAAGATATTAACAATACAGATTTTTTAATGTGGCTCGTAAGTATTTTTTTTCGTGTTCAATGTGGCCCTTATGATCAAATAAGCATGCATGCTTTAGATCGTTTGGCCACCGAACAGGGTTAACTATTCTCCCGACAGTGTTCTGCAGTATTACAATAGATAGTAGATAAGGTATCTTCCACATTCTCTCACAAAAAAAGGACATGATTCTATATTTTCCACACGTGAAGGACAGTTTGAACCAATAGAACTCCTATATACCGCTGCCCTTTTTAATTTAGTCTCAACCCCTTCTGGTTTCACACCAAACTTTACATACTGAACGCTTTGGTAACATTAAAATATGCAAATTGAATGTTGACCTTTCAGTGGCTGGCTGCGCCTCGCGGGGAACTTACCTGACCTTGACACGAAAGGCCAAGTTTTAGTGCCAAATTGGCAGCTTCTTTGAATTATTTTTTATGTGTCTTTTTACAGTTATATGCCGCGAACATTCTTTCAGTTTGTCGCGCTTCTCTTTTTCTCAATTTCTCAATAAATATATTTGATTGATCCACAACAAGTCAATGTTTAAAGTAATTAATAGTCTAATATTATTGTTCACACAAACTAAAGTTTCAAATCGTAATAGACTGGATTACTTATAATGAGAGGTTGTGGTTCGAATCTCAGCTAGGTACACTGGGGTTTGTTTACCTCATACTATTTGCCATTATGATTGATTCCACTCTCATCCCACTCTGTCTTGTCTATATTTTCATCATCCCTATCACAAATATTAAAAATTAAAAAATTTACATTTTAAATATGATTCATTCTATAATCCATTTCAATTTTACATCTAAGGTTTAATAATTTTAAGATATTATAAATAAAAAGACCATCTACAAATCTTACGTACTACAAGCGAATAAAATTAAATGTTTCTTTTTTTTATAAAATATCAACAGCAAAATTTCAATCAAGTTATTTTAAAAAAATTGCGTGAAACCGAAACAATTTTCTGTAACACATCATTCTATATCTGTATGTACAAATTTAACTTTAGTGTTTGCTGTGTAGCGTTTTTTATTTAATGCAACACAGTTACTATGTTTAGTAAATAGTAAATTTACTTTGTTATGGCTGTAAGAAACCCGCACTGGTGGGCACGGGGTTTAAATGTCAACCTGTAATGTAAGATAGATTTGACGGTGATGGGTATAGGGGGGAGGTCAGGGTTCGATTTCAGAATGGGTGTACTGTGTTTTTTTTTTATCATTTCCCAATCTATCTCCAAGTAAATTTGATGGCACCTTTCCAACACAATGGAAAAATTATGTTAAAAAATATATTATTTGGAGATATTTAAAAACTTTCCACCTCTTGATTTATTAGGGTGTTTGTGTTTGAATCCCGGATAGGGCATTAAATTGGGTTTATATAAATCCTCATATGAGAATTTAGAGGTCTACTTTAACCATGAAGTATCAAACGTACTAAGTACGAGAAAAACATAATAATAATACTTTTATGGATGGAGCATAGCTATGATACAAATAAATAAATGATCACATGCTATAATTTAAACTGTTATAGTATCTATGACTAAATAAATGTTAATACGTGATCATTTATACTGTTAGAGACTAGTATCTATGACTAAATAAATGTTAATACGTGATCATTTATACTTTTATATTATATCTGACTCCTTAGCTCAGTCAGTAGTGTGACTGCCTACTAAGGTAAGGGTCCCGGTTTCGATTCCCGCCAGGCCGAAAATTTATCATTAGTGAAAATATGGGTTTACCCTTTCACATTGATCAATTATCGGTGGAGACTGGATGTTGTGCTTGTCCTAGTCTTATGTTAGATTGTAAGACATATGAAGCTACGACCGGTCTAGCAGGCCGGTAAAGGAAAATATATGGCTTAGATAAAAAAAAACTGTCCCAGCCCACAGCCTGAAACTCTAATGGATGTAAAATATATATGATTGCGTTGCAAGATTAATCAATTACATGTCTACAGGTCCCAAATTTATTTTAAAATTTTATTGAAGAAAATATCTAATATTTTTATACTGGTTCGTCCTACTATACAATTAATAAATATCTAGAAACTAAATATAAGTTGATAATGCTAGATGTAGTCATATGTTAGGTTAGTTTATAATTAATTATTGTGTTAATAAAATAAGAATAATTTTAAATGTATCGCTTAGCACCTTGATCAAATAAAAAACACTTGATACTTTTGATGATTCCTTCGAAATGATACGTATCGCTATAATTCATATAATTTCCGGTCAACAGCATTGGGAATTGTTTTCCCAAGCAGTGATGTTCCATCTAATCTTAAATAAATTCTGGTACATTTCCTATCACGAGAATAATAATAATAGTAACAATCATTAATAGTATTACTATTATTCAAACAACTAAAAATCATCACTTTGTGGCAATGATAATTAATACAATGAAGGCTAGTAGTCAATTTGAATTATTATTATCGGCAAGACTTACTTTATCTGAATGCCAGATTGCTAATGGCCTACTAAATACAAACTAAAGTTCAACTTGTCTAGTAAATCCCATACGTAAGTACAGTTTTCCTAAGATAGCGCGAAGAGACATTAAATGCTATTTATTCAAGTGTTTTACAAATCCCCTTCCTATCATAAATGCAACGTTGCTATACTGAACCTGAAGCTGTTCAGATGTCACTGTATAAATACCGAGTCTCAACAAGGTTTTGTCACATTACAACTTTGTATCTTCTTTCAGCGACATCCTCTACCACTCCTCTCCGTCAGTCATGATGAACATTGTGAGTACAGCACTGTAGGAACTAGAAACATCACATTTAGTACTAGTATAGTTCACTCGAGGGATAGTATTGGTTTAAAAAAATAACAAAATAAATATACATAGTCAAAGATAACATTTCTAGAGTTGTGAATTTTTGAAAACTGTTCTAGAGAACCCCTAAAGAAGGTAATAAAATCCTATCGGACAAAAATGGCAACAGTGTAATGGTCAGCGATCAAACCATGGCCTATTATATACTAAATCGCATCTTTGTTTTAGTTGGATACGATTAGAACGCAGAAAAAATAAGGTTATCGCTTTTTTTCCCCACGTATCACTGCCTGTTTGGGTTGTACACATGGTATTAAATCCAAACGTCATCGTGTTTTATTCAATAATTGTATGTTGAGAGAGATTTATGAATTTTCAAAAATGAAATCAGTCAGGCTTATAGAAATAAAAAACATATAAAGATCTAAATTATTTCTTCTCCACAGTAAAGTTTATTAAATTATTTGACAAAGGTATTTAGAAATTTATATGTATCAACTTTAAAAAATGATTGGAAAACACCTTGTAGGGGACCTAAAATAACATTGGGTTTCAAGTGTATGTGCTTAAAATTGTGAGGTATATTTACTTTCTTCTAAAAGTTAATTTCATGTATTTTCAATTATATTTTCATCCTAAAATATATATAAAAAAATTATTTCACAGTTTCATAAATTCAAATTTATATCTAAACTATTTAAATAATATACAAATATATAAATCATGAGCGCTTGGCTTATATTAAATTCAGTCCATTAAAAAGTGATGTTCTACATCCAACCTTTATATTAAACAAGCGTATTAAGGCATAAGTATCATATTGTATGTTCTTCCGGTGACGGCTGGGCCACGGTTCTAATCCTGGCCCGACTTGTTGATATGTTTTTGTGTCAATTGTTTCCCTCTCTCCCTCCAGGCAAATACGGGTAGACATAATTTAAACTCTCCCCTCCTCATCCTTCATATATGTGTAAATACGTGGGTAGTCCACTTGGGCTTTAAGAAGCAGAAAACAGCAAAAATAAAGTGGTTCATTTCTAAATAGTTAAAGCGAATATACTATGTGAGCTTGTGATAGCCTTGACTAATTAAATATATCTACAATCACAGCTATAATGGCATGTGTTTATTATTTTAATTACATTGTACAAACTTGTTTGTACATTACATAGTTAATATAAATTATAATTACTATTATATATCAGAATGAGAAATGTAGGTTTAACTAATACGATGTTTTTTTTAATTAATCTTCTTCAGCTGGTAATCTCTTGCCTTGTGGCAGTGGCTCTCGCCGCTCCCCCACTGGTCAAGTATGGTTCTAATGATGTAATCCCCATTTTGGCCCAATCCAGTGTTGCCAACGAAGATGGCAGCTTCCAGAACAGGTGAGACACTAATTTTTTTTTAAGTATTCTGCTAAGTTGATGACTTGTCTACATACCTACCTTCCTCTAGCTTATAAAATAATATATTATTAACTAAATTTTAAATATTTTAATAAATACGTTTTTTTTATAGGATCTTTATTTTTAAAACATCCTACTAAACTCAAATCTGTTGACATGGAAGTAAAGTGAAAAACTAACTTTAAATTTAGACATTTTGATGTTTTAAATGGCTGACAGATGAATATTTAATCTAAACACTGTTTTCTTTAAATTAAATACTAATTGTGTATACTAGAGAAATATATGTCGTATTCTAAAGATGCCAGACAAGTACGATACTTTGAAGGCTGAAACTGAAGTGCTAACTAGCCACTACCTTAATACTACTTTGACCTAAATTTTGTTGTGTCTCGTTATAAATCGAGAGGTTTATGTCTGTGAGCCGTCTACTGAAGAGATGAAACGCATTGCAGACGTTCAGAGGCCCCAAATTATTTTCAAAGGGCTTTGTTATTTTATATTATGGTACAAACCAAAATGTGAGTGAAAGGTATCAACATTAAACATGTAGCCAGCTTTCCTCAAAACATTCGACATTTTTTTTAACAGAGTAACACTAAATTCTGTTAGTTTGAGTTTCAGAACTGATGTTCTCGTAATAAATACTGCAGTGTAAATTTCCCTAAAATATGTTGTGAGCTTGAATGTATTCAGTTGAAAAAGAGTCAATCATTAACTCAGGTTAGTTTATTTGTAAAAACCCAGAGTAACCTGAATGTAAATGCCTTATTTTAGCTACGAGAGTTGGAGATGGAACCAAGGTCCAAGCTTCAGGTGTTCTGAAGAGCGCCGGACCCAAGGAAGAGCCCGCCCAGGAAGTTCAGGGAGCTTATAGTTACATCTCCCCTGACGGTCAAACGCTTGAACTGAGTTACGTCGCCAACGAGAACGGTTTCCAGCCTCAGGCTAGCTTCCTCCCCGTCGCACCCCCAATCCCCGGTGTGATCGCCGAGTCCTTGAGATACAACGCCGCTCACCCCGAGGAAGAAAAGTAGAAGAGGAATCCAAAGCTTTCCAGGAATACGACTTGTTGCTCTAAGTTATTAAAACATTTAACAAACCGTCATTACAATTATTACTCTCAAGAGTTACTCTTACAATCTGATAAAGACAACCATTTGAACAAAATAATCATTTCCCTCCAAAAGAAAATCGCAATAAAAGCAGAGAGACAATAATTGAAGTCAATATTTCACGAAGCGTGAAACAACTGGACACAAGATTTAAACTTTCTGCATCGATTTGGGGCTGATGTTTGTAAAACAAGAGGAACGATAAGACTTTTCAGTTACTTTGTGTTTTAAGAGACTTTCATATTGTTTATGTATGGCGATATTATGTATATTGCTCATAAAATCTGTACAAATGTATCCATAAATTAATCCAATTAAATATATACCACATAATCAACTTTATTGTGTTGTCAAATTTAAAAATAAAATTCTAGTCACTTCCTTTCTTAAATAAAAAAGGGAATTGTGTTTTATTGCACATATTTATTTTTATTGGAATGATCTACATTATATTAGAGGTTAGGATCAATTAAAAATTTAACTCAAAATATAAATAATTGTAGTATTTTAGTTGGTATTTTAATTAGTTATTTCTAAATGTATTTCCTCTCTTACTGAATGCAAATTCTGGAACACTCTTCTAAATTTTACCTCTATATCCCTACCCCATGTATGTGGATGGACCTAACAGAGAGCACTGGTGAAAATAACAATGTACTTAAAATTTAGAAGTTTATTTTAAATATAGCGAGTAAGGGAGAAAAAACTGAAAATTTTGTAGTTAAAGGTTTGATGGGCATTTTATTAGTCTACATGTTTTACAATATTAGGCATAGGGTGAAATTTGATTTAATTGTCTTTATTGTCCTATAAATATAACTATGTTTTGTGTTTGGTAATGGGCGTTAAATTCATTGAAGACCAAAAATATTTTAAATTTAATATTTATATTAGTTTATAACGTTTCCCTTAAGTAACTAGATCTACTTTAACACCATGTAGTTCTATAAAGTTAAGCTATTATAATATTTCATTATAATGTATAATTATTATTAATTAGTTTTATATACAGTTTATCAGAAAGCTTATTAACAGTTTAATCTAAAGGCAGGAATTGAGCGGGTGGTTTATAGTAAGTGTACCTACACTAGCTTAGAGAAAGGATAGGAAAAGCATAGTGTTACTCACATGTGTAAAACCACCCCCAGTGCAAACAGAAAAACTTCAACTCTCGACTTTATTACTTCCAGAATTCCATTGTATTGCTAACCTGTCTCCTTAAGCTTCCTAACCCCATTTGCAAGATGTTTATAACATGTGCAGATATTGATAAAATACATAGATACCTTTTTGATGAACATGAATATTCTTCATAAATTACTTATCATTTTAAAAGCATCTAATATACTAATAAAGCTACAGCAGCTTTAAAATGACGGCTGACACTGCTGATAAGAAATGTTGTATACATCTTTGTTCAAGAGTAAAGTGCGAATGTTGGTATGGGAACAAAATTCGCATTTTGAGATAGGAATAAAATGAAGATGTTGAGTTAGAATAGTATGAGCAAATGGGGTTAAGAATAGAGTGAACATTTTGATCTGGGAATAGAATGAGTATGGGGTGTTGAAAATAGAGTGATCCCGTTGCGATTAGAATAGCGTGACAATGTTAATGTGTGAATGGAGTTTGTATTTTGAGATGGGAATAGAGTGAGTTTGTTTTTAAGCGAAAAAAGTGCACATGGTGCTATATCATTAGAGGGAGCATGGTGTTATAGCATTAGAGGGAGAATGGTGTTATATCATTAGAGGGAGAATGGTGTTATAGCATTAGAGGGAGAATGGTGTTATAGCATTAGAGGGAGCATGGTGTTATATCATTAGAGGGAGCATGGTGTTATATAATTAGAAGGAGCATGGTGTTATAGCATTGAAGGGAGCATGGTGTTATAGCATCAGAAGGAGCATGGTGTTATGGGAATATAATTAGTATATTGTTATGGAAATAGAGTGAGCCTGTTGTTATGGGAATATAATTAGTATATTGTTATGGAAATATAGTGAACATGTTGTTATGGGAATATAGTGAGTATAATGTTTTGGGAATATAGTGAGTATATTGTTTTGGAAATATATTGAGCATGTTGTTAAAGGAATATAACTAGTATATTGTTATGGAAATAGAGTGAGCATGTTGTTGTTCTGGTAATATAGTGGATATATTATTATGGAAATATAGTGAGCAAGTTGTTATGGGAGTTTGGAGGGCATGATATGAATAAATATATTGTAATTAAGAATACATATATACCCACATTTTCGTGTAGAGACATTTGGAGAACTCACTCACAATACACCCGGCTGGGATTCCAACTCCAATTTTCCAGTCAACGAAAACAGACAAGATGAGGTTGACCAATTGAATTTACTATAAAAAAAATCACATTTAATTTTTTTTATGTATATTAACTTAAGAATCATTAACAAAACTCTTTTATATTACATATTTTCTAATTTTTGGATTATGATCCTATATTTTAGAATTAGGTAAAATTAACATTCAAAATCGATATTATGATTCACAAATGGGTGGATATGATGCATTTCTAACTGTTATGCATAAATGGCAAATAAGTATAAGGTAGGTAAGCCAAATAACGTCCCCCTTAACTCTAGGGAATTTTCTTGGCTCTAACTAGTATAGTGGAATATTATGAAAGTTGTAAATATTTACCCAATGGCATATTAAACTATTGTTATAGGGTTCATGCTCTGAGCCTTTCTTTGTGTAACATTCAGATGGCATTGTAAAAACAGCTTTAGCCATTTCCAACCAGCTAACCCACTTAATTTGTTGAAAGGGCCTTCAATATTATTTTGATCACAAAAGGTGTACACTGAGCGTCAAATTACTTTGACAGTTATTGACATGCCTACCTCCACTAAAAATCCTTTTGCAGAGATAGTTTTCTTGAACAGGAGTCAAATACGATGATCTTCCTAACTTTTTTAAAGTTTTTCCAGAATTTACATGGCAACGCAATTTCCATAGTGGAATTTTGAATTACAATGCTGTTGATCTTACAGACATTCCATCGGCTATAGTCTTTATCGCATCCTGCTATTGCTTTTCTATCCAAAGGGACCTTCTTTTCTTCGTCTGGTCCATCTTAAAAAATAAAGTGTTTTTGTAATTTGAAAAAACAGTGCTACATAAAACTTAACAATACAATTTTTCAAAAACAAATATTATATTAGAGTTCAGATAATATTTAACTTACCTTTAATTTGATATCCTACATACAATTTTCCTTTTTTATAATCCCCACCCCAACCTTCATTTTAAATTATGATTTTTTAAAAATACAATAGTTATTCGATTTTGGATAAAAATTTAATTTAATCAGATACCAACATGGAATTATTTTTTTGTCAATATTGGCCCCCTTTCTCACCACTCGAAGCCCTCATTATTTATAGTTTAAAAAATATTTATATAACCATGTTTGGATAAATATTAACTTTAGTAAAAACTTAAGTAATAGGAAAAATATAGAAGGAAATTGAAGCTCCAAATAACGCCCATGGCATTATATGTGTCATCAGTTGTGGGCATTATTTGGAGCTCCAGGTTTACCCACGTTTTAATTCATTGTCTTACTAAAATATACATAAATGCATGTTAGAATGGAAATATCAATTAATGTATCTGATTATACACATTATGAGCTGTAGAATGACTTTGAATATGTTCATGTAAATTAATTTATTAAATAATCTGTAAGATAAATCAAATTACCTCTAAATATTAACAGCATCCGTCTTGCTCGCCTCTCGCTGTTCAGCTAAAACAAACATGGTGGAATCGGTGAGTCCAGTGGATTTGGTTCTTGCCCTAACCCTTAGAGGCCAAGAGTATTCAGGATCATAACTAATATTGTAAAATGTTCAATGTTTGTTGTATAAAATGACGGATGGGCGTTATTTGGAGACCTGGCGTTATTAGGCTTAATTACCTTAACCTAAATTAAATGGCATATTTATTTAAGTTTTTAATAATTATATTCATATTTTCTCGATGGTGTTAGGATCTCGAAAGGTCATTGCCGCTCTTAAAAGTACGCCACATAACCTTATCTTGATCTAGTTATAGCCAGTCCACTACATCACACCTTACCCCTAGCTTGAACTATTTCTATCCAGACTATACCTGTATTACGTAAAGCACTTGAGGGGAGGTGGGGTACATCGTAGCGTTATGCTGCGTGACATGGGGGAGGGAAGGGGTTTAGGCTAGCGTAACGTAATGAAGTTTTAGTTTATAAACAAACAAAAATAATATTGTATAAACTTAAGCTTTTTGACACTTTTAAAATCGTGCGTTTTGTAAATACAAATAAAACTGTTTGACTAAAAACTGCTTCCTTTATTCAAAATCCTATTTATTTTAAACTTATAAGATCCGACGTGAAAATAACTAGTCTACTAAGAAAAACACAGCCTATTCGAAAATGACATGAGGAAAAGGTGCTTTTTTATAGTTGAAACTGGAACTTTAGGGGGCCATGGGGGGTTGCTAAAGCGTTGCGGAGCATGATATGGGGAGGATGTAGAAAAAAGCATAAAATTGAGCTAAGTAATACATGTGTGGTCTCTTATTCCTATATTGAGCTATTTTTATCCAGTCCTACCCCATTACACCCTTTCCCTATATTGAGCTATTTCTATCCAGTCCTACCCAATTACACCCTTTCCCTATATTGAGCTATTTTTATCCAGTCCTACCCCATTACACCCTTTCCCTGTATTGAACTCGTTCTGTCTAATCCACCTCATTACACCCTATTTCTATCTTTAACTAGGTCTATCCAGTCCACCTCATTAGACCTTATTCCTTTATTGAGCTAGTTTCATCAAGTTCAACTCACTACACCCTATCTTTATCTTTAATTATTTCTATCCTGTCCACCTCACTATACCCTATCCCTATCTTGAGCTAGTTCTATCCAGTCCACCTCATTACACCCTATCCTAATCTTGAACCATTTTAATCCAGTCCACCTCGTTACGGCTTATCCCTATCTTGAGCTAGAATGTCCAGTTCCCCTCCCTAAACCCTATCCCTACCTTGAGATATTTCTTTCCAGTCCACGTCATTACTCCATATCCATATCTTGAGCTAGTTATATCCAATCCACGTCACTTCTCCATATCCACATCTTGAGCTAGTTCTATCCAGTCCACGTCATTACACTATATTTCTTTAAGGTTAATTTTAATAATATTCTCCCATCTGCGTCTAGCTAAAATATGTGTAAATATGTTTGTAGTGTGCATGTAAACTATATAAGTATATATGATAGAAGAAGTGTTTTAATCAATTAATGCGCTGTCTTCTTAATTTTATTAATTGGTTTTAAAACCCATATTGCAACCAGATAAAAGGGTTTTCATTAATTTACCTACTAAAAAAAACTTAGTACTTTAGATAAATGTTTACGAATGAGGGGTAGCACAGCCGATTTAAAGGTTAAAATGACTGTTCTAAGACATCGTTCCCGCAATAGATTGGACTAGGCATCACTCTCGTAATATACTAGACTAGGCATCACTCTCGTAATAGACTGGACTAGGCATCACTCTTGCAATAGACTGGACTACGCATCACTCTCGCAATAGACTGGACTGGGCATCACTCTCGTAATAGACTGGACTAAGCATCACTCTCGTAAAAGACTGGACTACGCATCACTCTCACAATAGACTGACTACGCATCACTCTCACAATAGACTGGACTGGGCATCACTCTCGTAATAGACTAGACTAGGTATCACTCTCGTAATAGACTGGACTACGCATCACTCTCGCAATAGACTGGACTAGGCATCACTCTCGCAATAGACTAGACTAAGCATCACTCTCGCAATAGACTGGACTAGGCATCACTCTCGCAATAGACTGGACTGGGCATCACTCTCGTATTAGACTAGACTAGGCATCACTCTCGTAATAGACTGGACTAGGCATCATTCTTGCAATAGACTGGACTAAGCATCACTCTCGCAATATACTAGACTACGCATCACTCTCGCAATAGACAAGACTATGCATCACTATCGTAATAAGCTGGACTATGCATCACTCTCGTAATAGACTGGACTACGCATCACTCTCGCAATAGGCTGAACTAGGCATCAATCTCGTAATAGACTGGACTAGGAATCACTCTTGTAATAGACTGGACTATGCATCACTCTCGCAATAGACTGGACTACGCATCACTCTCGCAATAGACTGGACTGGGCATCACTCTCGTAATAGACTGGACTATGCATCACTCTCGCAATATACTGGACTATGCATCACTCTCGTAATAGATTGGACTAGGCATCACTCTCGCAATAGACTGGACTAAGCATCACTATCGTAAAAGACTGGACTACGCATCACTCTCACAATAGACTGACTAGGCATCACTCTCGTAATAGACTGGACTGGGCATCACTCTCGTAATAGACTAGACTAGGAATAACTCTCGTAATAGACTGGACTAGGCATCACTCTCGCAATAGACTGGAATAAGCATCACTCTCGCAATAGACTGGACTAAGAATCACTCTCGCAATAAACTGGAATAAGCATCACTCTCGTAATAGACTGAACTAGGAATCACTCTCGCAATAGACTGGACTAAGCATCACTCTCGTAATAGACTGGACTAGGAATCACTCTCGCAATAGACTGGAATAAGCATCACTCTCACAATAGACTGGACTAGGAATCACTCTCGCAATAGACTGGACTAGGAATCACTCTCGTAATAGACTGGACTAAGCATCACTCTCGTAATAGACTGGAATAGGCATCCCTCTCGTAATAGACTGGACTAGGCATCTCTCTTGCAATAGACTGGACTAGACATCACCTTTGCAATAGACTGGACTAGGCATCACTCTTGCAATAGACTGGACTAGGAATCACTCTCGCAATAGACTGGACTAAGCATCACTCTTGCAATATACTGGACTAGGAATCACTCTCGCAATAGACTGGAATAAGCATCACTTTCACAATAGACTGGACTAGGAGTCACTCTCGCAATAGACTGGAATAAGCATCACTCTCGCAATAGACTGGAGTAAGCATTACTCTCTCAATAGACTGGAATAAGCATCACTCTCGCAATAGACTCGACTAAGCATTACTCTAGCAATAGACTGAACTAGGAATCACTCTCGCAATAGACTGGAATAAGCATTACTCTCGTAATATACTGGACTAAGCATTACTCTCGCAATAGACTGGACTAGGCATCACTCTCGCAATAGACTGGACTAAGTATCACTCTCGCAATAGACTGGACTAGGCATCACTCAAAATAGACTGGACTAGGAATCACTCTCGCAATAGACTGGAATAAGCATCATACTCATAATAGACTGGACTAACCATTACTCTCGCAATAGACATGAACGCCAACGCCGGATAGATTGGGGTTTGAATTCCAGTCGATTGTACTGAGGGTGGGTTTTTTTCCTAAATTGTTTTACACTCTCCCTCCACGCAGATTCTGTTCAACCTTCCTCATCTCCCTACATATTAGCGTAAATAGTACATATCTGTATTATTTGAACAGGCAGTGAGATGCGGTGTCAACCAAAGATTGAGGAGAGAGAAAAATGTTGGTCGAGCTACATCGCTACAACTATGATGTTGATACGCCATTGACGATGTCTTTCACCAACATTTGGAACTGTATTATGTAATTTCATCTGTTTTATTAGAGTTTCACTGACATAAACTAAGACCTTGCTCTCCTTCTGGACCCCTGGCAGATGTCCAGTCTGTAATTATGTGAGGGAACGTCTACATCCTCTGTCAATCGGACACCGTGTCCAAGTTTGAGCCAGTGGGCCACTTTGAACCGATCAAAACATAATTTATCGCCACCGTGTTTGTTTGATCTCAATCGCCTTTAATTTCTTGCAACATTCTATATAATTTTTAATCCATACCTGTGGTCTCGCGGGAAAAGACGTTTGTCTCGTCTTGTCTAGTTTCATATTGTCCGGGAATATTGAAGTAGTATTTTTCTAAATGGTTTCCCAATATTCCTCTACACTAATGTTTGCACACTTCCTCAGAATCACCCCTTGCTCGACCTCTAACTCATTAGTGTAGAAATGCTAATGGGTTTTAAGTCAAGGAGCACACAACAAAAATAAGGAGTTGATAATGGCTAAGCTTAGGTTTAGGGGAAATGCAATTTAGTAGGGTGAAAAACTCGCAGTTGTGGTTCACATGAGAAAAACTCCGTCCTAGTGTACCCAACGGAGATTCGAACAGCGACCTCCCATTATCGGCCTGACTAATCTATGGTAGTAGCCAGTGCTTGCTGTAGATATACATTTAACGATAGTGGTGTCTAACAAATTCGCACTAACATTAATTAAAAATCGACTTTAATACACGATGAAGAAAAATTATTATTATTATTATTAGCACCGCGTCTTACTACCCGTTCGGATTTTACGCACTTACGCTAATGTGTAATGGTAGGGTGATTGTGAGATGAAATGGAGGACCTACAGTTTAACGTGGNGACCACCAGGTCACCACGTACAGAAGTCAGACACCTTACCCCTAGACCACCAGGTCACCACGTACAGAAGTCAGACACCTTACCCCTAGACCACCAGGTCACCACGTACAGAAGTCAGACACCTTACCCCTAGACCACCAGGTCACCACGTACAGAAGTCAGACACCTTACCCCTAGACCACCAGGTCACCACGTACAGAAGTCAGACACCTTACCCCTAGACCACCAGGTCACCACGTACAGAAGTCAGACACCTTACCCCTAGACCACCAGGTCACCACGTACAGAAGTCAGACACCTTACCCCTAGACCACCAGGTCACCACGTACAGAAGTCAGACACCTTACCCCTAGACCACCAGGTCACCACGTACAGAAGTCAGACACCTTACCCCTAGACCACCAGGTCACCACGTACAGAAGTCAGACACCTTACCCCTAGACCACCAGGTCACCACGTACAGAAGTCAGACACCTTACCCCTAGACCACCAGGTCACCACGTACAGAAGTCAGACACCTTACCCCTAGACCACCAGGTCACCACGTACAGAAGTCAGACACCTTACCCCTAGACCACCAGGTCACCACGTACAGAAGTCAGACACCTTACCCCTAGACCACCAGGTCACCACGTACAGAAGTCAGACACCTTACCCCTAGACCACCAGGTCACCACGTACAGAAGTCAGACACCTTACCCCTAGACCACCAGGTCACCACGTACAGAAGTCAGACACCTTACCCCTAGACCATCAGGTCACCACGTACAGAAGTCAGACACCTTACCCCTAGACCACCAGGTCACCTTACCCCTAGACCATCAGGTCACCACGATGAAGAAAAAGGAAGAGGTAAATTGTATAGGGATTTTTTTGTAATAACTATAATATTATTTATTTGAGGTATTCAACGTACAATTTCTGAACCAAATGATTATATCAGCACACTAGAATTTCTATGAGTAAGAGGGAAAGAGCCTACCAATTTTGCCGTGAAAGGTATTTTCCCATACCTTCTATGGTTATTTTACATGCCTCAGTCGACATGTGACCGACGGCTTACTTCTCTTTCAGAGGAAGTTCTGCTACGGATTTTGATCGCTAAGAAATAAATCCGTCGACCCCGACGGGGTTCGAACCCGCCAACAACATCGGGTCCTGAGGCGAGCACTTTAACCTCAATACCACCGAGGTCGACAATCCAATACTAAAGACAAATTATCTGTTTAGTCAAATGCTTTAGTTCTTTTTTTTGTTTTAATTCAACTTAATCTCACACCGATGGGAGCATGGATCAAATGTCAGACTCAGCTCGATTTGTTTTTCCAGAGGGTTTGGTGTTCGAATCTCAGCTAGCTTAATACTGTGAGTGGTCTTATCTTGAATATACTACCACTATTCCTACATGAAAATTCCAGTAAATTTCTTATAAAACTATGCCTGTATAATTTTTTGTAGATAAAATAGGTATATCCATGCTGAGTAGTAAGATCCTGTTGAAAAAATAACTTTTACATACTGGTACATACAAACTGTAGGAAGGAAGCCGTGAAATAGCTTATCAAAAAGATTTTAACCCAAAATAATCTAAATCAACCTCCGTACCCTATATTCCTACAAGGTTTCTCGGGGCCGGTCACCCACTGGCTCGGGCCAATGCACGCAAATCATAGCAAAGGGCGTTTATCTATACATTAATTTAAAAAAACTTATTTAATGATAGTAAACTTTAGGCTTTCTTTGTATTCCAGTGAGAGTCCCATACCAGAAGTATTCTATCTACAGATTTAAAGAGAAGTATTTGAGTTGGAGCTATTTATTGGTGTGGTCATAGATACTAACAGCTCTAGTGTATAAAGCATCAATGCATATATGTTTCAAGTTGTTTATAGATGGCCAATCACGCCTGTGGAGGTCGAGAGTTCTAAGCCACTAGACCCGCATTGTATTTGGTCGTTGGTGACGTAGAAGTTGGGTTTCGAATTTCCACTCACGTTCAAAGAGGTTCACTCATACTCTTTCCATGATGGTTAACCGTGTCCGTAATTAATTCAGTCTACATATTAATAAGTAATTGTGCCTCATTATTAATTGGGGGACGTGGACCAACACTGAATAGTCGCTTAATACCCGTCCCAGTGGCTAAATAGTTTGTTTTGTTTAAGCACCGCTTCTTACTACACGTTTGGGTTGTACGCCTTTGTACTAATTACATTAATGGCTTAGGGATTAGGTAGGTTTAATTGAGAGAAAGTTCATCCGTATTTGCGTGGAAGTAGAGTGGAAAACCATTTAGTGTATCTGATCGAGATAGAGCCCCCAATATCCCTGTTTTATCCAGTCTAGTCTAACACGAGAATAGCGCGTTAGACCACACGGTCATCGAAGTGAGTGCTAAATAGCTAGCGTAGCCAAGAATCAGTCTTTAAGAGACACTGGTTTTGATTTCAAGAGGTGCTGATGGAGACATCCATTGTTTGTATTTGCACGTTTGTAATACTTTTTTTTTGGCCTTATCTAAGTATCTGTTTGAACTGTACTAATAGATTAATAATGCAACTATACTAGTGATGAAGAAGGTAGCATTTTAGAGAAAATATACTTACATGTGCTTTTAGGGAAAATGTGAAAATCCTTAGGAAATAAAAACGCCCTCAGTACATCCAACTAGTATTCGAACCCCTATCTTTCTGTCAATGGAAAATACATTCTAACACGAGAGTGATGCGTTATACTATGCAATGGCCGATGCGGGTGTTTGCCATACTATCCAATTAGGAAATATTTAAGCTCTAGGGTTTCATATATAGGACTAGACATATACTCTCCTAGGTTTAGTTAGTGTGTAAGCAAATTTCTAAGTGCTCTTTTCAAAGTACGCGTTAAATATATCAATAAATAATTTCTTTCAATCATCAATTATCTTTCATATTCAATTATCTATTTTTCTAGTGATGGGGAGACCATTGTTCTTATCCCAACCAGTGTAATGAGGTATTTTTTACTAAATTTATTTCTCTCTCCCTACGTGCAAATTTGGTTACATTTCCTCTAAGCTCTTCTTTCCTCTTACCTACCTCATTAATATAGAATATGAGGATAGCTCAGATGGTTAGGTCTATTAAGATGCGGTGGACATAATAATTCTGTGTCTATAGAAAGTGAATGTTAAATATCTCAATAAATATTCTGTTTCAATTATACACGGCTAACTGTAAGCGTCAAACAGTCAATGCCACTGATATTACTATCTGGGCAGAAGAGCGGGTTTACGTGAATAAGCCGCAGAGGGATCACGTGGCTCACAAGTGAATCTGCTTTAGTAGAAAAGAAGTCAACCTTTGGCAACGAAACCGGGCACATTATCAGGTTTGTCTGTATCGACCGACTGATATTATGGTTCGATTGACCACTAAGATGGCCCCCTCTCTTCACATGTGTGCAGACATCCCGTGGGTTCGGGTGACTGTGCATGGATACCACCCTCTGAGTTGTAACATATGATTAATAATAATAATAATAATAATATTTAGCACCGCGTCTTACTACCCGTTCGGGTTATACGCTTAAGTACTAATTACACTAATGGATTAGGAATTGGGAAGGTTGAATTTAGAGGGAGTGAACCCGCATTTGCGTGGAGGGAGAATGGAAGACCACTTAGGAAAAACCACCCCCAGTTCACCCGATCGAGATTCGAACCTCGATCTCCCCGTCCTCGGCAGTCGAGCTCAACACGACTAGCGCGTTAGCCAACTACGCCACCGAGGCGGGTCACATGATTAATGTTTTAAGTATTTTCTAGAACTACTGATATCTATTTTTCTGTTGTTGCCTAATCTTCCGTGTTGAGCACCAGAAGTGGTACTCAACATTGGTTGAGCACCAGAAGTGGTACTCAACATTGGTTGACTTGGCTGATTTGTTCTTAAGAGTTACAGGTTATTGTCGCAAACCCTTGTCCTCTTTGTCTGAAACTAAATTAACATAAATGTAGCCTTTGGATTATTTCCCGCAAGAAAGGTGTACAGTTAGTATTATGTTATAGCCCTTTATGAGAGATGGGATTGATTCATGAGTCTGTGAGTTGATTTTTTTTAAAGGGGGAGAGGAGGGGGGTAGTGAGTTGTTCTGCGGAAGGGATTTGGAGATTGGGATTTTGTTTTGAAGCTATACTTTCTGTTTTTTGACCTCAGGTAATTTCGGTCTTTCGCTGTATCTTTTTTTTTTTT
>CABFWB010000639.1:23991-34926 GCA_902151455.1 Timema bartmani | reverse complement strand
AGTCGTATCTCCCCAGGGTTCGAACTATTGTATCTCTGTGTCCGTCTGCCTTTTTGAAGAATTTCTGGTTTCTTTCTTTAAATATTTCTTTAAGTGTTCTGGATTTTGTGACATTACGGAGGTCCGTTATTCTCGTTCTTGTATATAATCCTATCTTTCTTAGCACTTTGTTTAGCTGGCATTTAGCCACGTAGCTCCACGCCTCACATCCGTAGAATAGTGTCGGTTGAATGATTGGCTTGATGTGTTGGGCTAGTTCTCTGCCTTTCATTAATGGATATAGTTATAATTATCTAGTCATTCCTTTATTTTTAGTATTCATTATCTGTATCTTCCATGCACGTTTGCAATCAATGTTTACTCCTAAATATCGCGTCTCTTCATTGTAGGGGATTTCCTCTTCTAGCAGTTTTAGTTTAGATTTGGTTCATGTAGTCTCTTTTGGTCATGCATAGGGTTGTTGACTTTGTTGCGTTGACTTTAATTCTACATTTTTATTTCAGCCATTCTTCTATTGTTGTGAGATATTCTTGAAGTATTAGTCTGGCATAGAAGATGTCTTGTTGGGTTGTGTATATTAGTGTATCATCTGCAAATACTCTTGTCTTGATATATTCGTCTGTGGGTATATCTGCTACGTAGATACTAGATACTGTATAGGTTGTGGGCTAGTGTTGGGGTACTCCCGCTTTAATCTGGTGTTCTACTTGTACTCTAAATATTCTGTTTGTTAGGAAGCTGTTGATTAAGATTACTAGCAAGTAGGGATGAGGGTACCTTTTATTTTCTTCTTTATCACCCTCCCTCCTCTCCACCTTACCACTGTAAATATGCGGACAGTGCGGATGGGTAGTAAGACGTGGAGCCCAGTGAAATACTCTATCAAAACCAAAAAGTTATAACGAGGTGGTTAAGTTTGAAACCCATTTCCCCCCAATCGCCTGGAGAAAATATAACTTATTGTGTGTAGACCTTCAGTGGGGACCTAGAGGTCTATGGCGTTAGCCTCGCACTCCACTCAGTCACCATTGTCGTTAAAAGCTCAAGATTCAAATCTCAGCTGAGCTCACTAAGGGGGTTTACCCGTCCTCTTTCCACGATAATGTGGGTTCACCTTCCTTGTTCCCACCCTTGAAATTAAACCGTTAATTACCAGTGTGTTAAACATAATTTTGTCTTTTAAAAAACTGTGTATTGAGGCGGTTAAGGGAGGGGAGAAGTTTGACACGTATAATTCATTGTGTCAGGGTCAAACCCCTGCTTCACGAGGCAGAGAGATTCCATCTGATTATCCATAAAACGAACCTTATAGTTTCCCGGGGATTAGTCGCAGTTCTTGATAGCCAATTAATTATTTGAGCTCGCATGTTACTAGAAACGTACAGTGGTGAAATGCTCTTTAATTAAATTTAATAGCCAGGCTTTAGTGCAAGGGCTGTGGATATTAACGACTTAAGAGCCACTATCACGGCCGGTTAACCGGGTGGTTAAATGATCGACTATATTCGAATCGGGAAACGGATAAAAGTACGGTCATGTGTAATCTTTATTTTGCAACTAACAATTTTAAATTAATGAAATTATTTTTTTAACTATAAAATATTTCATTTTGTATTTTTTTTAAATAAAACCAATATATTTTACTCATTTCAATCCCTATGTGTTTCAATGAAAACTGCATTAAGCCCCAGTACGATACGATACCTTGCTCGAGACAACTTTTTAATATTTTTATGGACATTTTATTTGATACTGACGTTTTATGTGCTCCCTCGCTTAAAAAAGTAGGTCCTACCATTTGGTCTGTCACTAAGTATGTGTGTAGTTATGTTTGCGCCTGAGGCTATAACCAAAACAGTTCCATGGATTTCAAACAAACTTTAAATTAAATCTCTTATATGGTCATAACTCGAGAAGAAATTGTAATTTTAATTATTGATTTTAAATTATTGAGGTTCATTTATTATCGAACATATTTGGAAAAAAAAATTTTTTTTTAAAGTATTTTTAACGATTTTGTTGAAATTACATAGCTGAGGACTGGTTTACATTATAAATATAATTGTTTTTGATTTCTGTATTAATTTAAGGGTAATTTATGAAAATTTGAATTCATTTAAAATTGATAGAATATTACGATTTTGTTAAAAAATCAATATCTTTGGAGCGTTTGGTAAGATAAATAAGAGTTTATACGTTTGTTTATATTCAAAAATACATTCATTTAAAAGAAGTTTGCTAATAGCTGAGTTTTAAATATTTGAATCTTTTAAAAATTAATATAATAATTTTCTTTAAAATGTATATTTAACTAAACAAATATTTTTGAAGATTTTGTTCTAAACTATATTTGCTAACTACATGAAAAAGTCTGTACAATTGTGTCATACTGTTTGGTTAATTTTTATTTTGTTTTATGTGGTCCAGTGGTATGAGTCTATGTCTATAGATAGAGAGGTCTCAGGATCGATCCTCAGTGCTTCCAAAACTTATCTGTGAAGCAGTGAGTCTGTAACGGAGTCAAACTCAGCCTCGTTAAGAAAAACGAGGATATACTTGAATAAAGAAGTAACATCTCCTATTTAGAAATATAGAGATAAACAGCTGGAGGGCTACTTTAGTTTTTAACTTAGTAATATGAGAATTGGTCAGGGTTGTAAATGAACAAAACTAAAAGTATCGACCACTTAGCGGTGTGGTAAAAACTTTAAACTTGGAGAAATGGAAGATAAACCACTTCAACAAATCAAAATTTCAAAAAAAAATTCAATTTTAAAATGGGAGAGGTGGGTGGGTGGGGGGGGTTGAAGCAGTGAAATGGGGGCTGAGAATGATTTAAAAACTTACATAAAAACACCTCGTGGTGTTGTATTAAATAGAAACTTCTAAGATAATTAAAAAGCTATCAACGTTTTCTTTTAATATTTAAATCAAGATCTGGATTGAAAGAGAGCTATTAATTTCAAAAACCAATATAAAAAACCTTTGTAAGTGGGGTAGAAAATGTGAATACTTTCAAGGAGTTAGGAAGAGCATCCAAAATAATAAAAAATACTGAAAATTTGAAATTTTAAAACCTATTTCAAGAAATTGGGTGATCAAAACTTTATAAATTAATAGAAAAATATTATTTATGTGGAATAAAATTGAACTTTGACATGTAAGTAAATATACCTTTCCGTATAATCGAATGATGTTTGAATAGATGGAATTTCAAATTTGAAAAACGGGAACATAATTATAAGAGATTGAAATTGATATAACTAATGTGGAATACGGTTTTCTTTTTGGTTAAAAATTAAAATTTGGCAATCACGTAGAATAACCATGCTAGATAGCCAAATAAATCTTAGAATTTCAAAATGATAGTGAGGGAACCAAAAATGGGTTGAAATATCTCCAAAACTATTATAAAATCTACCTTTCAGTATGGCAAAAAAATTTAATTAAGCAAATTTGTTAAAGGACAACCCTAAATATCATAAAAGTGTAAAATATTTGAATTTCAAAAGGAAAGGGATAAAAAAAGGTGGAGGGGATAGGGAGCTTCAAAACTTATAAACTAAAAGGAAAAAATAAAACTGGTAGACAATTTTAATTTTGTAGTGTTTATATGCAGATGAAAATATCTAGGTATAAAAACACAAAAGTATAAATTACCTTAAAGAGGATCTATAACGCTGCAATTACATAGGTAATGGTGACATAATAATTAAAATAAACAACTGCTGGTGACATGACTCGGTGAAGTGTGATGATCTTTGGGAAACTATTATGTTCTTTTATTAATTATGTACAGTCCATATAGTAAATAATCTATTATTTCATTTACGCGCTTTGATTAACCGTTCGTTATGCTTTATTCTCAAACATGTTTCTGTAACAATGTATATTACTTCGTTTCATTTATCTTATGATCTTACTTAGGCAACTATTGCGCTGTAGTTGGCTTGCGTTCTATTGTGCACTCAGTTTGGGATCTATATAAGATTTTGTTTACAATATTTAATTTATTTAAAAACATTTTAAACCGCTATTGGTTTGGGATTGTCATAGTTGGTTTAGGTTTTTACAAGGAGGAACTTAAAACGCGTTGGTAGCTGGATGTTTAAAGTCCTAATTTGATATAGGTTGATGCGGCTTACCCATGTAAAGAACGGGTCAAACTACTAGTCTAATATAAATAATTCTAAAATACATTTGATGAAAATAAAATATATTGCTCAGTAAAATATGTTGTTTAAAAATAAGTAATAATATGTCTGATATAGCCTAAATATAATGAGTTTAAAATAGAGAGTATGGTTGATCTATACAAAAGATCAATACAAATAAAATCACTGACTACAGAAAAATAATTGTGTCTACAGACACAAACAACTGTCAAATGTAACTAAGCTTTTAAGAAATAGATCAATAGCTTGATGTCCATATTTGTCTCAGGTGTTAATTCGATGTGTTAAAATATCAAATCATTCACTTTGTCGTGGATCATTGATCATTGTAGGATAAATCTACTCTTGACCTACATCAGTTTAGAAAAAAACTCATTCACAAGAGGAGTTAGTGACAGGAGTACCGCTAAAGTATTTTTTAGCCTTATTAATTGTATAAAAACTTTATCCTCGCCAATGTTCTGAAACAAGTCCAGCCATTCTTCACAGCAATGATCAACAAGTGTACCACATTACGTATCTATGCTAGTAATTATAGAAATATTATTTCTACTTCCTAAGAAGAAAGATTAAAAAATCCTAATAAAAGGGAAATATCAGCTGTGTCAATGTCGAGTTTAAACATCTATTAATCATCTAAGCATCAATATTCTGGTCTTTGTTTAACTGTTGGCATTTTTATTTTACTTTATTCGCATGTCTTTAAATCTTTGTTTTATGGCTAGTCAAAAAAACATACTTTCTTACTTTGTGTGCTTTGTACTGTCCTCAAGAACAGGTCTTCACTCATAGTGGTCAAGAGATTCTGTTAGGAATCTTGAAGAGCCTGGCTGGCCTTGAGAAGCTTCTTACGATCGCCTCTTCCTTTAGTCGATATTTATAGATATCTGGTGGCTTTATTCCCTTCTCTAAATTTCTTACGATCGCCTCTTCCTTTAGTCGATATTTATAGATGTCTCGTGGTTTTATTCCCTTCTCTAAAAGTGTGTACTACGTGAGAGATTTTCCTGAACAAGAGTGACTGCCTCAACTAGGCAAGCCCATCTTTTCATCGATAGGAATTTCCAAGTTTTTAGCTTTGTTTCAATACTCTTCATGATATTTTAAAAATCTGCGTGTCTAGTTGATATGCTTTATATTGAAAAAGCTGTAAGTTTCCAAATAATAAAAAAATACTTTACTTCCAAATCGAGATACAATGAGCATATAACTAACTACTCAAATATAATTTGACTGGCCACTGTTGACGCATCATCAAAATGTACTGGCAACACAGATTGTCAGATAAATATTAAATTTCCATTTTTATCTTCAAGCTATCAAACAATTTTGTGCATCAGTAGAAATAAGTTTCTGAAGGGTCACAAAAGTTTCAATTAATTTATGTTGATTTTCATCAACTTGACTTGGCCTCACAAACTAAAAAGCAAGAGGGATTCTCCACTAAATATTTAAAAGTTGGATACCCTTAGAAGGTGTCCGTAGAGAATTTCTGTTATTTGACTGCAGCTAGAGATTATTTGGAACTGTCCGCATGTCCGCACATGGAAAGTATTTTAAAATTAGATGTCTCTAGAATTTATTTGGAGTTGTCGCCGTCTGGAAATATTTTAAAATTAGATGCCCCTAGAATTTATTTGGAGTTGTCACCGTTCTGGAAAATATTTTAAAATTAGATGCCCCTAGAATTTATTTGGAGTTGTCGCCGTCTGGAAATATTTTAAAATTAGATGTCTCTAGAAGATATTTGAGGTTTGTTTTTCTTCGTAAATGAATTTCAGTGCGTCCTTCTACTCCGTACAATCAAATATTTATTTCTCACATTTGTATATTTTTCTTGGGTCCTACTGCCAGTACGGACTATCCGCCAATTTTAAGGATAGAATAAGTGGAGGATGTAAGACAACTAACTGGTGGAAGACAATAAATATAAATATGTAATAAAGAAAATATATGAAACTCAGTACGAAAGTTTGTTTGATATTTTTACAAATCTCGACATTTGGCATTAAAAGCCAGCTATCAGTGCTGCGCAAACAACACCTTCCAAAATTTCTTATCACATTTTTAATTGATCAAAACTTTATTTGGCCAAAATAAATCAAACATTTCTCCAGTAGAATACATAGAGTTTAATTTTCTTCCCGTGGTGACCTCAACGATTTTTGAATATTTGTCAAGAATGTCCTGTAATTTAATGACAGTCTTTTATCTTCATTTAAAAAGTTTTCCATATGCCGCAATGCTCATGACAGATATTCACCAACTGTTGAGATTATCACGTAAACAAGAAGAAACATTGGAAAATATTTTATTTATTTTTCCCAAAAATATGATTTGGTACCAAAAAAAACTACAAAAATAATGGCCTTAACTCGCGTTTCCTACACTCTTACCTTAAGCCCATAAACTGAATTGTTGGTGACAAGGTCACTGTTCAAATCTCGAGTTTTACGGCAAGGTATTTTATCATAGGTAATTTACTTGTGAGATTTCCCATCTCTTTTCACACTAACTCTGGTAAGTTCCTTTTAGAAGTCAGAGGTCCTTGACCTTTTTGTGTCCAAGGGCCAAAGTTTATGTCTCTTGTTGGCTTGCGGGCCACAACGTTGTAACAACATTATAAGGATTGAACATGTAATATATTATTTTTCTGTTGGCGTCCTGAGTGTCTCAGTGGTGATGAGTGAACGCGAACACTCCCAAATATGTTCAAACGCACCCAAAATATTACTTTCTCCCTTCCTTATACACCAGAGTAGTCATTTGCCAGTTCAAGGTAAATTTGTAAAAAAACGTAAATTTTTTTTCGCGTATGGATAAAAAATAGTTGATCAAATAACTTAAAATGCATATTTGTTTTATTATTCAACTATCTGAATCTGTAGTTGTCATTTTTTCTTCTGAAATAATTTTAAATTTTTTTATGAGCCGGCGGGCAGCAAAATATGTTATGGTGGGCCTCAAGTTACTCGCGGGCCGTGGGTTGAAGACCCATGCAGTTTAAGTTATCTTTCTTGTTTTTTCTTTTTTAGTGCATCGCGTCTTTATTTTCGTTTGGGATATTCACATTTGTTACTTAATAAAAATAAAAAGGTATGATTTAGGTTAAATGTACCTGTTTTTGTATTAAGAAGAGTGAGAATCCATTTATGAAAAAAATACCTTGTGCACACATGGATATGATATGAACCCCGGCCTCCTGGTTACCAGAAAACTAGTTTCTAGCAATAATGACGCCTTGAACCATGTGACTACCGAAACAAATTTATCTTAAATTAAATATATTAACCATAATTCAAAATTGTAATTTATATGTAACTATTGCTGTGTGGTTCTGAAACACTTAGAACTATTTGCAATGAGTTTAAAATGTGTATACCTACATATTGATATTCCCTTCTTACAAAATATTGTCTATTTTCGTAGAAATAGTGTTTTAACATTAAAGGAATATTATTTGTATTTAAGTCGTGCTTCACGTCTTAATACTTACCCAAATAATTGTATATTTACATTAATTGGATAGAGATGAATAAAGTAGTGACTAGAGAAAGTGTACCCACATTCTAGCAGAGAAAGGGAGATGGGGGAAACAATTTATAAGATAAACTCTGTATATCTAGCCTGGCTTAGAGTCCCGAACTTTGAAACCAAACAAATCGAGACCATTGCCTTTGTCGACGTATCCACTGATGTGGTTCTTCGTCTTATCAAGTCGTATTTAATATATTAAAATATATTAAAATCAAAGGGTTTACCAAACACAAGTTCTGATTAGTAAAACTATGTTAATGTGGTACAAATTAGAACGCCATAGCACAAGTATTTGATAAATTTATTTTAGAGTGATATTATTATTCAATTAGAACCACGATTAAGTTTCAGATATGTCATTTTATGTAGGGTGGTTTCAATCATAAGTTTAAAAATATTTCAAGTTGGTATTCAATTACTCCCCTCCCCCTTTTTTCTCCCTCCAGACAACGATCTAAATTTACCCTCTATTCAGCCTTAAGATAGACAGCCAAACAAACACGAGCGGTGGGCGTGAATTATTTACAAGGAGCTACAGCTCCGGCTTTCAGTATTATTAAAGGTTGGTGTATTGGTTGGTATTTATTTATTGCTCTTTTTTTTTAACAAACATAGCTATGATTAATATCAACACACAGGCTGTAAATCATTGTAATTGTGGCACTGTCCATATGGAGGGAAACAAATTTCAATTAATTTAAATTAGTTGAAAAATGACACCTGTACACGGGAATCAAACCCGGGAACCTTTGACTTGGCTTGCCAATGCTCTATCATTAAGCTATCCAGGGTTCGTTCCATGCTCAGGGTCATTCTTCACTCATATGTTAGCTCACGTCCATCACAGACTCTGCCTTAAGCTTTGAGTGAAAAACTGCCCTGATCATGAGACGAATCCTGGATAGCTCAGTGGTAGAGCATTAGTGTACTAAGCCAAAGGCTCCCAGGTTTGATTCCCGCGTCCAGGTGTTATTTTCCAAATAATTTAAATTAGTTAAAATGTTCCAAACAGACCCAGCCAGTGGTTGGAAGCTGGTCATGATGATGATGATGATGATGATGATGATGAAATATAGCTATTACCACTCGTCCATAATATCTAAATATTTGCACTGATGGGGTAGGGATGAGGGAGTTATAGTTTAAAGCTTGTGTATACGTATTTGCGCGATTAAAAAAAGGAGGCAAACCACCTAGTAATAAATTACCCCAGTACAACCGTTTTGTGTTTGAAATCTCAACATTCCTCTCACTAAAATATCAGAAAAATACGAGAGTCTATTATTTTATTGGAGTGTCTTAAATTCTGGTATATTTTAGTAAAGAAAACATCCTTTCTTCAATTAAGTCCTTGTCTGATTCAAATATAATGATTTTAATAATACACTATTGAGTATTTTCCTTGGAGTTCGGTACATACGACTATATATATATATATATATATACAGTACAAGCTTGCCTGACCTTGACCTGAAAGGTCGAGTCTTATGTTAGATCTCAACCCGGACACAATGAAGCTCTTGTATTTAACCATAATTTGTTTTCATTTTGCTTTAGGCGAGTGAAAGTGTAGTTCCTCATAAATAGCCTTCTGGTCCCTAATACAATAAAATAAATAGATTCACCTTGTGTTAAATATAATTTATAAAGCCTACTCCAGTGGATGCATAGTCTACGGCGTCACTCACAATAGACTGAACTGTCGATGATGGAAATATCGGATTTTGAATCCTGGTTGGATGTAATGAAGGTGTTTTTTTCTAAATTATTTACTACTCTCCACCCAAGCAAATTTGGGTGCATTTCTACCATATTACATTTTACACATTTCTAATATATTATTGTAAATATTCGGATAGCCTGAACGTGTAGTAAGACGCAAATACACAAATAACTAAATCAACATTAATTTTGAGCCTCCCTTAAAAACAAAGTTTTCCACTCCTCTTATTGGGTAATCGTATCTAACGTAAGCTTTATAATCATACAGCACACTACTTACAAACTATCTTAACATACGATACAACCAATTATACAACACACTCAGCTCTAATGCCTGGATGTAAACTAATTGGAAAGCAGAATTAATCGGTGTAAGAATTTGAAATGTCTTCATCAGCAAAACCGTGAAACAAACTATGGCCTTCTAGGTCAATCCCTCTATTCATTTATAAACTTACTTTTATCAGTCTTTGTGGCTAAGAAGTGTGGCTATATAGCTACGTATTCAGAAATTGAGCTTAAAGTACGTTATTATCACTAATAATTATTATTAAAACATATATTTTCAAATCGTTTCTATTTTTCAAAAGGCTTTGCACACTATAGCGGTAGCAGTGAAATTTCTAGTTTTACATTATAATTTTCCAATTATTTGAAGTCTTCTAGGTAAAGTACATGGAAATAAATAGAAACAAATACTCAATTAAGAAACCATATTTTTATCTGTGTAGATAATACAGTACATCAGAAACATAAAATTAATATCTACGATATTACTCATTACTGCAGGGCCTACTTCTCTTTACTAACAGGGATATATCTCGACTTATTTTTACAGTTTTTATAGAATTTACATTTTTTGGCCAAAATAAATCAAATATTTCTCCAGTAGCAACATAAAGTTTAGTTTTCTGAACATACTAATATCAACAAATCTTGAATATCTGTCAAGGATGTCCTGGAATTTTGTCAAAACTTTTCCTTTTAATTTAAAAAGTTTTGACAAAATTCCAAGACATCTTTGACAGATATTCAAGATCTGTTGATATTAGTATGTTCAGAAAACTAAACTTTATGTTGCTACTGGAGAAATATTTGATTTATTTTGGCCAACAAAATTTAGTGCTATAAAAACTGTAAAATTACTCGCGCTCCCTTCTGCCGCACCTTAACATGAATAAACTTTATTTGTCTTTGGCATAGCAAAAATACATTTTTTTACCGTTTTTTATAGAAAAATTTAATAACAACATTTTAGGATTGCCATCTTTTTCCAAACTGAATAGAGAACATTTTTACCAAAGACGCTGCCAGAACATTTTATGATTTCCATTTGTTGTGTACTTGTAAAATTTAACTGTATTGTTTGAATGTTTATAATATTAGTGTAAGTATTTTATGAGGGCTCCAGCATGTATTTTTTCTGGTGTTGGTCTAAAAATTTTGGGAACCCCTACTCTAAGTCCTTTTTTTGAAAAAGTAAGATGCCCCCTTTTTTTTT
>CABFWB010000639.1:0-23862 GCA_902151455.1 Timema bartmani | reverse complement strand
GGGAGAACCCTATGAAAACCTTAGATACCAAATTTCATCCCTGCCGGTAAAATGGTATCGACCCTAGTTTGAGGTATAGACACACAAACCGACGACATCGCGAAAACAATTTTTTAAGTTTCAGTGGATCATGAAACGTCTACATCCGTCAAAATATCGAATTCAACTTTTTTGACTACCACAATAATTACTCTCTATTAGGGATCGCAAGAAAGTAAGAATGTGTTGGCTTAACAACCATTAGCTTCTTGCTTGGGGCGTGTAATCCTAAATTCCTATTTTCCTTTGAAAAGTAACAGTAATATTTTATTTTTTCAAAGACACTCTAAATAATTGTGCTACTTTTGAAAATAATATATATTTGTTTATGAATCCAAGCAAAGTGTATTTTTTGGAAAAACTTGTATTTAACCTTAATGAGAGATACCTATTAGATACTTTCGTTTTTGTAAAATGTCAGAGCAAAATGATAAAAATTGAAACTTTTTTCATATTTATAAAATAAGATTTCAAAAATGTTGATGGGACATCATACATCAAGTCACTTTATCAGCTGTCACTTTTGAAGGTATTATTTATTTATTTATATATATATATATATATATACGGTATGTATAATTAATGTTATTAATGTTATTATATATATATATATATGTATGTATATATAATAACATTAATAATATGGTAAAAAATTATCATGTTGGCAGCAAATAAATAAGTTTTAATTTTCTAAACTTTTTTTCAAACCAAAATCTAGGTCCACACATCAAATTTTGATTGTTTCCTCTAGAAGAACATTACAATTTTTATATGTACGAGTCAACTAATCTGTGATGCCGATTTAATTTTCAGCAACAAAGAATCTGGCAATGACCTCTTTTCTTTTCATATGTAGATTAAAGAAATCTTACTTCAAGGGAAAAAAAAATGTAAACATCGTTCTGTTCAAAAGAAGGAAGCTACCAACACATCAATGGATATGACCTTGGACTGTATGTACTCTACATTTCCAAACTTTTCACGTATATTAATAGAAGCTATGTTGTTAGTATTCGAATTGCAAAAGCAGTTGCGGTGAAGTGCTTCATACAAATTAGGACAAATAATATTTAGCTTTGACATTTCTAAAGAATTGATGACCTTTTTTTTTATGTAACGTCAGTTAGTTAGCTAGAAGATGCAGGTGTTGTAATTAGCAGTGTGTATGTGGATGTGTGTGAACACCTGTTGAATAATTCATACTCATTCTATGCAGCTGAGTACACGAGACTCCTTTACCTCCCTCCCCCAAAAAGGTATCAGAAAACCATTTCTCGTGTAAATCCTTACTCTCGTCATTTTAAATACTAAGAAATGGATTTAGAGAATGGATTCAAGGCGTTAGACTCGCCATGTATTTGGTCAAATGTTGACAGGGTTCGAATCCCATCCGAGGGCTTTGGAATAAGGAGGTACTATTCATCCACGCTGATCCATGTGCACAAAATAATTAAAAGACTTATTCTGTAATAAAAAGAGAGTATAGCCGGTTGGGTTTAAACCTTGAGACTCTGGGTCAAAATCAAACAAAATAACCGCGCGTAGAGCAATTATTCAAATCAATTTGAACTATAAATGCAGTAAATGACATTAAGGCACGAAGCAACGGCTTCGGTGGCCACATGATCTGAGGCATCTGGACTACTGATGACGGTAAGATAGTAGTTTGATCCCCGTCGGGTGTAATGAGGGTGTTTTATCCTAAATGGCTTTACACACTCTCTACACGCACACCCATTACTGTTTCCAGCCTATGCCCTGAGTCACTTTTTTACACCCATTACTATTTCCAGCCTATGCCCTGAGTCACTTTTTTACACCCATTACTATTTCCAGCCTATGCCCTGAGTCACTTTTTTACACCCATTACTGTTTCCAGCCTATGCCTTGAGTCACTTTTTTATTCAAGCTATGTATATTTTCCACTACCGGCTGGCTAGGCATGTCGTAGCTTCATATGCATTATAACCTAACTTAAGACTAGGACACGCACAACATCCAGTCCCCTGCCGTCAATTTATCAATGCATCAATAAAAATGTATCAATGTGCTAACTCTGATAGGGCGCCTCCCCAGGTGGTGAATAGGGGGATGCTCTCCTCTGCTTGGTGCCCTAGGGGCTCTGGAAACATAGACACAGGCGGCAACTGAGGGGTCAAGCGGGGGAGGGTACCAAGCAATTAAAATACCCGGGGGCGGACCAACAGGCACAAGTTGAGGTAAATTGGTAATGATCAATAATAGGACAAGTAGTTTTAGTGGTAGTTATATGTTTAAATTCCAGGAAGTTTATGTGTAAAAAAAGAATTTAGATTAACTAAATAGAAGGCATACTGTAAAACGAACGTAGCAGAAAAATTCCTGATTTGTAGTAGAATAAGATGTCAGGACAAATGTACAAGGACGTTTAAAGAAATGTGAAAGGGTAAACCCATATTTTCATCAATGATACATTTCCGGCCATGGCAGGACCCTTAGCTAAATAGACAGTTACACTACCGACTGAGCTAAGGTGTCGGACACATAGTGTGTCAGGTGAATTTTTTAGGAATATCCCCACAGTCCGCGTCCACCCAGCCGGACTATCTGTACAACAATGGGTTGAGGAGTGAAGGAGCAAGAGTTCAGAGGAAGTGTACATACATGTGCTGAGGAAGAGAGAGAGAAACCATTGAGTAAAAAAAAAATATATACGATACCAAATTGGGATTCAAATCTCACCCTTCTCATCATTATCAAATCAGAAAAAACGTGACTGACGCCTTTTTCCACGTAGCCACCGATGCATATACATATGTTAATGTTAAACTAATATAGAAGTGTTTGTGTTTTTTTTTACTTCATCGTGTTCCCTATAAAAGAAGAAGTATTGGGATCGTTATATATATATATAATTCAAGATTTTGATCGATATTGACGTTTAATGACCGCATTAATCCAAAAAAATAATTTCGTCCTAGAGCCGAAACCATTTTACCGATCAGGCCAAAACATTGTAACTTGTTTAGAATTTTCACAATGCTCCAAGGAGAGTTTTTTTTTAGAATTAACCATCGAAGCCTATAACTAAGGGTAGTTGACGTAAAGGTGGAAGGAGAAAAAAAAATTATTTTTTTCTAAATTTTATCTAAAAATTTTGATTATATTTCGTATCTAGGCAGAGTTTTACTTTTTTTCTTTTAATAATAGAGTGATTTAGAGGATAATTTAAATAAGAGGATATCTCCAATTTTGATCGTATCTCCACATTTCTTTTAGAAACTAAATAACTTATTAAGGCAAAGTTTTTTGACTATTAAAATTTAAAATAATTATTTTAAAAATGTTTTTTAATAAAACTAATAATTTATGAGCTATAAGCACTTTTTAATGGAATTTTTGGAAATGTTAATTTGAAAATTTACAAAACACTCCAAATAATCATAAAGTTTTTAAATTAAAATCTCTAAAATATGGGAGCCAGACTTGGGGGTAGGCTCTCAAAACTAACAAAACTAATAGAAACCATAAACTACTTCTTGGTGAGAGAAAATTTTGAATAGGAGACTAAAAAACTATAAAAATGAACGAAAATCAAACCAAGTATTATCGAAAAGAAGGTGAATAAAAATAGCCAATACACTATTAACATTTTAGAACAAAACTAGCGCCCCACTGGTTGTAAAAGAATAATTAGAATAAATCAAATCTGCTGACATAGCGTCGTGAACGATTATGCCCTATAGTGAGGCATAATGTTCCTTCTTTTTTAATATATTACTATAAAAATGTTTATTATTTAATTTATGCTCTTTGGTGAAACGTTAATCACTTTTTTTTAATCATGTTTCTGTAACAATGTATATTATTTTATTTCACACCTATTACTAACTATAAATAAATGCCTCCATTTTAAAGTAAAGGATAAAGAAGCTAAAAAGTATGTGAAGTGTATCATACGATTTATTTATAAGTATTTAAAGAATCAATGATTGATTCAAAATAGTGTACCTATCCAGCTTGATGCATCAGCCTATTTTCCTAGTCCCGAACATGAATGGACAAAAAGCAAATCTATATTACTGGAGGTCCACGATTGATTATTAAGGAAGACCTAAAATTAATTTGTTGATAATATTCATCAAACCCAGCTTTCTGGTTCGAGGGTAGGCTGTCCTACTTTAAGTTAATTTGTAATTCGGAAGATGTGCTTAAAAATATCGCACAGCACCCAATATATGTTATTAACTGACTTACCTTATTAATACTCCTTAATGTAGGGTTGAACGAGAGCAAAGAAAAGTCTAGTGTATTTTCAGTTTTTATGAAAAAAACTTTTTTTGACCAAAATAAATAAAATATTGCTCCGACACAAACATAGAATTTAATTTTCTTCACATGGTGACCTCAAAATTTCTTAAATATCTATCAAGTGTGTTCTGGAATTTAATGACAACTTTTTCTCTTCATTTAAAACGTTTCTTAGCTGCTAATGACAAATATTTAGGAACTGTTGACATCAACATGTGAATAAAATTAAACTTTGTTTGTACTGGAGCAATATTTTAGTAATTTTGATCAAAAAGATGTTTTGCCATAAAAACTGAAAAAATATTGGTCTTTTCTCGCGTACCCTTTCATTCTACCTTAACCTTGATGGGTAAGAAGGATAAATAAAGCAAGAGTCATACTAGAAAAAAAAAATGATTAATAAATTAATATTTTACAACTAAAATCTTTTTATTAGAATAATGTGGCCGTATAATGCCAATCACCAACGACCTTTCATCTGACGTTTTATTTAGTGCCACGGTTTTAACTCATATAATTGTAGAATTAATAAGCTAATATATTCAAACATTTATAGTGGATGCGGTGGACTTAGGCTCGTTTTTCGTTGAGAGGCCGCAGTTGTGTGTTTAGCTAGAGTTAAGCAAGTCTAACTTGGGACCAGTATATGTGTCCTTTGCATTAGTAACCCGGTGATATTTATGAATTTCGCCGAGCCCAGGTAGGCAAGGTTGCAGTATAAATACCTGCGGATTGAAGATGAGACCGCACACCACCTCTAGAACATCTTTAGGTATCTTCTCTCCTGAGTTCAACTAGTCCTCATTCACCAACATGAAGCTGGTACGTATGAGTTGGTTACACACATGAAGCCTTTGTCAATTCCGGACATTTTTATCGGTAGCTTGACAGACATGAAACTCTTGAATAACAATCGTGTCGATTAGTCTTTTGTGGGTTTTTTTGCAATTATATTAAATTAAAGTAAAAATTATGGTTTCCAAAAAATAAAATTAATTTTATTTAACTTATTCTAATATTTATATTAAATCAAAAAAATGTTTTCAGTCTTACCAATTACACTGGCTTTCTGCTAACGAGATTGATAAAGAACAAAAAATGTATAACTTCACTTTGGAACCGAGTTTTTATTTGTACGCTTAAAACAAGATATATAGTACTAGGATATGTAATAAGGAAGGTATATAAGATTCAATTCATCTGCAGGAGCAAAGCAAAAGTATGTTAAAACTTTAACTAAAAATAGTATGTAAAGAACAATCCACCTGTGCACAGTTTCGGAATTCGAACCAAATACATCCAGTTGACTGTGACCAGGTGTGATGTGAATTAAACAACTTAGGCTACTAAACTACTGCTGTGTCTAGCTGAATTGTTAAGTCAACTAAAATTTGTGTTTTAAGAGAGTTGAGCTTTTAAATTTCGCAAATCATAATATTTTGAAAACAAATTGCAGGATTTATTTATTACGATATTAACAGGTAGTATACCTAGCTTGGATTGCGTGGTTACCTCGGGCAATACTTTTATTTGCTTCTAACATACCAAAATAATTTCTTCATTTGATTTCTTCCAACCCAGTTTTTAATTAATTTAAAAAATAAAATCTAAATTTTAAAATTCCGGCCTCGAGATGAACATGTTTGTGGACAGCGGGTACTATTTTTTAAATTTCAGGTCTTTGCATGTGATAGATATCGCACAACGCTCATAACAGACAGATGTAAAAACTCTTCTTTTTATTAAAAATAATTTGGAGAATTTATTGATTATTTTCTTCTTTTTAGAAAACGTCTTAAGTTTGAATATTTTTTGTAATTTTAAGCATGTTATAGTATATATAGCCATAATAGATAAACATCTTATAACGTGTTCAATTTGTTTCCCAAACTATCAATTTAAAAAATATATATATTATAATTTTATGAATTCCTAAGTAGCATAGATACTAACCCGCTTCGGTGGCCGAGTGGTCTGACGCGCTGATCTCATGTTGGATTAGACTGCCGGAGATGGGGAAATCAAGGTTTGATCATGGTCGGGTGCACTGAGGGTGGTTTTCTTAAATGATTTTCCACTCTCTCTCTCCAATCTAATGCGGGTGCACTTCCTCTAAATTAAGCCTTCATAATGCCTAGCCCATTAGTGTAATTATTAATACTTAGGCGTATAACTTGAACGGGTAGTAAGACGCGGTGATAAATATACATACTTAGAGTCATATTCATAGTCCAGTGCAGCTCGAAACCAAACGTAAGATGGCACCTATCTAAGCTCGAATGGAATGGGCTATAGTGCCACACTTGGGACGTATGAAGTCTGCCTATGAAAATAGCCCAAATTATTATTTCATGCATCTTTTTCACTAGTAAATATTGACGTATTTCACTTTGGAAATCGGGGTAAGAAACTTGCAATGCTTTTTTTTATTTAATGTATGAAATACCTTCTTTTTGTTGCCTAAGAATGATTGAGAATCAAAAACCCTGGTGTTCTATATTTGGTATTAAATATAAAATATAAATGTGCGAGACGGCTTGAAAGAAGGAGCTGTGTTCGATGTAAATTGAGAGTACGGACAAGCCGCAGGAGGTGTGAAACGTGGCAAAGGCTAATATCTAGAGATTATAACTTCGTTGGGGGCTTCTTTCATCAATATTTAACGTCTGGTTGGAAAGCTTACCATCTCAAATAAATGTATAATGTACAGTCACGTTAGATGTAACATGACTTATCATTGATTTTTTTTACTTTTCACTATGCTCCACGTCTTACTACCCAACCCACATGTATATTGGGGTAAAGGTAAGAAAGGGAGTAATTAAGATTAAGAGTACCCGAATTTGAATGGAAGGGAAGTATTACACAGGAAAAATAAATTCAGTACAGCCCTTCCTGGCTACTGTAAATCCAGACAGGACGATAGTAATACTATTCTCCACGTGTCCATCGGGAGACATTACTTAGCTAACCTTTTTTTACGCGCCTTAGTACCCGTTTGGGTTATAATGCATACAATTATTACGATAGTAGGATAGGGAAGAGGAAGGTAGAATTTTAGAAGAAATGTATCTGCATTTGCATGGGATTAGAGGGATTGGAAATCATTTAGGGAAAAAAACACCCTCAATACACCTGACCAGACCATGCGACCACCGATGAGGGTCTTAACTAAGATCTTCTGAATTTTCTGAAAAAATATATATATTTCAAAGATTCCTAATTCAGGAAGTTTGTTAGATTGTGTTATTTCTCTTTGACTACGTGATTTTGTGAGAAGGGGACTTCAATAATTGAGGTTTGATTATTTTTCAGTTGATCGTCGCTTGCCTTGTGGCCGTAGCTTTCGCCGCTCCCCCACTAGTCAAATACGGCCCCAACGAGGTCGTCCCAATCGTTTCTCAAGCCAACATCGTCAACGAGGATGGAAGCTTCCAGAACAGGTGAGATAAAGTGTTTAACATTTCTACGGTCAACACTAAGGTTACTAACAGCTATAAGGGGAATTTATAAGTAGGTTATATTAGAGGAAGTGCACCCACATTTGTGGGGAGATAGGACAGGAAGCTCCCATTGTAAAACCTGCCACCCGGCGTCCGAAATTCTAGCCTCAAACTCCCTGTCACCAGTAGTTCTGTAAATCGTGAGCCTTACACCTTAAACCATGAGGTTACCAATTTTACGCAATTTAAGGGCTACTAGCACCTTGGATAACCCTTATATTGAGCACAGCCTCACATACCTCTTCAACTTCCTTAGGTAATTGTGACCTTACTGAGATTTAAAACAAAATTTCCTCCAGGGTAGAAGGACCACATTAAAAGGTGTAATGCCCCAGAATCTTAATTACTAAAGTAATAATTATCATGCCTATAGGAACAGGATAGTAAGGGTGAATTTATAAGCGTCTAGCAATATACAGGGGTCAAGGTTATAATCCTGGCCTGGTGTATTCAAGGTAGTTTAACACATTCAATATGTAATTGTGGTTTTCAAATCCTCTTTCAACGCTAATCAAGGTCCACGTCCCTTAAACAGCATTCATTAAACCTAACCCCTAAATTAAAACATGGGTGCATGAAACGTAATCATGAAAATAAATTAATTCAAAGGGAATTGCCCTTCACCGGCCATCGTTCGTCAGGAAAGAAGCGGTTGGGCAAAGTTTATTGGCATTAATGACTGAACAATATTGAACACAGCCTAGACCACGAGAGTGGGTCGTAAATCTAAAAAATAACGACAATTTTTGTAAGCTAGGATTATATATGGGAGCCGAATGCACGCATAAAATTGTGCTGTGTTTCAATTATTAATAAAATTATCTTATGGACTTTACATCGAGTTTTTAAACTGTTATAATGAAAAGTAATTGATCGAGAGTCTTTAAAACAAATATAGGGACCTATGGCAGCATTCAGTATAGAATCCAACGGGATTGTATTTTTGCCGTGTCACTGACCATCCAGGGTACACGCATTTCAATTACCTTAATAGGGTGGATATGAGAGAATGTACCCGTATTTGTGTTGAAAGAGATTGATAAAACAGTTAATAAAACCCACCCTCAGTATACCTAGCAAGGATTCGAACTCTGACTATATGAGGCTGGTATTTATTCTACATGTACACCGATGAGGATCATCTAATCAACCGATTTTTCTCAAATCTAAATATCACAATATGTTCCTTTTTTTCTCTAGCTACGAGAGCGGAGATGGAACCAAGGTCCAAGCTTCAGGTGTTCTGAAGAGCGCCGGACCCAAGGAAGAGCCCGCCCAGGAAGTTCAGGGTGCTTACACCTTCATCACCCCCGACGGCCAGGTACTCGAGCTGAGGTACGTCGCCAACGAGAACGGTTTCCAGCCTCAGGCTAGCTTCCTCCCCGTCGCACCCCCAATCCCCGATGAGATCATCGAGTCCTTGAAATACAACGCCGCTCACCCCGAGGAGGACAACCTTCCTTAAGCTGAATTGGCCGTACGACCCTCACACCCCAAGTATATCGACATCGCTATAAAACACACACAAGGTCTACTGTGTCAGACTTTGGAGAATGTACGTGCTCTGGAAACGTTTACCTTTTAAGATCATTCGACGAAGAAATTCTTCAATCGTCTTCTGGAGAATTTCTAGTTTCTCAAACTTTGTGATCGTTCTTGAACGGTCTACTTTCTGAATAAGTTGATGCAGTTTTGTTTTTATTTCGTAAAATAAAGTTGCATCTACTCACGTGTATATTTTTCACTTTGCAGGTACTGTCCAACATGCCGCAAACAATTTGTACAAACTTTGTCAAATAAACATCTTTTTACTTTAAAAAAATACATTTTTTATTTGTAAAGTTTATATTTGTCTCTCTAGTTTTGATCAACAAAATGCAACTTGATTCAGTCTGTAGCGCATCTGTCTTCTAAGCTGATAATCTCTGGTTTGATTCTCAGCAAGGTTGACAAATTCATCATTGAAGAAATTGGGGGCTCCTCTATAACAGTTATGTACTCTTGGGCAGTAAGCCAGTTGATGTGTTTATTCTAGAGTTAAGTTAGTAGGTAAGTCATGTGCTGATATAATCAGTTGGCTCAGAAAAGGTACGTTTAATAACTGCCAATGAACCAATAATCAACAAATTAGATGTCCATTCTCACATTTACTTTTCCACGTCCTTCCTTTGGTCGTTCGGAATTTAATAGATTAAAACAGTCCAATATTAGAGGGAAGATCAAGAACTACTGACTCTGTCCCACAAGTATGAGGGAATAATCCCATAGAGCTGTATGATTTTCCATTCTTTCTCACGGCTAGTGATCATACAAATGTTATTTTTCAAATATCGTTGAGTTTCTTTTAATTTAAATAGTTTTAGCCAATAATAGAAATTAATGGCGTAGTAATTTACAGCTATAGGAAATGAAATGGCAATAGCGTAGAGAGGGGACGGGAAAACTACCCTCCAGTGCACCCAGCTGAGATTTGAACCTTGACCTCTCCATCACAATCTAAAATATTGCGAGCCTGAAGCCTTAGACCGTGGGAAAACCGCTTAAGGTATAAATGCAATACAATTCAAATGTTTAAATTAATGACAAATTCTCCATATTTAATCATAAATTTAAATATTTAATTTTAAGAACAGCAAATGATTATCTACCCTCAGTGTCTCCACAATGAAGAGACCCTAAACGGTGGCCACTCGGTCACTCGGTCTGTCCTTTTAGGATTGCAATTCACTTGATCGCTCTTGGCTGTGAGGTCGGCGTTTGAATCTCTGTCAGATTCATTAGGGTAGATGGCTTTGCAAGCGTTATTATACATTCCTTTCTTTACGCTAATCCAGATACATTTTCTTCAAGGATAAACTAGTAACCAGATCCCTTAGATTAAGTCATCACCTTTGTGTTGAAAGTATAAAGAGAGCATTGAACAGGGAAAAAGATTAACTTTTAATAGAGTCGAAGCCCTACTTTTTGTATCAGAGTCAAGCACGCATTTGCATTATAATCTTAAGACACTTTAAATTTATTTTCATGTGTTCAAAAAGGTACACTCCGTTTATCATGAATGGTAGCAGTCTTACATTGACGGACTTCACTATGACCCTATCTCATAAGCTAAGCCATAGATGAACAATGCAAGCTTGCAACCTTTTAGCGTAAAAAAAAGGATAAATTCTGATGCGTCAGACACATCAAGATAGATTGACTCACGGTATAGTCCTATCGCCATAAGATAAGCCTGTATGTTAGGAATAAATGTAAAGTGGCTAACATCTAACCATTTATCAAAGAACTTTCAAACTTGAAACCTACCTTTAAAAAGTGAAAGCTTTAAGACACGTGACTTTATTTTCAATGGGATCCCACTCCCTCTTCACACGCAAATTGAGGCATACTTTTTCTAAAATTCTACCTTCTATATCCTCGCCCCATCAGTGTGATTAGTTGGACAGACCAGACAGGTAGTAGGATCATGACTAGGCGTAAATACACACACATATATAAATATTTATATTTAATTATTTGTGATCTAAAGTGCGTTCTATTGACGCTCCTACTATTACAAACTCGAACTTTTTTTAGCCACAGCCCAATTTTTAGGATGACAAACTGCCGTGATCCAATCAGCTTTAATGGACGTGAAGGCAGGGGTGTGGATTTAATCATATTTTTACTACTGTTTTTAAATTTATTATTGAGTATAGTTTTACAAAAAAAACTTATATCTTGATCAAAGTGAGACGTATGTGAAGGATGCGCTGGTTTCCGGTTTCTGTTGATGACGGCATTGACGTCCACGTCACAGGCACGAACGCGAAACCCCGCTTCCCTTATAATTATATTATGCGCTTCATTCTTTACCATTTTCCTTCGTTTTTTTACATTCCCATTTTTTTCATGATCATATATTTTCAAATAGTAAGACATTTGTAATACTTTTTGCGACCCACCAAAGATTGTCTCGTGACCCACAATTTTGGAACCACTGATATGAACGAAGATGACCAACTTGTGAACGGCATTGGGTAACAACACCGTATTCCTGGTTCACAAAACCACGGTAATAAGGCTCGGTTCTGGTTGTTACCAGGAAAGTTAGATGACTATCGTAATAGATATAAAAAAGATGTGTTTGAATGTCAGGACAACCTTTCACTCCAGCCGAACTCTTGCCACATATCATTCACTGGAGAAGAAGACTGGTTGGTTGGTATGGGTTCATCTGTGTGTGAGGCGTGGTGCAACCACCCCTTTTCTTTTCTTTAATGAATGACATCATTCGCACCGGCTGGTGAACTTCAATTACTAGACTGTCGTCTTTAAATGTCACTCGATAGAGAACCGTCTGTCTGTCTGTCTGTCTGTCTGTCTTCCTTGGTGGTGGTGTGATACGGTTTAAGGTCAGTCGTGCGTTAAGATTGCGGGATCAAAATTAATCCCAACGTTGGATTGTTTTTATTTATTTCCATCACGTCTTGCTACCCATTTGGGTTGTACGCATTTAACTACACAAATTAAGTAGACATATTGAAAGAAGGTTTTTATAGAAAATGTACCCGTATTTCTGTGAAGAGAGAATGGGGAAGCCTTGGTAAGCGAGAAATTGCCGCGCAAACGTTCAGCTCTAAAACAATATTTAATTCTACGACGCGTTATTTCTAATACATGGTTCACACCAAAATAAAGTCAAAATATTTCCACAAAGCCTTTTATTTTGAGTTTTGTTAATTGAAATAAATATGTGAAAATGTACAATTAGCTCATTTTCGACGACATTTCAAACATATTTGCAGAGCAATGAGACTAGGCTTGATGAAAAAGGGCTCTATATTAAATTAGCCTTCCTCTTACAGACACAGTATTTTCGTTATAGACTCACAACAGCAAATTTTAAGATATTTAAGTACTAGGAGCGAACTTTCCTCTTTACCTTGAAATAAGAAGTTTCGTGGTTTTCTTTCCCCTCTTTCTTATTGACATGACAAAGGGTGGTTGAAGGTGAAGGTTGAAAGGGAGTTTACGCTTATACAGAATAGAGAAGTAGTTCCATAAAACTACACAGACCATTGTATATTAAGTAATGTGGCCTGACAGAGGTTTATACTTTCTCGCTGACTGAAGAGGCCGCCTTAAGGGTAAAAAAAATCCTCAGTATACTCGGCTGGTATATGAAGCCCGACCCCCCATTAACCAATTGTATGAACTTTAAATTTAATCTGCGTACACACTGGTGCGGGTATTGTCGGAATTAATTTCTAGATACCCACACCGGAGATCACGCGTAACAAAAGTGTTAGTCTTGTTCAATATAATCTGCCGATGACAGCGAGCCCAGGGTTCGAGTCCTGTCCGGTTAGACCATGTTTTTTTTGTTTTTTTCTAAATGGTTTTCCTATTTTTCCCCCCTCCATGAAAAAGCAGGTGAATTTAATCCAAAACCTTACCTTCCTCATCTCTAGATCATTAGTGTAAATATTCAGTGATGGTGAGATCGAGATTCGAATCCCGATCATGTATATTAAGGGTGTTTTTTACATAAATTATTCTTCTCGCTCCCTTCGCAAAAATGCAATTACATTTCCTCTGAATTCTAACTTCTTTACTCTTAACCTATTAGTGAAATTAAAATATATACAGTCCGGACAAGCTGTAAAATGTGGAGCCAAAAAATAGTAAGTTAAATAGGATTATATAAAAAGGCTCTTAGGGATTTTAAAGCGAGTATATGTGATAATTTGACAGCTATTTGTCACATATCTGTACAAACAAGAAAGAGAGGGAAGAAAAGTAGAAGTTCGCCCTTATTGAAAGTGATATATGACACATGGACATGGGAATCGAACCCGGGACCTTGGGCTTACTACGCCAATGCTCTAACCACTGAGCTATCCAGGCATCGCCCCGTGTCCAGGGTCATTCTTCACTAATATTTTAAGGCAGAGTCTATGATGGACGTGTGGCAATCGTCGGCTACAAATTTGTGATTTTATTAATATCACGAGCTATAAGATAATGAAGCTACCTTCGACTCGGTAGTTGGCATATTGCTGCCAATTGTACAATTATTATAATTGTAAGGGATTGCATATTCAAGAATCAAATTGCCGAAGCTATTATTTATACTTTTTAGTGAGGAATTCTCCATCAAGAGATCATATTCTGAAAATTGAAAAATGACACCTATAAACGGGAATCTAATACTAAGCCAAAGGTCCCGGGTTCGATTCCCGTGTCAAGCTGTCATTTTTCAATTTTCAGAATATGATATTTTGGTGAAGAATTCCTCACTAAAAAGCATAAATAATAGCTTCGGCAATTTGATTCTCTTGTATATTTGCTGATAACCCTTTCCCTCTTCCTCTGACGAGTTTACACTAGTCACTTTAATATTTACGCCTTGAAAACATTGGCTTGCTTTTTAATTTTACCTTTTTATTGTTTCCTATTCTTGATAGATATATGCTACGAGTTTCTTTTTTAATCTACGTCCTGGCAGGAAGACTCCTACAAGCCATTTTATTGACCATGCCAAATAGCCTAAGTTGTAGAGGATTTATAAAAAAATAGGTTTACCAAAAAAAACTACTTCAAGATAAAAATAATAGTTTCGTGAAACTGCAGGATTATTTTTTAGAATTATTTAAGAATTTATGATTTTCGTTTCAACGTTGTAACTTTAAAACTCGCTTAGTAAATCGTAAATTCACTATGATGGGAAATCCTATCTTGACCTACTATGACGTCACAGGTGTGCAACGTCGTTATACTATGACTAGATAAGATAATTGACCTTGAACACGAGAGGATACTGGATAGACTCAAGGTATATAAGGTATTGGTGCTACTGCAAAGGCTCTGGGTTTGATTCACATGTACAAGTGTCATTTATCTATTTTATCTAATTTAATTGGAAGATTTACTTTTAAGTAGAAAAAAGTCAGGCCATTTTTCTACAGCTATCACTTTTGATAGATGGAATGGCTTTTGACAGCTTCATGATAAATAGAAGGACCTCTCATCAGTGTTTGTTGCTCGACATTTATTTTTTAAATGCCCTAAAAATATCTTACCATATTGATCCAACCGCAATGATGAAAATTGAAACAGTTGTCATATTTATTTTATGAGAAAATAGAACATGGATATCTTATTAAATATTTGATAAAAGAGTCGGCACTGCCTTTGGTGTAAAAAATGAGCTATTACATTTTATCACATTTTTAATTTAGCTCAACCCCTCGGAGAGAGAAGTATTGTGATCATCAAAAAAATCTATCTCAATATTTTGATAAATATTGACGTTCCATGACTCCCTGAAACAGAAAGAGGTTTTTTTTTCGATGCCGTCTGTCTGTCTATCTGTGTGTTTGTGTGTCTGTTTCTTGGCCTCAAGTCTAAACCATTTTACCGATTGGACTGAAACTTGGTATCCAGGGTTTCCATAGGGTTTCCCCGAGGGATCTTTTAGACTTAGATATATAACCCTAAAATTAAGGATTGTTTATTGAATAATAAAAATAGAAAAATCTAGGTTCTCCACATCCACTCTAACGATTTTGATTAAATGTTGTGTCCAGGTAATGTTCAACATTATAAACAAAATGGCAGCTCTTATTTCCCAATGGATATGATTTTTGAGGGTACTTTACATAAGCAAAAATGTACAGTTTCGATCATATCTCCGCAATTATTTGAGATACACAATAACTTTTCACTGTATTTTATTCTATTTTTTATTTATCACCGCGTCTTTCTACTCGTTCGGGTTATACGCTTAAGTACTAATTACGCTAATGGGTTAGGAATGGGGAAGGTTGAATTTAGAGTAAGTGAACCCGCATTTGCGTGGAGGGAGAATGGAAAACCCATTTTAGGGAAAACCACCCCCAGTTCACCCGACCAAAATTCGAACCTCGATCTCCCCGTCCTCGGCAGGCTAGCTAAACGCGAAACTACCACGTTAGCTAACTACGCCACCGAGGCGGGTTTTTCACTGTAAAGTTGTAGGCCTAGTACTATTCAAATTTAAAAAAAATTATTTGAAAAATATTTGTATGAATCTAATAGTTACTTAGCTATAAGTAAATATAGGCCTATATATTATATATTGTGGAGCGTTCGGGGGGGAAATGGGAAGAGTGCTATTTTAAATAATTTATTTTATTTGTGGTATCTACCATGCACTTTCTGAGCCAACAGATTATATCAGTATACGACTTACAAACTAATTTTCAAATCTATAACAGACACAACACCCAGCCCACGACTGTTAATTCATCTCTGTGAAAGGGGAAACTCACATTTCACCAATGATAATTTTTTCAGCCATGCCAGGAATCAAACCCGGGACCCTTAGCTCACTAGATAGACAAGCTACCGACTGAACTAAGGTGTTGGAATTCTAACTAAAATTGAGTGAGTGCTTCCATTTGTCAGAGTTAGACAATCATGGGACAGTTTCAAAGCTCTTTGGACTATGGTTAAAGGAGGTCTCTGTAATATTTAAATTAATTTAAGGAAAAGTATTTGTTTGGTATGAGATATAAAAGTTGTTGTCCTGGAAAATGTAACCTTGTGACCTTGTGACCTTGTGACCTTGTGACCTTGTGACCTTGTGACCTTCCCCCTTTTCCCTGTCCACCCTTCAATTTAAATTGTTTGCTACGCTCTTTGGTAGACAGAGATGTTCCTCTTTTCTGAATGTTTCTCTAACAACATATAAGTTAGTATTTCAGTTATGCTCTTTGGTGGAGTGTTTCTTCACCGATGAATAGGATTTAGTTTAATGAATGTCTCTACATTAAGATAAAGAGAGAGAGGAAGTATGTGCAATGTACCGTGCCATTTTATTTCTAAAATTTGTACAATGGAGATTGTAGAAAAAATGAATGGCAATCATATCAAAAATATTTTTTAATTGACCATGAAAATTTTAAAAATTTGGTCAACAAAGTCTTTAGATTATTTTTAAAAAAATCCAACGCCTTAGCTTGGTAGGTATCGTGTATCAGGGTTCGATTCCCATCATGGGCTAAAAATATATATTTGATCAAATGTAGGTTTCTGCTTTCTCAGCTATGAATTCACGGTTGGGGGCAGGATGTTGTTTATATTATATATTTCAATTAGTTTATAAGTCATATGCAGATATTATCAGTCGGTTCAGAAAGTGCATGTTAAGTACCTCAAATCAAAATTAAAAGGAAAAACGCATAACTTATGTCATAAGTGTGGAGTTTTTGTCATATAAGAAGATGTTATGTTCATGCTGTGAAATTACACTTTAACCTAAGCGTATAGCCCAAACGGGTAGTAAGACGTGGTGCTCAATAAATAAAATACATTTAAGTAGTTCACATGTCCAAGCTTTTCTTTCAGACCTCACAATTTTATTTGATATAAGNAAAGTTCGTAAAAACACAACTCGCGAAGCCTCGCGAAATATCGGTGTCTCTAGATATAAGCCTAGACCCATTGGATGTTCTATAGTGAAAATGTTTTACAAATTATTGTAAAATATATTATTTTTATAAAGATCTTTGATGGGTCGTCAAAGCTACATCCTCTTTAAAATGCAAAAGAACATTTATAAAAGAAATATGACCACGTAGTACGTCCATAACGGGAGTGAACAGTAGTTTTTTTATAATTAGGGTGGAACATCGATAAAACTGACAGCACCTTTGTTAAAGACAAACCACCTGAAAGGTGTCAAAATATACTAAGTAGCCGAGGTGAGGTGCACAAAAGGTCTTCCCCAATTCAACTTTCACCGCAAACAGATGAAATATCGTGACCCAAACGTGACGTAAGGATTACGGTTATAAAAAATAAGTACATCACTAAAGCTAATTGGACTTCCTTGACAGTCAAATTATGATTAGTTCAAAGACTAATTGAAGGTAATTAAGCTGCACAACCTGACTAATCGCTTTCCATCATCTTATTCTAATTTTTCAAAATAGTTGAATCTTCCCCACCATGTCTTACTGCCCATCGGGACTGTCAGCTGTTATTTACGCTAATAATTAGGGATTGGGAGGGTAGAAGACTCAATTTGTGTGGAGGGAGGGTGAGAAAATGAGTGTATTAAAAAAAAACATTGTTCACCGGAAAACCAGACTGTATGGATGCGTTATTTGGCCTAAAATAGTTTGACCTAAGGCATGAATGGGAACTTATGTGTTAAGTGAGGCTTTTACTCATAATTTGTAACTCCTATATCTACATAATTTTTCTCTATATATGATAAACACTGCTTTTATTTGTTTGAATAAAAATTTAAAAAACGTTATTTTTAAATCATATTGTTAAAATATTAATCACTCTTATCTATCTATAATATATTATATGATTGGTGCACTATCATATTTTGTAAGTATTTATTGTACATGAAGTGTGCGGCCTTATTAATAATCTATTTTTCCTCAATTGTTTTCCATTCTTCCTCCACACAGATGCAGACACATCTCTTCTAAATGCTGCCAATCTCATCACTACCGCTTTAATGTAAATATGTAGATCACCTGGTAGTGAGACGGAGCACAAAGAAATAAATGTATTTACCGTTCTGGGCTCAGGTTGCTGAGTTTATATAAAAATCAAGGTTAAAATCTGTTGACATTTCAACTAACGCTATCCATAAATAGTTTTTTTGTGGGAAGACAGTTTCCTATTTTACCGAGTCACGTCCCTTTTCTAGCACCCTGTATCATCTCGTCCATGAATTCAAAACTGTTTCCCACCCCTCTCTCCTCTCCTATTTTTTAACTATTCAAATGATTCAAATCGAGGCTATCCTTTGTCTGTCATGACATGCTGACTTTTTTTTTATAATTTTAAACTTTTATGATTATATTTATTCCTATCTCATTAAAAAAATATGTGGTTTAGACGGTGAATGGAAGAATATAAAGAAAGGATGTTGCAAGGATTTGCAGCCTTGTTATCCGCGTAAATTACAGACTTTGGCATCATTTTTCTCGACTGTTATTCTATTCGTCCCTGTGTTGTAAAGGTGAACCGGTGTTGACCCTAAGATACTCATCCTCTGGTTGGTCGGACGAAACCTCCGTTGAGGCCGTTTATATCCCGGTTATTGGCCAATCACACACGCACACGCATCATGCGTCAATACCTGGCTAGTAATTGGGTGGAATAATCTTTGGTAACGATACACCTCCGTTCACAGAGGTAATTTTCATAAAGGTTAAAATCTAGTTCGATCTCCGTGTCCAGGAGTCATTTTTCAACTGTATTTAATGTATATTCCAATTGCCCTATTTGACAGCTAAAAAAGTAACTGATCTACTTTTACGTATTCATACGTCAAGTCATGTGACCCGCAGCCGGTAATTTTATATATATATATCATCAATAACATTAAAATAACACTAGTAATGTAATAGACCCACTTCGGTGGCGTAGTTAGCTAACGCGCTAGTTTCGTGTTGAGCTATACTGTCGAGGACGGGGAGATCAAGGTTCAAATCTCACTCGCGTGAACTGGGGGTGGTTTTTACTAAATGGTTTTCCACTTTACCTCCACGCGAATGTGGGTTCACTTCCTCTAAATTCAACCTTCCCAATTCCTAACCCATTAGTGTGATTGGTAGGCCTACTTAAGCGTATAATTCGAACGGGCTGTAAGACGCGGTGCTAAGTAAGAAATAGTCATGTAGTCTGTGGTCTAGTGGTCACAGCTCCTGGCTACAGATCTAGAGATTCTGGGTTCGAACTCCAGTGCTTCTAAAATTTATCTGTGAAGCAATGGGTCTGAAGCGGGGTCAAACTCAGCCTCGTGAGGATAAAAGAGGAGCTACTTTAAGAAAGAAGTAGAAGCTTCAGTTTAGAAAACTGAGATTAATGGCCGGAGGGTTCGTTGTGCTGACCACATGGCACCCTCTATCCACGAATGTTGGCACTATCATTGCTAACGGCAGCGTGCCGCTCGGTAGATATAGCTCGCTTGTGGGCTCACACCATGGAGCTGTATAGTCAAATGTGATCATTGTTATCCGCAAAATAATACGAAACTTTTTTCCCTAAAAGGCTCATTCCTATGAAAATCTAACTGTGAAATGCTCGCCTCACAGCCCTATCTTCGTGGATTCAAACCCAACCGAGGGCAGGAGATTTTTACCCAGCTATTAAAATCCGTAGAACAATTTCCTTCAGAGTTCAATGAGACACTCCGGCAAAATGTGTAGGTTCTCCCATGTTCCTCCATACAATTTCAGGACTTTCCTAGTGTATTTCACCCAGATGGTGCGAGTGGGTGACACTAATCAGCTGAAGGGTTGAGTGTGCGCGCTGCTCCTGATGGATGAGAAACACATCAGGACCTATATTTTGGTTGTGGACTCAATATTATTACTATTATTATTATTTAACTTTGGTTAAATTAGACTTTTACCATAAAAGAAAAGCCAAACTCAAAGAATTATTTAAGGAAGTCCCTTATCACTAATTTACCCTATAGAAGTTTCTGCCTCGAATATTTAAATTTACATTATTCTGATTTATTTATTTGCTTGTTATTACTGCTTTTTAAATACTTAAGCTTTTACTATCCTCAAGTTATTTATTTATTATTTTTATTACTATTATGTCCTTTTTTTTGGTAACTTTTCATCAGTATGTACCATTATTTAGCTATTATTTTATTTTAATGTTTTGTGTTAGTATATAGGCTTGTGAGGTACGTGTGTACTTTTAAGTGCTGGCCTATATAGGTCTCACGACTGTTAGCCAGCACTATAATAAAGTAAGTTATTATTATTATTATTATTATTATTATTGTACGTGGCTAGTAGACAACGCTGTTTTTACTAATGTTTGTCTGCACCGATTATTACAAGCCATCCAGTCTATCCACATTTAAATATGCTAATAGGCTAGGGATGATGAAACTAGAGCTTAGGGTAAATGTATCCACATCTGTGCGGAAAAAATTGTTGAAAATTAACATCAACACACCCAACTGGTTTTCGAACCCCGAATTCCTTTTCACAAGCCAACCAGACTAGATGAGCCAGTTTCATGGCTCAGACTTAGCACGCCTCAAGTGCGGCGCTATACCAAACACAAGATGACACCTCCAAAACTAGAATGTATTGGGCCAGGTCTAAACAGGTGTCTAGTTCCAGGATCGACTAACAGAGCTAGCTGGGGACGGGAAGGTCGGGGTTCAAATCCCAGCCTGTTGAACGGGAATGTTTTTCCCTAAATGGTTTCCCACTCCCCTTACACGCAAACGCGGGTTTATTTCCTCTAACGTATACCTTCCTCATCACTTTTAGGCACCCCTTATTGGCTACTTCTTTCTCAAACTTGTCAAATTAATAAGCATCAAGTCCCAGGCAGATTAAATAATATTTATTTAAGCTATTTATCTTACACTTTCTAAATACATAAATATACCATTCAATGGGCTACTAGCTGGCTAAATCCAGGACAGCAACATACTTGAAATAAAACACTTAACTCAGCTGCCAAGAATAATAATGATTGTATTTTTAATCACCCTTAAAAGTAGGCTCTGAAATACTCTTCATTCACCTGAACTTTAACAATTTAGGAATTTTGTGCGTCCAGCATTTTTACTACCCGTAAAGGATATCTGCATTTTTACACTAATAGGATGGAGATCATAAAGGTACAATTTTATAGGAAATGAACCAGAGTTTGTGTGGCGGGAGATTGTAAAATAATTTAGGAAACATCACCCTCCGTACACCCAGCCAGTATTCTAGCCCCGAGCACCCCGTCCTCAACAAACCAAACCAGACTAGTTCACGACCTAGCTCACGTGCCCACGGATTTGGATGTGGTGTAATTTATGTGTTTTGTTGGTATGTTCAACATAGGGGTTTTTACCTAGGGTAAGGGATGGAGAAGGAAGCTCTGAAGAAGTGCATATGCATTAGTGGGGACAAAGGATGAGAAAACTTATATAAAAACCACAAGTGTAAAACTATCCTTAGTACACCCAGTGAAGATTCAAACCCCAAACTTCCCTTCTAGCACCAGTCAAGTGCAATGCTAGTCTAACCCCTTAGACCACTGAGACTCCATGCGGGGAGTGCAAACTAAACGTTCGTTCTAACAGCAGGGCCACCCTAGGGCTGTACAGTTGGAGTTGGAAGACATTTTAGGTGGAGTTGGAGTCGATAAAAAATGTACCAACACCGACTTAAAAATAGAAACTTATAAAACTATAGCAATATATGGTAAATATATAATTTTAATATCATACTTTTTTTTATTCTTATTTACTGCAGTAAATTTGTTATTACTAATTAATCGGCTATACTTTAGCCATTTTATGAAGGAGTCTGAGTCGGACAGTAGAAACATAGAGGAGTTGGAGTCGAATTCTTGGCGTACCGACTCTACAGCCCTGGTGTGGGACAGTGAGTCTGCACAGGACCTCTAGAATTGGGGGGGGGGACAAGTTGAGTGGGGAATGTGTGATTGTGTACACGTATAGTTGGTGATCTGGTAAATATTGTCTCCATTTTAACTCCGCCGATTTGCACTTATCTGTCTGTGGTGGATATATCTCACGATAACTTTTTAACGCATTTACTGATGTAATTGAAACGTGGAACAGTTGTTGTTTGAACCTTTATACAGATCAAATTCCCCGGGGAAGAGAATTAAACGAGGGGTTGGGGAGAACTCAACCCTTGAATATATGAAATAATTGCTTCTAACATTAATGATTGTTTATTTGCATGTATTTTTTAACTTTTAGAGTAAATTTCCTGATACGGCTGAAAATTGTTACATACTGGTAGTTAGGGATGTGGTATCGTAAGAAAAGTATCGATACTGTACTCATCAAAAGTATCTGAAGAAATATATTGATGCCGTACTAGTATTGAAAGAAAAGTATCGATAACAATAAATATCACAATCGAAAATTTAATCTGGGAGAATGTTTGTTTTTATCTAGTAATAATAATTTAAACTTTTGCATCATAAAGTGTATTTTCATATTTATTTAAACACTGGAAAGTATAATGATTTAACCATATTATAGTAAGTTAAGTCTGTCAAATCTATGTTAAGTGTTGGAACTTGTAAGGTCTGATAGATAGTAACTATTTCTTAATAGATAGTTTGAGAAATAATGTCATTTGTTCTTCCTACACAGTCCAGCATAGTATACATTTAATCTCAGCATGAGTGAAGATAGAAAAAAGGTTGTTTCTTTCGATACCGATCCGATACCGGAGTTTGAGTACTATTATCAGCAAAAGTATCGGGGGAAAATGTATAGAATAAAATAATACTAGTATCGAAAGGAAAATATCGATATTATTAAAGTATCAATACATTTTTAACATCTCAACTCGTAGGTGCAAACTACTGTTACAACACTAAGCCAAAATTAACTATTTAGCTATTTGAGTGGAGGGGGGTGGGTAATTTGGGGGTCCGCAAACAAATTTGCCCAACGCCCCACGTTTTCTCTAAGTAGACCGGTCTAATAGGGATTCAAATTGAAGCCTCTCATAAGTACAATAGTTTGGACAGCGCAAGAAGCAGTGTCCTAAACGATCATTCCCCAGAACAAAATCGTACCTGCTTGGAATTAATTTATAAATAAATATTATTTTATTTGAGATACCCACAAGAGATTGAACACGTATCAACAGAGTCTTGAGATCGGGCCAGTGGTGGATCCAGGAGGACAAATGGGGTGATCCCCACCCTCGAAAATAATCAAACATATTGAAACCTATAACTTCTGTTGTATAGAGCCGATTCTAATTTCCTGCTTATGACAATGACAGAAAAACGGCTTTCAGGCCTTGCATTATTATAGCTCCACAGTAATGTTCTGGTGGAAATTGTCTTAACGCTATTATTAATGCACTTATTTCCAATTTTTAATTTTTTTGTGAAATTCTATGTGTACTACAGTATAACTTGCGAATATCAAGTAGTCAAGCTGGTTTTAATGCAGCCTATTTATTCGACACATCTTCAGTGTTCTATATTTTAATCGTACTCCACATGTTTTCTG
>CABFWB010000638.1:219966-252196 GCA_902151455.1 Timema bartmani | reverse complement strand
CCATGAAGACGTACCACAGCTACCAGGGGGAATACAAGCAGGCGGAGACCAAGCTGCGGGTCGCAGAGAACCAGCGTCTCAAACTGGAGCAGAGCCTGGCCCGGGAGAAGCTCGACCGCTCCAAGAAGTACAAACTCATCGAGAAGGAGGTGCAGAAGGTAAACCAGGCATAAAACTTCATCAACAACTTACTAAAATTAAAGAGAGAGTTGGGTTTTAAATAACCGTTTATTACCGATTCTTAAATTTAGGTTTCTTGTTAAAAGAAGCACACAAAAATAAAACTGTTGGTCTTCATTGAATAATCACTAGTAAATACAGGGATAGGTTAATCAATTTGTACAGAGCAAATACACGATTATTTGAAATAATGTAAACTTTTAGTAAAGTACAACAGAATTCTAAAAAACAGATTTAAGACTACATAAGCATCAAGAATTTTTAAGAAAATACTTGATCTCAATAATATCTTATTTTAAAGATTGACATTAAATATTTATTTTATTTATCACCACAATTTACTACTGGTTCAGCTTATATGCATGCATGATATTTACTTTAATGGGATGAGGAAGGATGGAAGCATTTAAAGGTAATATACCCGCATTTTCATGGCAGGAGCTTGGGAAACCATTTAGGGAAAAAACTACCCTCTGTAGACCCGACTGTAATTCAAACCCCGATTCCCCCATCTTCAGTAGACCAGTCTAACATGAGTAACACCTTAGACCATTCACCACTGAAGCAGGTTATATATTTAAATGTGACTCTATATAAACAGTATCAAACTATACTAATGTTTGTTATCAGTTTTTAATTTGTTTCATATTATTCTTTAATCAAATTAGATTTGAAATAAAAGCTACCCACTTCAGTGGTGTAGTTGGCTAACAGTCTAGTCGTGTTGAGCTCGACTGCCGTGAACGAGGAGATCGAGGTTCGAATCTTGGTCAGGTGAACTGTTTTTTTTTTTTTCTAAATGGTTTTCCACTCTCCCTCCACGCAAATGCGGGTTCACTTACTCTAAATTCAACCTTCGCAATTCCTAATCCATTAGCATAATTAGTACTTAAGCGTATAACCCGAATGGATCGTAAGATGCAGTGCTAAATAATAATAATAATAATAATAATAATAATAAATAAAAGCTCATTCCCTTAAGTGCACCTTAGGTTTCTTTAATTAGAGCTACATCCACTGAGCATGCTCTGAATTCAAACGGTGACATAAGAAGTTCTAAAATAATTGACCATTTTCCTCCATTGACCTCCATTTTCGACTGACAAAAAATTCAGAGGTTAGCTACAGACAACACAAAGTGAGATTATTGTGGTGATGGTAAAATTCTTTTCCATCATTATGTAGTACCTGTGAGACTCTAGAATCAACGTACATACTTGTTATATGTTGATGGTAAACAGACTCTGCATGTTGTATGTGCATGGCTGGACATGTGGACACAGCACAATTAGCGGAGATAACCTGTCTATCTCCTCCCAGATTAAGCAATATCACTTGTCTGGCTTTCTAAGAGCTGCCGGTCACAATTTATAAGAAATATTTTAAAATTTTGTACAAGGAGTAAAAAAAAAGAAACCTCGTTTAACTACCATATTTGACCTAATAATATTTGGTCACATGATGGTAGCTGAGGTGAAAAGTAAAGTTTTTAATAGTAGACGGATATACTATTAGAGGTCAAATACAGTAGCTGTGAAATATAAGTTTCATTAAAAACTATGCCCCTCTCCTAGTTTTCAGTAACTCTTAATTTTTCATTTTTTTTAAAGTGCTACTGTAAGAGAACTAAAAGCTCCTAAGGTCTTACATATTAATCTAAATAACACCCCCACTCTCCTAACAACCCGTCCAGAATTTTTTTGTGTGTGTGTGCGCTTTATGAAGATTTGTTGCATTTTGATCAAACTATAATTCGAACCAGAGGTTCCCACATTCGGGCCATTAACATATTTGTACTTGTGTGGTAATGATGAGAAAAGTATAATTTATGATAAATGTAGACTCATTTGCGCAGAGGCAGAGTGGGCAACGATCCCGGAAGAAATTTCCTAAATGATTAGAAGCGTTTAGAGAAAGAGTAATTTTTATATAAAAAATACCTTGTTAGTAATACATTTTATTTAGTCAATTTAGTTGAAAAATAGTACAAGCCTGGCTGTCCCAAACACCCATGGCCTTTTATTTGATACACAATATGGACAAGGGTTAATCCCTGTGTCATGGTGAACAGTTTCGATGCACCTGTAATAGACTGATCCATGTGTTGGTGCGAACAAACCATGCAGAGGGCAAGATTTGATTTCAAAATACACTTTTAATTCAAAGCTACTCGATGCATTGGTCAAATGGTCTAAGGCAGAAGACTGGACTGTTGATGTCAAGGATATTAGGATTCGAATATCGGTCAGGTATACTCTGAGCACTTTTTCTTAAATGGTTTTTCCTCTTTCCCTCAGGGGTGACCTAGTGGTCTAGGGGTAAGGTGTCAGACTTCTGTGATGGGGGTCCGGGGTTCAATCCTTGGTCCCGGCACTGATTTATCTGATTGCCAACCCCTTCCTTCGCCTCTGACAAGTCATGTATTAATCACAACTGTGAATGTGAGGAATGCCAGGCCTCCACTGTGGTTCGGATTCCACGTTAAACTGTAGGTCCTCCATTTTATTTCACACTCACCCTACCATTACACATTAGCGTAAGTGCATATAAACCGAATGGCTAGTAAGACGCGGTGCTAATAATAATAATAATAATAATGATGGTAATAATNTACTCTTTCCCTCCATGCAAATGCGGATATGCTTTCTATAAATTCTGCTCTCCTAATTCCTAAAACATTAGCTTAATCAGTAAATATGTGTCAAGCCCAAACGTGTAGTAAAACGAATAGTAAAACGAATAGTAAAACAAATAGCTAAAAAATATCAATACAAAGCTAACCAATGTATTGTTTCATTTAGACCCAAGCGGTTTCAAGGTGTTACTCTCTTGTTAAACTGGCCTGCTGATGATGGGGAGATTAGGGTTTTAATCTCATTCGGATCTACTGAGGGTAATTTTTCCTAAATGGTTTTCCAATCTCCTTCCACGAAAATTCGGGTAGATTACCTCTAAAATGCTTCCTTGCTTATCTTCACCTCATTAGAGTAGTTATCATATTATGTGCATAACCTGAACAGGTTGTAAGATAATATAATAATGAATAAATGATATTAACAGTTCTTGATTCGTTGTTTTATAATCACATTGGTTATATAAAGCTAATATCTTGGAGACTGCAGATGTGTATACATTCACATTACACCACACACATGCACACACGCAAGAACTCACTCACTCATACCATTCATTAGCTTGTGCTCGCAATGTAACAAGCTAGCTTATCTTAGTTTAGCCTTATTAACTACTTAATTAATTAGAAGACAGTCTGTTTTCTGTTGGGTTTCAAAACTTAATAACTGCTCCCGTTAACATCAGTTAAATAGCTTCTTATTTCTTCAAAGATTTTGTCTAAAAAGAAAACTTTGTTCTGAGTTTTAAATTATGGGGCTTTTTTTTTATATATCACTGTATCATACTACCTGTTCAGTTTATTAACATATATGATAATTACTCTAGTGGGTTAATGTGGGAAGGAAGGGGATGTGAGAAAAGGCCAGTGTTTTTGCAGTTTTTATGGCAAAACTTTTTTTTTGCTAAAATAAATAAAATATGGCTCCAGTACAAACATAAGAGTTTAATTTTATTCACTTTCATTAATTAATTCATTCATACATTCATTCAACATTCTTGAATATCCATCATGAGTATAGCGGCATTAGATGAGAAACTTTTTAAATGAAGAGAAAAAGTTGTCATTAAATTCCAGGACACCCTTGTCAGATATTCAAGAACTGTTGAAGTCACCATGTGAAGAAAATTAAATTCTACAAATATCTTTGTACTGGAACAATATTTTTTATATTTTGGCAAAAAAAAAATATTTTTTTTTTGACATAAAAACTGCAAAAACACTTGCCCTTTCTCACATCCCCTTCCATCCCACCTTAAGGATGAGAAATGGAAGCATTTTAGAGGAAGTCTACCCGTATTTTCTTGCAAGAAGCCTGGAAAACCATTCAGGGAAAAACCATCCCCAGTAGACCCGGCCGGTATTTGAACCCCAATCTCCAAGTGAACTAAATTAAGAATGAAACGTTATTTCTTACTATTTTTATTAGCCCATTATAAATAAATCTCCTCTAACTCTGACCTATGTATAGTATGTTCATCCTTTACAACTTATATAAATTGAACAGACTCAGAGTAGTTTGCTTATATGACTCTTCGTCACCAGGATATGAACTCTTTTGTTTGATACTATTTACCTACCTGAGGACCACCAGCTTGTGGCACATCACGCGTGTTTCTTTGTTTCGACATGTTGTACCAGCATGTGTGACGATAGGGGTGATGGTCTCGTGTGTTGCATACACTTGTATCATGGGGGTATCATGATCAAGCTTGTGCTACATTATGTAAACAATGTAAACACAGACCTGCTACTGCACAGTGTCAGATGAATCAAATGTTCTTTAGGATATCAATTTTAAATAAAACATTAGTCTAATCTAGTACATTAGTTAAATAAATAATTTTAATTCTCTACACTATACGTTAGGTAAATAAGGTCGAGTGATAATTTATTCATAACTAGCATTGAAGTACCCGGGAAAAATATTTTAGGGTAAAAATTAAAGCTAGTAATTTTTTTAAATGGCTAAAAAAGAGCAATTAAAAAGGTTTAAAAGTTTTTTAAAAAAGGACAAGAATGGCAATAATAGAATGAAGGAGAAAGAATGTCAAAAAGAGCCAAAAATTGCAAAAAGGGCAAAAAATAAATCTACCTAAAATAAAAATGGATTAAAAGGGCTAGAAAGAATAAAAAGTGCCAAAAGGGGCAAATCTAATCAAAACATGTTCATGCACAGGGCTTACCATAATCTTCATTTCACAACTGTAAATGTAGTAAATACTAAATCTATCTTGTGGGGTTAATATATATATATCAGTTTTAAACAAAACTGGAATTTTGATATGATTTTTTTTTAAATTTGAGGTGCACATGTTCGTACACAGGAGCTACTAATTTTTAAATTTCAGAGCTCTGTGTGCCTTAGATATTGCTCAATTCCCATGACAGACAAACACTTCATTTTATAAATATAGATTAGTTTACATTATCAGTAGTATTTGTTTTTTCCCTTACTTAGCTCTTCGTTAAAATTATAAAATGTGTTTCAGGTTTTTGTGTGAATGTTGCCGTTCAGATTTGAGGTGGATTAGAGAAAAACTGTATTCGACCCATCTCTAACTATGATAAACTAATTTATAATCTCTTAATTGTTATGTTTCAGCGTAAGAACAAATACAATGACGCAAAGCTGAAGGCACTGAAAGCACGTAACGAGTATATGCTGTGTCTTGAAGCCTCCAACAGCACAATACACAAGTACTTTGTTGAAGACCTGTCTGATCTAATTGATGTAAGCTACAACTTTTATAATTAAAAATCCTTGATGACTTTTAGGGAATTATTTATATTTTGTGCTAAGGGTCCGGGGTTCAATCCTCGGTCCCGGCACAGATTTATCTGATTGCCAAACCCTTCCTTCACCTCTGACAAGACGTGTATTAATCACAACTTGTGAATGTGTGGAATGCCAGGCCTCCACCGTGGTTCGGATCCCACGTTAATCTGTAGGTCCTCCATTTCATCTCACAATCACCCTACCATCACACATTAGCGTAAGTGCGTATAATCCGAATGGGTAGTAAGACGCGGTGCTAATATTAATATTAATAATAATAATAATAATAATAATAATAATAATGATAATTTATATTTTGCAGAATTTAATCATGTTCATATCTGTAAAAATCACACAGCTTCTATTTAAAAGGTTTGTTTTTTTCCAGTTAGCAACTGAGAAACAAAAGTTTATTGTAGTGTTGAATACATGCGCCAGTGTTCACATGACTTAAGGTGTCAGGCTCGCATTTGGCAGGATTGCAGATGACAGGGAGTTTGAGGTTTACTGGGTGCACTGGTATGGTTTTCTCATTCCTTATTCACACTATCGTGGGTGCATTTTCTCTAGGCTACCCCCTAGCCCCCACCCAACCCCTTAAATTATGCTATTAATATTCTCAGTACTGAACACTTTTTTTAAAAAAATGGTCTTATTAAATACCTATTATTATTATTGTATTATATCTGGAAGAAGGTACAGGAAAGGTGGATAGAAACATATAAAAGTGACGAACACAATTTGGCTTTTACAATGAAAAGAAGAAGACAGTTCACAATTTACATTGCTGCTCAATGGACAAAGAGGTAATGGTTGCCTCTTTAAGAAAATCGATTGTTAACGCCCATTCTCCCGACCTAGGTTTCATTCTATCGGAACTCGTCAGGGAGGAGTGTGAAATGCGCAAAACAACTTCCTAAAAGAGGAAACCAAAAAAACACAATAGGGAGAAAATGGAAAATTGTAAATAATGATAGGACACATAGATAGGAACATGTAAAAAGTATAACATATTATATTATAGATTATTATTATTATTGTTAGTTGTAGTAGTGGCGGTAGTAAAGACATACTTTGTACCCATGATAACATATGCAGCCGAAACAAATACAATGGATAAGAGTAATGCCAGGAACATAGAAGCAATGAGTTTGAAGTGAATGAAGAGCGTGTTGAGTGTCACCAAGAGAGATAGCAGGAAAACCCAGGGGATTAAAAAGAAAAAACAGGAATATTTTTGATTTTTTAACATTAAATTTTAAATAGTAGGCCTTTGCATAGAAAAAAAGTGATCAGAGATCATGTTAAATCCCCTCCCCTCACTCTTTTATTTTCTCCTTAAAACATTGAGTAACGTGGCAACTGCATATATTTCCTCATCAAAGTCAAACTATCCTGTTCTAAACACCAATGGCCATAACCTCACAATAGTGATTTTATGGAAAGTGAAATTTCATTCTTCTATACTACTCCCTAAATTAAGTGTCTGGAAAAATGGGGATTCTATCTGGATAATACAGGGAATTTTGTATGAAGAAAATAGTGGCAACCCTGGAAAGGTTAATAACCGATGTTGTATGAGAAAGAGAAAGAGGGACTGAATGAGATCATAAAGTAAGCAAGAATGAGTTGCTATAGACATTTCAAGAGAGAATGAGGGGGAAGAGATTGTCAAGAAGAATGTTGGGCTTCAGGGTGGGGGAGGAATGCCACTTTGGAGACCAAGGAGGAGGCAGCCAAGGGAGGGAAAACAAGGAAAGTAAAGTAGTAGAAAGATAGAATAAGATGATTATGTTTAATATTAACAGCAAATGGCTCAATTCTATAGTATTAAATATTTGTGCAAACAAAACACATAATAATTTGTAGTTTTATCAATCAACGTGAAATGATAACATATGAACTGCAATGTTTCTGTCTGCAGGCGGTGCCCTTCCATGCTCCCTTCATATTCATTGAATATAGCTGTATGGCACCCTTTGTTTATGTTTGTAGACTCCTATAAAGGTCTTCAAAAAAGTTCAAAAATAAAAGTATGATGTTTGTGCACAATGAAACTCTGGGTTTAATTTCTAATTTTTATTTTTTTAAATTTTTGTTCAAAGTGTATGGACTTTGGTTTCCATAACTGCGTGTCGCGGGCGCTACTGATGCATGTATCGGCTGAGGAGGGCGCCATGAAGTCGGCGCAAGCGGGCCTCGACCAAATGACCAACTGTGTGGGGAGCCTCGACTCGCGACTCGACAAACAAAGGTTTCTAGAGTTCAACCATACTGCCTTCATGATACCCAAGAAATTTGAATTCCAAGGACAGAAGGATGAGGTCAGTAGTTTCAGCACAGGAAATACTGTGGTGATTTATAAAACATAGAAAAACTTTGAAAATCATAAAGGGTTTACTGTTTTATTCATTAAAACTAAAAGATTAAAACTGATTTGTAACTTTTATACAAAAGGAAAAATTTATTATTGGTGTATGAAGTAAGTCCAATTTTCATAGAAAAGGGTTTTTATAAAATAGACTTTTTTTTATCAACATTGATAACATTTTACTTTATTATAAGTGTTATTTTATAGGTATTGATAATATCTATCAAAAGTGACAGCTGCAGATAACATGTATTGATGTATGGATATGTGAAAGTAGATCTAGTAAATTTTTTAGAGTACCCACTTCTGCAGTAGAATGATCTAAGAATTCACTCTTGCAATAGACTGGACTCCGGATGACTAATGGATCATGGTTCAGTCCAGGTCTAGTGTAATGAGGGTGGTTTTTCCCTAAATGGTTTTCCACTCTCCCTCCATGCAAATGTGGGTACACTTCCCCTATATTCAACCTTCTTCACCCCTAACACATTTGAAAACTTAGTATAAAACTTGTGTAGTAAGACGCAGTGACAAAAAAAACATTTTTTTTGTCAGATAAGGAATGTCCCTATTAAAATTGGACTGAATGTAACTTTCTCGCAGTGCTTTAACTTTTTAAAAACCAAAATTAAAGTTTTCAGAGCTTTCTTAAACTTAATTTGTAATCACAATTTTGAGTTAATCTGTCATGTTTGGATTTTCTTTTAAAACACGTAAGACATTTGAAGCACAAACTTTACAGTTCAAAATATTAAAAATAATTATGTGTTTAGGGTCTCGAGACTGAACTCCAAAAAAGCCTGAGAGATGAACTGGAGTCTCGGCTGTCTCAACTACATAGCCGGGTTATGTCACTGCGTACGGAGTCTGAAGAAGTGTGGAAGACCCTCGAGACCGCGGAGACGACACTTCTCGACATGCTTAATGCCAAAGACTATGACTGCAGCATGTATTTTGGGGACACGGCTCTCCCTTCTAATAAGCCCCCAGAGACTGTATCCATTAAACTGAGGGCTGATAGACAAGAGACTGAAGAGTTTTATCTCACAGTAAGTACTCATTTCTACTTCATTTAAACTATTTTTGTTTGAAAATAAAGTTTTACCTTTATTCTAACAAAGACTTAATTTTTGTGAACACTTACATAAAACCACTAGTTGTTTTTTTTTAGAAAAAATTTTACTTGTCCAATAGTTTTGAGTCTCTCGTTATTAATTAATATTCACAAAATCATAGAAATGTATTATAACCTTTCGATATTATGTATTTTTGACATTTACAAATTTGAGCATGTGACAGTCCTTTTACAATGCTCATTTCTAGAATAATTAATAAAATAATTCTTCAATAAAGATAGTGATTTGCCTACAAAAATGTAAAATTAAGTAAACCTTACATTGAATATTATAATTATATAATTTATAATTTGAATATAGCTTCTCACTTTAATATAATTACCATTATATATTATTAATATCTTGTTTAATTTTAGCTCCCATTGTTCCTGCTTGCCTAAATTATAATTTTATTTTATGTGAAATATTATTTAGGAAAATTTGCTTTATTGTCAAATAAAAATAACCTTGTCATATACTTTAACACACACATTAAATAAAATCTTTTTATTTTTTTGCTTTGTCCTTTAATTTTAACACACTTTTTACTTCTTTAATATTTTTAATTAATTCAAAAACCTTTTTCTTTGACATTTATTAAACACTCAACGTCTTAACATGACAGGGACTCTGTCATTTCTTCCAGAAATTTCGTGAGTACATTCTGGGCACGAGTCGAATAGCTCGCCTCGACGCAAAGCACGAGTTTATTCGACTGACCCTGCTGGATGCTGCCGGGGATTCCCCCACATCGCTCAAGGGGCTCCACCGCACAGGGCAGGTTGCCAAACCTCCCCGACGGAAGCGGATCGGTCGACTTCAGATGAATGGGCAGCCTAAGTTGTTTGGGGGGAGTTTGGAAGAATATTTGGAGGCAACCAATCAGGAGATACCTCTCATCATGAAGAGCTGTATTAGGGTCATTAACTTGTATGGTGAGTTGGTAAACGGATCATCGGTGATGGTATCCAAGGGGTGCAAGAAAATTTCAGCTCAACCTCTTGTGTGTTTATATAAAGAGGTGTGTGTCCTGCAGCAACAAATACTTGTTGAACATGGTGTAAATTTTTCACAGGTGTATAATAATTTCTTTATGTATATTTTATTTATTAACAAAAGCACAGTAGAAAGTCATAGAAATAAATAAACACAAAACATCTTAAAATACAATAAACAAAACAATAGAACTCAGTTCATACTTAAACCTTTTCCACTTACATTTTCTATGGCATTAGGAACTCAAAAGTCCATTGCTGCACTTACAAAAGTACTCCACCTATCTTTATCTTGATCTAGTTCTCTCCAGTCCACCTCACTACACGCTTACTCTTTCAGGGCCATTATAATGTTATCCTCCTGTCTGGGTATACCCACTGGTCTATTTCCATTGGGTTTGCCAGTCACTACCCCGAACAAGATTCTCTATAATTTTCCATTCGCGCTGCTGCATGTCCTGCCCACCATAATCTAAGAGACTTGATTATACAAACAATATCTTACGATAAGTACAGGGTATGCTACTTATCATTATGTAACCTCCACTCCCAATTAGTCTCATCCCTTTTTGGCCTAAATATATTTCTAAGCACATTGTTTTCAAACACCCTAGATTTGTTTTAGCCATGTAAGGTAAGAGGACACATTTCACACCCATAGATAACAACTGGTAAAATTATAACAATCTAATGTTGTTATTGCTAGAGAAAATTTTTCCTAAATATTTAAACTCATTAACCCTGTCAAATGATATGTTGTTCAAAATAATATCTAAACTATTTTCTCCAATTTGTGTGTTCATACACTTAGTATTTTCAGCCTTCACTTCTAAACCTATTTCCTAAATAGCCTCTAATACACTGTGTGCATTTTTTGCAACACATTCCTTACTATTGCCCAACAAAGCTAAATCATCTGCAAATTCTATTGGCTTCATTTTCCTGTTTAATGTCAACCCTTCCTTACTCTCTTGCATTACCCTGATAGCGTTCTCGAAAGCTCGATTAAAAAGTAATGGGGAAAGTTACAACCCGCTATTTCAAAAATATCTGATAAGTGACACTAAACCCATACCCTGCCGCGCATATCAGGTAAACATACCTCAATTAGCTTGACAAGTTTTTTTGTATAGCCCAAGTTTAACTAAAATTTCATATAATTTATTTCTTTTAACTGAATCTTAGGCCTTTTTAAAGTCTGTGGATGAATAATGCAGTGAAACTTACCTCAACAAACACCTCTTAATAGTGGATTTATCTTTGTAATGGACATTTTAAACTTCCCCCGAAAAAAATAACATGGGTTCTTAGAGCTAAACGTCTTCCTCATGAAAGGTTGTTTTTTCATTAACGAACATGGACACTGCTAGAGACACACATCTCTGACTACCTTTATAAGAAAAATCTCTTTTTACTTTTTGGGTCATCATAATCAACTTTTTCCAGCCTTTGGCTATGTTAGTTTAATAAAATGCCTCCGTCTTCCTCTATCTTTCCATTCTTCTCCTTTCACTTGCACACTTGGTTATCTGCTCCTCCCATCTCTTTCTTGGTCTCCCTTGTGGTCTTTTTCCTAAATTATTAATTCATCAGTGTATCACAAATTGTTAAGCGAATGCTATCCACAGGATCACTCCCACTGAATCAAGATACATGTAGACTTAATACATTAACAACTAGTGAAAAGTGGTCCTGAATAAGAACCAGACCAGGATGGCTCAACGGTACAGCATTGGCGCGCAAAGCCAATGGTCCAGAGTTCAATTCCTGTGTCCAGGCTGACATTTTTCACATACTTTATTTCTATTAATTTCTTTGGTATCCTCTCCTTTTCTCTCCTCATTATATGTCCATACCATCTCAGTCTTGCTTCCCCTACTAACACATGTGATCCTTGTACTCCCACTCTTTTCCGGGTACCGTCATTCCTAATCCAGTTTCTCTTCATGAAAGCTAACATGTTACTTAAAAACGCCATAACCATAGCCTCCACTTTCTTAGTTCCTCTTACATTCACTGTCGATGTTTCTGCTGCATATGTGACCATCACTAAAATATTGGCAGCTAAAATAATCAATTTATGTTCATTTAGTGCCATTCTGAGCAATTATATACATTCCCTTTACCCTGAATTAGTCTTACATCGCCAAATTAAACACTATGTCCCTTTTCTATAAACTGCACCATAATCTAACCCGTCAAAGCAAGCTAGCTACCTTTCTGAGTAAATGAAGTGTACGAGACAAATTAATATTCATATGAAAAAATCTGAAGTAATTGAATTGTATGTTATAATAATAACTTATGTTAAAACTTAGATAGAAATATTAATAACACTTGTGGAATAAACAATTTATACGTGACAAAAAGTTATGAAAATAAGCACGATAGCTTTTTTTTTTCAAGCACGAAACAACAAACAAAAATATTTTATCTTCTATTTGGCTTTAAGAATCTTTATATTTGATTAGAGTTTTCTTAGAATTTAAAAAGTGGTTTTTGTACACCCCTATTAATACTTAAAATTAGAGATTGGTCAAATCCAAATCTTGAATCAGAATATTCATTTTCTATTTGAATCCCGAATCTTGAAAAAAAATTATAAACATAAAGAGGAAATGGGAGTATAACAAAATATTAGAAAATACAAATACTAACTAAATGTTAATATTTTTTGCAAAAATTCATTCATTATAACATTTATTCATCCATTTAAGTGTTAAATTAATAGCCTAGGTTAGCTTAGGGAAAATTGTGGGCTGCAACCCGTAGCATATTTTATTCAGCCCATAAGCTATAGCTCTTTGTGTGAAAAAAGTTAAAATAGTGCTAAAAATATCAGAATTAAATAAAATATTCTTATGAAAGGATATTCCATTTCTATAAAACACATCAATGAATCTTTACAAGCAGTTTTAAGAATCTCGACTACTAAATTTACACCTGACTAATATATGATTAAATATATTGAAAAATTGCATTCATCTCATAAAGTTCTATTTTATTGGAAAAATATTAACTTATTCACATATATATCTTCATTTTTTATGTTGTATATGTCTTTTTTTTCTGCGATAAACTGTCTACCTAAAAAATCATATTTTACTTGGCAGTCCATTCTTATCTTTAAATTCTCAATTACCCGCCTTGATGGCATAGTTAGCTAACGCGCCAGTCATGTTGAGCTAGACCGCCGAGGGCGGGGAGATCGAGGTTCGAATCTTGGTCAGGTGAACTGGGGGTGGTTTTCCCTAAATGGTTTTCCACTCTCCCTCCTCGAAAATGCGGGTTCACTTCCTCTAAATTCAACCTTCCCAATTCCTAATCCATTAGTTTAATTAGTACTTAAGCGTATAACCCGAACAGGTAGTAAGACGTGGTGCTAAAAAAAATTAAATTCTCAATTCATCATCATCATGCAATTTTCTGCCACTGGCAAGGTCTATCTCAAACATAAGCCTCGCTCCATTTACTTCTATCCTCCCACCACCTTTATTCCTCCATGCCGGCCCAATCCACACCTTTCTTCTCCACACTCCTCAGCACTCCCTTTACCCACCTGTACCTGGGTTTTCATCTTGGCCTCCTGCCCACGACCTCCATTCCGAGCATCCTCCTTTGAATCCTCCCCTCTTCCATCCTCCTCACATGTCCGTACCACCTTAATCTCGCCTTCTCTATCCTATCCTGAGGAGGTTCCTCCCTCACCCTCTCTCTCACACACTCTTTAATTCCTTACCTTGTCCATCCTTGTCACTCTTGAAATTCTCAATGCGGCCCAAAAATTTGCAGAGGCCTGGTCTAGGGTATGGTAATAACTGTTTCCTATAATTAAGTTGGAGCTGAACCACAAACAATAAAAAGTATTTCAGCTCTAAAATAAATTCCAATTCAACATTTTGAAGAAAAAAATAATCTCTAATAAAATATTTTCTTGAATGTCCTTAATGATTTAAGGATTTGAGGGACTCATCCTTAGTTAAAATATTTGATTACAGGTCTTCATCACCAAGGTATCTTCAGAGTGTCAGGATCTCAAGTAGAGATAAACAATTTCCGAGAGTCATTTGAACGGGGAGAAGACCCGTTAGCGGACATGACCGATGCCTCGGACATCAACTCAGTAGGCGGAGTCCTCAAGTTGTATCTTCGGGAGTTAAGGGAACCATTGTTTCCTATCATATACTTTGAACACTTCATGGAGCTCGCACGTAAGTTTTTGAAATTATATATTTTTGAGACTGCTCTCGGTAATTATATTTTGTAAACATGAATTTTGCACACAATGTGATTAAGCCACTGCGGTTTGCAAGATGATTAATTAAGATAACTGCTTTCTTTTGGCACTGATTATTAATTATTATTAAAAGATAGGAGTATGTGAATCTTCCAAAAACTATCACTTCACTTAAGAAAAGAACATCTGGCTCTAACATATATGAAAATATTGACAGTGAAAATTCACATTTCTGGCCAATTTTAGTTGTTACTTTTACTTACAAAAATAACAAATTAATGTTCACTTGACAAAAGTCTTAAGTAATTAAATTACATATTATAATAATAACTTTGTTTAGCAGCTTATCATTTTTGAAATGAAACACACTATATACAATATTTAGTGCTTAAATTTATTATATATGAACAATGTAATAAATTTTTACAACCTAACAAAATATAAAATTATTCATTCTTTAATTTGGATCAAGAATATTAAAAATATTCAAATGAATTTCACTTTGGATCTAAAGTGGACGTTACACCGTCCTATCAAATTCTATTGATGGATGATAGTATTTAAAGTTACACGGCTAAAATAAAAAAGTACCATAGTTTTTTATTTTTGCCTGCTTGCAGTTAAAGTTTTTGTGAATCTAATTGGATACTCCTTAAATCTGTCAACTGGGAATTTTTAGTGATTGAATTTAGTTTAGTGGCATGATAATTAATTTAATTATATAATGATTTTAATTTTAAAGACCCACTTTGGTGTCTGAATGGTGGTATAAGGCATCACTCTTGCAATAGACTTGACTGTCAATAACGGGGAGATCGGGATTCAAATCCTGGTTGGGTGTACTGATTGTGAGGTTTAATTTCAAATGGTTTTCCACTCTCCCTCCATGCAAAAATATTATTTATTTTTATTTATCACGGTTTCATACTAACTGTTCGGGTTAAACACTTAAATATTAATTATTCTAATGGATTAAGAATGGATAAGGTTGAATTTAGAGGAAGTGAATCCGCATTTGCGTGAAAGGAGAGTGGAAAACAATTTAGGGGAAACCACTCCAGTTCACCCGGCCAAGATTTGAATCTTGATCTTCTTGTCCTCGGTAGTCTAGCTCAACACGAAACTAGCGCGTTAGCCAACTACATCACAAAGGCGGGTCGTGCAAATGTAGGTACACTTCTATATACAACCTTCCCCCTACTACATTAGCATAATTAATACATAAAGGGTTATATAAGTAGTGAGCGCGGTTCTAAAAATAAATATAATAAGAAGATAACTGTTCCTTAAATTTTTTTTAACAAGAATGTATTCACTTGCTTTGTTTACAGAGCTGGAGTCCAAGCAAGACTTTGTTGTGAAAATGAAAGATCTAGTCCAAAGTTTGTCAAGATCGGTTGTTGTGGTCATGAGATACTTATTTGCTTTCCTAAATCAGTAAGTATCAAGGTGTAGTCAGATTCAGAGAGGGGGGAATTTTTTTCACAGCTATAAAAGTTAATAAAATAAACATCAAATCATGTGATATGTAATAATATTATCTCTGTTATTATTTTTATTCCCTTCTCCTTCCTTGATATTAGCCTTAGATTTTCTTCTATGACGACATGTTTTGGTGTCATATTAATATAGATGTTACACCATCTTTAGGTCATATTTATAATAAAGATGATATATTTTAAATAAATATTTTTGGCAAGTTTGTGAAACTTTGAGGTATTATATATAAGAAACTTTATGGTAGGACATCTATGTATAACCTGCTTCGGTGGAAGTGTGGTCTAACGTGCTAATCTCGTGTTTGACTGGACTGCCGAAGACAGGGAGATCTCGGTTTTATCCTGGTTGGGTGTACTGATGGGGGCTTTTCCTAAATTGTTTTCCACTCTCCCTTCACGCAAATGCGGGTGCGTTTCCTCTAAATTAATTCTTCCTAATCCCTAACCCATTAGTATAATTTGTACATAGGCATATAACCTGAACAGGTAGTAAGACGAAGTGCTAAAAAAAATCTATATATAACACCAAAACATGTTGTCATAGAAGAAAATCGAAGAGTAATATCAAATAAGGAGAAGTGAATAAAAATAAAAACAAAGACAATATAATTTTATCATTTATTACTCCATACCAAATAAATATGAAAACTATTTTTTTTAAATGTGTTAAGTAGCTGTCACTTTTGATGAATACCTATTAAATAACAAAACTAGTATGGTGTATAATAAGACAATATTGTAGAAACACTGTACAGTAATATAAGGTAAGTGATAGTGAAGGAAGCCAACCTGGATTTAAAATTCTTCAAGAAGCATGTAATTCGGTTTGAGGATTAGAGTATCTCATTTCTACATGAAACTATTTGGTAAATGTTATAAATACATATTCTAATTTTTTTTTGCATCCATTACTGTTTCCATCCTGCAGTCTTGGTCAGTTTTTTATTCAAGTCATATATCCTCCTCTACCAGCTTGCTAGGCCTATTTTAGCTTCCTATGCCTTATAAGTTATGATCTAACTTAAGACTACAACAAGCACAACATCCAGTCCCCAGCCGTTAATTCATCACTGTGAAAGGGTAAACCCATATTTCACAAATGATACATTTTTCAACCATGACGGGAATCAAACCCAGGACCCTTACCTCAGTAGACAGACACACTACCGACCGTGCTAAGGTGTTGGATTGTCGTCTATGCCAACAGCCTAAATCAAATTAAGTGGTTGTAAATATTATACTTGAACATTTCTTAGCTCGGTTTAGTTAGGTTTAGTTTTGTTGTTGTTGTGTGTATTTAAAATTATTCTACACATATCATGCCTATCATGTATAACCCAGTTAATGTTACAACAAATACTAAATCACTTTCACCAGTGGCCGCATACTCTACAAGGTGGCAAGCTTGCAATAGACTGGTTTGTTAGTGACGAGGAGGAGCTCATAGTTTGAATCTTGACTGAGTGTATTTGAATTGGTTTCCTATATGTAATTTTTACCCCTCTCTTCTTCACATTGATATCCATGCATTATTTCTAAAACAAACTTCTCTAAACATCCCTACCTAATAAATTAAACTAGGGGTGATATCCTCAAATCCTTAAGGATATTCAAAGATTTCCAAGGATTTGAAAAAATGTCTGAGGTTAAAAATACACACATTTTTTTCAAAAGTTTGGATTGGAATTTGTTTTAGAGCCTTAATACTGCTTATTAGTGGTTGGTTAGTCCCCAACATAATTATGGGACAAACTTAACCAGACCCAAGACCATTAATATAACACTTTAATAATTGTGTATGTTTTATAATGGATACAGTCTGACACCTTAGCTCAGTCAGTAGCGTGTCTTTATGCTGAACTAAGTGTCTTGGGTTCGATTCCTGGCATGGCTGGAAAATGTATCATTGGTAAAATTTGGGTTTCTCCTTTCACAGCGATGAACTAATTGCCGAGGGCCGGATTTTGTGTCTTAAGTTAGACTATGTCATATGTCAATATAATTAGTCTGTTCAGAAAGTGCACATTAAATAGGCCTACCTCAAATAAATGGGGGAAAAAAATGAGTGATATTTTCTAATATTCCTTATTTTTACTTCCTCTTTTGTTAATAATGTTTACAAAAATCAGGATTCAGAGGTAAAATAATCCATATGTTAAAATAAAGGAACAAAATCTAAAATAAAAAAAAATATATTTTTTTACAGATTATCTACCAATTAAAGTTTTTAGACTTTAATTATTGTTAGATTAGCGTTGACTTGATAAAGTTTCCCTGTTTACAGCCTCTCAGAGTTCAGCGACGAGAACATGATGGACCCTTACAACCTGGCAATATGTTTTGGTCCGACTCTGGTCCCTGTCCCAGAAGACAAGGATCAGGTTCAATATCAGAATCAGGTCAACGAACTCATCAAGAACATCATACTCTTTTACGAGGAGATCTTCCCTTTTGACGGTGGGCTCATGTACGAGAAATATATCAGCGGGGAACCTGACGAGACGTGAGTGTTCACACACACACACACACACCCCATTGGATTAAAACAATTTTTCAATTAGTTGCATGTTTAATTACACGTTCTGCAGTGATACATGTATGTGTTGTTAGTTATTTAGTGTCAATGTTTTATCGTTAGTGAAATGAATTCTTGCTTGAGACGTACAATCACACGAGTCAAACTTGCAACAAACTCTATAAACCTGTTGTTTTGAGTACTTGAAGATGGAGGTCAAACCAAGATGTTTTTCAGCTCCTCTTGGCCGTACCCGAATAAAAGATTACCCAAGACTTGTTTGTTTTTTAAATCTAGTTTCACTTCATATATATGCAAAAGAAAGGAACTATACCGAATGTTCGAGCTATTATTTCAAATTTAATAAGCGACCATGTTTTTCTCTCAGTGATGTTGGGGACTCTCCATCAGACCATGTACAAGAAGATGGAGATTCAGAAGTTTACCCTTCAGAGGACGGTAAGTCAACCATGCTGCTGCTCAAATAAAAATGATTAAAGCTTTATTTAGTAAAAAAATATATATCTTAAAATATGAATATGAAACTCTAGAAAAACTGTAATGATTGTTTACTAAAGAAAGTATCCTTCGTTTACCCTGTAAGACAGTAAGCTTACCTTGTATTTTTGCAAAATGGTCTAGCTTATAATAGAATATTTTAGTGTAATCTGTCAAGGTAAGACTTACAACTTTTAGGGTAAGCTAAGTGTCTATGGAACTGTTGAATTTTTTTCTTTCACTCTCTGGTATATTTTCTCTAAATATATTACAACTAATATACTAAGCTTGGCTGCATTTTAAGCTACATTGTGACTTGAACAACTTTATTTGGATTAATTATGGTGGCTGCAGTCATATGCCTCCTGCCTGTTGGAGAGTTTAAAAACTTTCAGGGAAACGTTAGGGAGTATTTGAGTTGGTCAAGGAATATTGTATATTTGGATGCTAAGAGACCAGAGAAATGCCTTATTTGCTTCTTTTTTAAACCTTATTTTTGAGTCTGCATTGGTCATCTTATTTTGTAAACATGAATGAATATTGAATACATCATCAAATTAATAAAGTTTACAAGATGATTAAATCTGTCAAATCCTTTCTTCTGACTCTGGCAAAGAATCAATAAATTAAATGTTGTTGATGAAGCATAATTTAAAAAAGCAATCTTTTCACTATATTTTATTATATTGGAAGTTTTTGTGAATTTAATGATATTTTCCACTAACTTCTTATAGTGGAAATTTTTAAAATTTCAATCTAGTTAATTAGCACAATTAATCAATTTTAATTTAAAGTTAAGTGAGGAAGATTAAAAATTTTGTCTGGAATATTTGGGGAAAATGTGGTTTTAAAATTGAATGGCTATCCAGCGTAGGAGTGGTGGTAACCGACAGCTAGCCAAAGCCAAAGTCACTGTAAGAATTACCCAATGAAAGGTCTTTTTTCATACCAATATGCTACTCTATAGTAAATTTCTGGTAGGGAAAAAGGCCTTTCAGAAAACAATTCTTACTCTGAACAGACTTTACCAGATCTACTATAATGTATCCATTTGCCAAACCATAAGATCTTAAAGACCATATGTTGAGCTGCTCTCACGCTTGGTAGTCAAAACTTTCACAATAATTAATTAGTTTTAAACCATTCTTTTTCTTTTAAGTGTTTTTACATTATTTAAATACGAACTTATGAAAATAACAGTTTAAATGTTTTTGTTTTGTGGATGTGACAGATGTAGTTTAAATGCTCTTTTGCAAAAGGTTGCCTTCTCTTCTTATTTATAAAGATGGCGAACCAGATGAAATGAGCATGGTTGATGACTTTACACAACTCATATTCAGTTGTGTTCATGCACATATGTTTACAAAATAAATAAAATTTAGTTTGAAACTAATATTTTATATGTCTCTTTCTCTAAGTTAAAAGAAACCTTTGATTTGTTTATAATTTATGGTGGCCGGTTATAAGAAGATATGAGTGTGAAAATGTTAGCCTATTACTTCATGCCATATAATATCACTTGTTGCCACAACTGCAGAACAAAATACATAATAGTTTTAGTAATATTTTTATCTTTTTTCATTTAGTTACAAAAAAACCATCTAAACAGTAATCCTTATATTACTAAGGAAATAACTATTGTTTCCACATTAGTGACTTTAAACCAATGTTTGCGATAAATATCTTCTGGTAGCTGTTAGCTGTTACAAACTACAATCAATGGATGGAATCTAGCTTTTTTTTTATTTGACAGTTTTGTTTTATTAGCATTTAAGAGGGATTTATGACTTAAGAGAACACTTATTTAATGTAGTTTAATAGAGTTTTGGAGAAATCTAAAAAAATGTACCTCGATTACAAATGATTGATAAAACATTATTTTAAGCAATTATTGAAAGGAATTACAGTCCTATGTACTAAGTGGAATAACATAAATCACAAAAAATAACAAAATTGTATTAAAATAATTAATTTACTAAGAAGGGGTTCTTTTTTGTTGTTTAAGACCAAATAGACATGACCAACAATGTCAGTAGTACCAATCCTCAAACAACTTTTTTTTAATGAAATTTTAATTAGTTTCACTTAAACTAATATTGTACATTTTTAAAGATTTCTGGATTTTTATTTCGATTCTAGATTTTTTTTAAATTTTCAAGATTCGGATTTGAGAAGTACAGGATTCGACCGATCTCTAATTTTATCATATTTATTTAATGACTTTTTTTTCATTATTTGTAAGCATTGTGGTTAAACTCTATAATTATCTGTCCAGAGTCTGAGTTCCACGAAGCGACGGCTCAGTTTGACTTCTCTGCTCGATCTGAAAGGGAGTTGAGTTTCAAGAAAGGGGACAATATCATATTGTTCTCTCAGGTGTCCAACGACTGGTGGAAGGGAAGTCTGAACGAACAAGAAGGGCTGGTGCCCGACAAGTACATCATGCTCAAGATCAAGTGAGTACATACCCGTAAACAGTGGTCATGTGGTCTAAGGAGTTGGCCTCACAATAACTGGATTGGGAAGGTCAAGGTTTTTCTCACTCCTTCCCCACCCTAATGCGGATGCACTCCCTTTAACTATTCTATCTACCTACACCCTAACCTTCGCTGGTTTTTTTTGGCATCGCTTCTTAACCCATTCAGGTTATACGCTTATGTACTAACCCATGGGTTAGGAATCAGGAAGGTTGAATTTTGAATAAATATACCCACATTTGCTTGGAGAGCATGGGGAAACCATTTAGGAAAAACCAACCTCGATACACCCGACCGGATCGAACCTCGATCTCCCAGTGATCGGCATTCTAATTTATTGTGAGAGTAGTGTCTCAGACCATGCGACCACCAAAATAGGTAACATCAGTGTTAAACTTACTGATTTGAAAACATTAATATTAACTTACACTTTCAGCCACAAGCTTAAATACTATTACTAACAATATAGTTGGCTTTAAAATAGATATATGCAAAACAAACATAATGTCGTGATGGTTTTTGGTTTAATTTAATAATTTGGATTGGATTTAATAATACTCACATGACAAAAACTTAATATATAGGCTAGTTATTAATTATCGAGTGAAAAAATAAAGTATAGGCACAAAACATAGATATTGTATCTACTCAAATATAATGAGCACCTTAATTTTCAAGCTTGGAAAAAGAACACTTTTTGCTGGATTGAAAAATGTAGTGTTCATTTCAATTATCAAAACCTACAACATACTGTCGGAACAGGTACCGCAAGTACTGCTACAGGCTGCTCTTGTTTGAACACAATATTTATCAAAGTAAGGGTGTACAAAGGCTAGGGAACAACATGAGCTGAACAGAGGGTGGCTTAGATTAATGGCTGACACCGATTGTGGGGAGGTTAGAGGAGCTGTAGTTTTCTAGTTTGTACTTTAATCTAGTTCACCAGCAATTATAATATGACAGATCTCTGTGGCCGCATGGTCTAAGGCGCCCTTCTTACAATAGACTGGACTGCCGATGACAGGGAGATTGGAGTTAAGATTCCGGTTGGGTGTACTGAGAGTGGTGTTTCCTAAATTGTGTTCCACTCTCCCTCCAATCAAATGCGGGTACACTTCCTCTAAATTCAACTTTCCTTATCCTTAACTCATTAGCGTGGTTAGTACAATGCGTATAACTTGAACAGATACTAAGATATGGTGTTAAAAATAATTGTAATATTCATCTTAATATTGTGTACAAATTCTAGCCAAAAGGGTGCACATTAAATTCGAGTAAATTTGATAAACAGATTTGCTTTGTGACCTCTACCAAAAATCAATAGCTCTGTGTGTCATTTACTGAGTTGGTATTGATTCAAATATGAATCAGTTTGATTAGGAATACAAAATTAATCCCATTAAACATTTTTTTATCAGTCATAAATGAAACATACTGTTTACATAATCTAAGGAATCTCTAGAACAAATTATTATATAATAAACTCTTTCTTACCTGTATAGGGATGAAGAACGAGATAAACTAGAATTACTAAAATCTAGTTCCTCTGAAGAGTCTATGCGCCGTCGAGCATCGAGTTCCAACGATTCCATCCTGTCGTCCAATACCTCCTCGTCTGCGCACAACTCACCCGTGACAAACGTGGCGTCGGCAACGTGGCCCGACCCAGAACTGACACGTCGTAGTCTAGTGGCGGAACCCAGCCCGCTCATAGCTGTGCCTACACAAGAGGTACTGGAGACAACAGTGTAGGCTGGCTCTTTGGCTCTTTCACAGACAAACTACGCTTCATTAATGTTTTGCTGAGATTTGTGTTCTTATAGTGGTTATTTATTCATTCAAATTTCTTTCAGTCATTCACTTATTAACATAGTTTAAATTGGAGCTGGATCGAATACACTAGTTTACAGATATGAATCTTAATTTTATCTTTGAATCCTGACTCCGAATTTGAATCCAAATCTTCTAAAAAATTATGAACATAAGATAAAATTAACAAGAAGAATGTGTATTAAACACAACTATTTAATGTAATTATTTCCTTTGTTTGAATAAAATAAAATCCACTTTCTTTGTTTAGTATTTACTAGATAATATACCTAACCACTACAGCTCATGTAACGTGTTTGCTTTTCTGTTAATTTGTCATTGTAAATATGATCGTATTTAAAAAGGATTTAAGTCACTTGTTTCGATTTGTCACTTCACTATACATGTGTCAAAATAAATGAAGTGCAAGTTTGTCCGTGGTTGAGTGAGCTTTCTTTTTTCCGTATTTTAATGTAAAGTTTTATGTTATGTTGCCTGTTTTATTTACTTTTCTACGCTTTATGAAGGAGTTGGAACAGATTTTTTCCGTCGATAAAAAAATAACTCTTTGCTAACGTAAACTCTCTAGAGTTGTTTGCAACCAAATCTGGATTAATTTGAATTATTCAAGAAATACAAAAATTAAATGATTCAGAAATCTTGAGACTAGATACTTATTTAATAAAATACACATTGTACATTATCTAGTGCATAGTTCTACACATTAAAATAAAAAATGTTTGTGAAATAAAATTCTTTTATATATGTACCATAATAAAAAAGAACATAAAGTATTTTATTTATCACACATCATACAAATATTTTGTAGTCATCCATAAAATTAGTTAGGAATTAAGTTTATCGGTAGTAAATTCTACTTACTCAATTTGTTTTAGATTAAATTATGATAATTAATATAAGAATAAGCGTTTGTTTGACAACAAGGCCTTTATTATGTGATTCACAACATTCTTAATTTTCAAATAAAGGACTATTTTAATTTACATAATTTGGTTATATATTGAAGAAGGTACAGGAAAGATGGATAGAAACACATAAAAAGGAATGAACACAATATACCTTTAACAAAAAAAAGGACAGTTCTATCACACTTTACATTGCTGCCATTCAACAAATACAAAAAAAAAAAAAGCCGTTTTTCTTAACGAGATATTTAAGTTTTTTCCTGCCTCTGTTCCAACGCCAACATAGTTTTGCGTCACAAATTGCCTGCTTATCCTCCAGTTGTCCATAGCATCTTGTCTCTTACAGCTTGGTAGTATTCTCCTATAGGCTAGATTGCTTGTGATTTATGTTACTACTGCCGTTGTTTTCGGCAAGAGCACGCAAGTAGATTGTTCTTTGTGTGGCTTAGCTCGAATAGGATAGCATGTTTTCAAGTGGTTAGAAAGATCTCCGATGGGACAATTTAGGTATAATGAAAGTGCATTAAGCATGTTATAAGTTACAACATGCCATTAAGTAAATATGATAGAATCTTGTAAAAAAAAAAAAGCACAATAAAACACACTAAAACAATTAGAAATACATACACATATTTTTTAAACACTTCAATATTTTGATTCTATGTGGTATCAAAATCTATTAGACATCTAGTACTTCCTGAATTATTGAAGTACTTGTAAATACTTGGTGTTTTTTTAGTTTTTAAATATTATTTTTATTCTTCATTTTCTACAATTCTATCATATCTAGTAAATGGAATATTTTAAAAGACATTTCACACATTTTATTGTTAGGTCTTTCTTTTAACTAGCACCCTCCCTTGTTCCATGTCTATGTCCCACTAATTAAGAGTGACTTGATTAAACTATTAACATGTTGGTTTTTTTAACTAGCGCCCTCCCTTGTTCCATGTCTATGTCCCACTAATTAAGAGTGACTTGATTAAACTATTAACATGTCGGTTACAATTCCAAATGATATCTACCTACCTCTAAAATATTGTACTACAACTTATAATGATTATATACTTCACTTTCGTACTCTACTTAATTCAATATGAACTTCTTTAGAAACTATTGAAAATTTTAACACTATACACAGGTAATTCCCTGTCACAATAATTGTCTTTCCTATTTCTCATCAAAAGTGTGACACTTATTTTAAAAATCTCTAATGCTATGTTCTCAAATCTATAGATGCATTGAAATAAGTTGTGCTGGTAGGGCTGAGTGAACTGATTGTCATGAAGCTATTAGCTATATATCAAATTTTAGATTTGTTGTTGTGTATTTTTATTTTCCTAGAAAATGTTTGTGTAAATGTTAATCCATTTTTTTATAGACTAATTTATTACTGTTTTATTCGAGCTAGGGTTGGTTTTTAAATGTATTGTTTCAAATATTCTTTTAATAAAATGCATGCTCATTATATAGCATGATTTTTTTTTTAATGTCAGCTGTGATAGAATCATTACCACGATCTCTAGGAATTTGAATGATATGGGGCTTTAAAATAATAAATATTTTTTGTGATGTAAAGAGTTTGTTTTTACTTGAACTAACATTTTGTTAAAAAAAATTTAAGACTTATTTATATAGCCTATAATTGAGTTTTATTTACATTTACAAAAATGCTCACCACACTAATTTTCATAGGTTAAAAATTAAAATCAACGAATAAGAGAAAAAATGCACAGATATTCATTTAGATACTATAAAAGAAAATTAATAATTGGGGTTCACATTTTTAGCTTAATAATATCGCGCTATATTTATGGCTCTCCAATTAATGAGGATATATTTAAATTGCTTAAATGATTTATCTATAAATATAATCTCCCACAAAAAAAAATGTAAAGCGAGAAAATATGTACTGAATAGTTGTAGAGTACTGTTTTTTTATATTCTATTATTTTTATTAATAAAATACTATATTATTTTTAATTTGCATTGTATTATATTGTTTCGGCCAAAAGTATGTTATATTAAGTATTTAGATATATAAATTTTAACTGTTAATTAATTTACCTCATTTTCGCGATAAATGATTGTACTTTGTCATGTGTCTTGAATGAAATTTTGTTGTCAGTTACGTGAGTATTTGTGTTGTAGTTATCAAGTTTTGTGGAAATGTTGACTAGTAGGCAGGGAGTCGAACCAAGATATTTGGTTCTGGTTCTAGTTCTGGTTCTTCCACTAAACATTTTTGGGTTCCAGTTATAAAAAATATAAGTTCCAGTTATTTTTATTCCTCAATTAGGTTCTAGCTGTGGTTCCATTTCTTTTAATTTTTTAATTTAACATCTATACTACCCTTTGAAAATACTTGGATAAAAAATTACACTAAATAATTTCCAACAAATATAAACGCTATATATATATGTATATAAATATTTTTTTAGGGTTCCTTTTATGGTTCTGTTTTTTTTTAATAACCATCGGTTCTGGTTCAACTCCCTTCTAGTTGGTCTGGATGATTAAGACCAAGATTTTCCACTATTTTTCCTTCAACAATTCTTGATGATTGTTCAAATGCTAAATAATTGGGTTTCATGATCCAGAAAAATAATATGAATGGCTAGAGGGGGAAAATGCCTCTATAAACGAAGATGCTTCTGTTGTATGAACTAGGATTGGAACTAGACATATTAACTCCATTATACTATTTCAAGCTGAAATATTAAAAAAATGCCAATTGATCTACGCACCTCATCTTCTCTTTTTAAAACAAGTTGATTTTTGAAAAAGGCAATAGGCCTACTCAATTTTAGAATTTACGTGGTGATAAATTAAACTTGCGTATAATATTATACTTTTGTAAACTTTGCAAAATAATGTAATGTGAGTGATAGGGAAAAAAACCCATCCTGAAAAGAGAATTAACTAGGTTAGGCCTTGATAGAAAACAAACTTTTCTTCAGTTCTTCATACTTTCTTCACTCTTTTTTCACTCTTTTGTCTATCTTCTCATCATTTTCACAGGTATCTACTTACACATTATTTTCATTTTTAGAGTAATTCCTTTCTCTCCATTTATTTATGTCTGTGTCCCCCATTGTTCAGATACATGACCCTTCCAGTGGCGTAACATCAACAAAGGGGGCCCTGGTGCAAAGCTTATTAATCGGAAAGGAATGTTTACTAAAAGTGGACTTGGGGGTAAAATAAAGTAAGTTTACAAGTATATGACAATGTAGTTTAAAAATTAAACTAGCCAGAGACATGAGAACCTTAAGTAGATTTTAAATATTATTTTTTGGGGTGGGGTGGGCAGGGAGGAGAATTACAAGTTTTTAAGGATATGAACAAAGCCTAAGCATATCAACCTGCCTCCTGAACAAACGCAAAATATGAAATCACGTGAATGGAAAATTTGTTTTACTTGCTCATAAACATAAATATAAATAACTTTTTATGTGAATATGAATATTTTAAAATATCACTCGATTCACAAATACATTTAACAAAAAAATATTATTTTTTTTCCTGTTCATTTATGGGCGCCTGTCCCCTCCCCCACAGCTCTGGGCCCTGGTGTGGTTGCACCACCTGCACCATTTAAAAAAATTAAAGTGTCAGAACAACAAAGCCTAGCATTTTGCAGTATTTATAAAGGATTTCAAAAATGTCTTTTCCCAATATATATTAGTCACATTTTGACAAATGCTTAAGACTAAAATTAAAAGAAACAAAATCTAGTTTGGTTAAACCCCAGGATTTAATTTAATCTTCAAACAATTTGTTTGAATAATAATGCTTAGAAATTTCAAAGTTAATTTAACTCGCCATCAACATAGAAAATTATACTCTTTGGCTGTAATAGGTAGCTATATTATATAATATTTAAAATTATTAATTTTTTTGGACATTTTAATCACAATAGTTGGTAACATGTGTGTTGCACTGTCTAATTGCTAGACACATTATATAAGCTATAGACCTGAATAATTAAATAGGGCTTTAAAATAAATCAAATTTGAAATAGTTATCAAAAGTTTCAATGACATTGTTCTTTTTAAAATATACCATATATCCCTAACACAGCTTTTCAATGGTATACTTTTACTTTCTTGGTAACTTTGTTATTGTGTAGACAGAAATAATTTGTTTTTCAGATAAGATAATGAGCTCTGTGTAAGTAACAACATTTTGTATTTTCTTTTCTTTTGTTAAAAACATGCATGCCGAACTTTGTGTGTCATTCATTTGATATATATATATAAAACTTCAACCAAATTTTCACGGTACAATAATTAAAGCAGGTATTTTGAGTTAAGAATTAATAAACAGAAATGTATTAAATGTCTAGCTATCCAAAGCATGATTCTAAAATCAGATGTAGCATGAAAGAAATGTGTTAAACTAAATATAAATATTATAATAAAATATAATATTTATAAATAAATAAATAAATTAGAAACAAAATGCTATATGTATGTTCTTGTCATGTTTTGAATGCTTACTAATGATTTTTTTTCGCTGTATAAATTTTTGTGTGTGGACTGTGTAAATATAACTAATTGTGTTTGTGTTTTTGGACTCGAGTAGTCTTAAATAAGCTTAGTTTTGTGTTTAACAACTTTAAATATGTTTCTTACATTATGCAATTTTAGTAGGTAATTTTGTTAGTGTCCACTTATATACTCAGGGTACAGGGTGAAAAGAGGGAAAGTCTTATTTTAACTCATATTGAGTTAGTGCTGTCATCTGTTAGACAATCATGAAACGTTTTTAATGCACTTAAAGGTTAAATAAGGTATGTCATATTTAAATTAGTTAAAAAAAAAGGTACTATTCTCTGGGTTCATTTTGGGGTTAGAGATATAAAAGTAGTCATTCTTGAAAATGTTTGTGATGTGACTTCCCCCTATTTCCCCTGTACCCTTCATATTTGTTAGTATCACTTGCCTAGGATTTTTTTCGTTGCTTAAAACATTTTATTTTTATAGTGTTTTATTTGATAAATGTTTATTAATTTTGTAAATAAAATTATGGAAATGAATTCTTTTAGTCTTGCATTGGTTTATCAAGGATCTTTCTCCATTTCTATAATTATGATTTTGATCGCACAGTTATTATGTTGATGTTCATTACAATATTGATTAAATTTAAAAATAAGTGTATAATAAATTGAGAACTAGTTTCTCACCATATAATATCAAATTAGTTTGCTGTCTTAAAAACTATTTTCTGGAAAGTACCAGTTGATATTTCCTATACTATCATTTAATGTACTAATTTCATATTAATAAAGATGAGACCTACAGGTAAATTCGACTTTGAATTAGGGAGCTGTACTTAGATTTAAACCAGCGGACATTTGAGAATTGCTTTCCTCAAATTATCTTTTCATACCACCAACATATAAATATCAGTCTATTTGTTATTTTAAAATTTAATTGCTAATATTTTTTCATATATTTTACTAGAAATTTGTAGATAAATAATGATAAACAGTATTGATAATTAGACAGAAAAGAATTATATACAGTAGATAATTTGTCAGCACAGTATTAAATGAATCATAGGATGGGCTAAATATTGAATTGAGTACTAATAAAGAATATTAAACTAAGCCAAACTAAATTTATCCAAGTGCATAGTATAGCATGGCTTGAATTATATAAATATATACTTTTAAAATCTAATCATTAAAAAAAATCATATTTAAAATAAAATTAAACATTATTTTTGATATTATAATAGCGTTAATGTTTTTTTAATGAAAATAATGTATACCAAATGCACATTTCAATCCATAGAGGGTAGAAAGAGGAGTAACTAACTAACCCCATCCCCCATCAAACACATAATACTGCATAAAAATACCCCTACACAACGAGCTCAAGTTTTCTGAGCATATAAAGCTGTCAAGTCCAAACCCGAGCTTGAAATGTGTGCACTTGCAAACCCCTAGAGCAGCGTTTCCCAAATCGGGTTCCTCGAGGTAAAATTAAGGGTTCCATGAAAAAACTAAAATAAAAATAATTTACACATTAAAAGTTAAAAATACTTGAGCAACTTAGATCATTCACTTTTACTACATAAGTTGTCTACTAAACTACCTTTGAAATTATAGTCCAGAACTTGTGGAGAATCAGCTCTGTTTAGTGGTTCAGGGGTGACTTACATGAAGAATACCCTGAGTTGTTGCGGCAGACAATCAAAGTACTGTTGCCATTCGCCAGCAAGTACTTGTGTGAAACTGGATTCTCGCTATACTTTGGAACCAAAATGAAGTATCGAAGCTGACTTGATTTGGCTACTTATATGCGAACACAACTCTCAACAATTAACCCAAATTTTAAAAGAATTTGCCAAAAAAATAAATATATATATATACAGTCAACTCTCGATTTTATGATCCCGGGAATAACGTCCCTCTCGAAGTAACGACCCTTTATTGGGGAACCGTGAAAAATGTGAAAAAAAAGATCGAAAATTTTAAAGAAATCGGCCGTAAAATGTTTTGGTTGCACTTGAGATTATTTTTGTGAGCGCTATATTACTAGTAACTGGGCTAGGTCAGGTATAAAAATATACACCACCCTATCAATGCCAGCCAATAGCATTTGACATTGTCCACCCCCTCCCACAAACAAGACAATGTTTCCCCGCACGCGACTGCCGTTACATCACGCGCCAGGCTTGTTGCCATTGTTATTTAGATTCTCGATTTGGTTAAGTTTTTGGTTTGATTTTATGAACGATTTTTGACGACCCACGCTATTTTTTTTATTTGATACGAACTTATAATTTCGACAAAATGAGTGGAAAGAGGACCTTTTTGACGCTCATGAAGAAGTACGAGATAATCCAGGAAGTGGATGGGAAGAAGATTACAAAGACGGAGATTGCGCGGCTGCATGGCATCCCGAAGTCGACACTTTTAACGATTTTCAAAATGAGAGAAGAAATTGTGAATGCAGTGCAGAAGGAAGGCCACAATGTTAAGGCTAAAAATTTGAAGGGTGCGACGCACGCGAATCTTGAGCAAGCTATGCTGGAGTGGTTCAGCCAGCATTGAGCGTAAAACGTGCCTATAAACGGACCAATGATGCAGAGAAAGGCCGATGAATTTTCCTTGAGGTTGGGTATAGAAAACTAGGTGTTAAAGTGGGTGGCTAGAGCGTTTAAAAGTGAATCACAGCATATCCAGACACAAGGTCGTCGGTGAAAGCGCATCGGTTTACCCAACACCGGTGAGGGAGTGGATGCCCTTGCTCCGAAACATTCTTAGGTGCTATCAGCCTCAAGATTTATACAACGCTGACGAGCTGGGGATGTTCTATAACCTCATGCTTGATCACACTCTTGCTGTGAAAGAGAATAAGAGCAAGGGTGCGAAGAGGAGCAAGGAGTGCCTCACCATCCTTCTGTGCTCAACATGGACGGCAGCGATAATATGAAGCCCCCTCGTGATCAGTAAGTTCAAGAAACCCCGGGGTTTCAAGGGCAACTTTCTGCTTTGTGACTATGGTTTTAATAAGAAGGCATGGATGACCTCGGGGGTGTTCACGAGGTGGCTTCAAGGCTTCGATTCGAAGATGGACGCTGCAAATAGAAAAGTCGTGCTCTTCGTCGGCAAATGTTCCTCACATCCTGCTCTCGACAAACTCGGGAACATCAAGCTGGTGTTTCTGCCAAAGAACACCACCAGAATGCTTCAGCCCCTGGACCGGGGGATAATTCAGCAAGTGAAGGTGAAGTTCCGCGAGATGCTTGTTTGGAGTATGGTGTGAAATCTCGACATGGGCAAGGAGGTCAAAAAGTGGGACGTGTTCAGGACCATGGAGGGAATCGTTGTCAGTTTGAGGGCCGTGAGACCGGTGATAATCGCCAACTGCTTCCAAAACGCCCCATTTGTCCTACCAGTCAACGAAGAGACTGCAGTTTATGTGCTACCCGCCGCTGCCAGCGCCGAAGACCCAGACGACCCACCGCTAGTGGACTCCAATTCTCAGCCAGGCCCCTACACAGAACAGCAGCCTGGTTCATCAACAGCACCGTCGTCTGCCCTCCTGACTTTCACTTGGCCGTGCGACGAGGAAATGTGGGAGAGATTAGCCCCAGACTGCACGTATGAGGAGTACATAGCAGCAGACGATGACATCACAGTTTGGGGCACCCTCGACAACGCCGATATAATCAGGGAGCA
>CABFWB010000638.1:151360-219271 GCA_902151455.1 Timema bartmani | reverse complement strand
CCCAGAAAAATGTTACTTTCAATTTAAAGGTATTTGATCTTGAACCAAGAAGTATTTCCTGCATAGCTTTTTTTATGTGCACTAAAAATATTTAAGGGGTTTTGTTATGTTGTATAAAGTATTAAAGGGTTCAGTGACTAAATTTAAATGGGGAAACACTGTCCTAGAATAAACACACAATCATTTTAATCTTTCTTTGTAAAAGGAAGTTTTTACACCTCAAAAGTGAAAAAAAAATTATATATATTCTTGTAAAGTTAATAAGCTAAAAAGTAATATATTAAATGTGAAATTGTTGTATTGGACATACCATAACGGCTTTTTTTAAATTATTTGTTGTAGAACTTTAGAAGATACTATGCTATCCACATAAGTTATCTAGTACCTTTTAATATTATTTTTGGGTCAATAAAAGTAGATCATGTTGTAAATTTTGAAAATAAAAATTGCTATCTAATATGTTATATTCGTAAAGGAAAGTTTGATAGATACAAATAAAAGGGAACAAACACAATAAAACTTTTACAATGAAAAGAACAAAACTGTAAACACCTTTCATTTCTGACATTGGACAAAGCATTCGTTACCTCTTGAAAACTGATTGTTAACGTCCACTCACTCTGCCTAGGTTTCACTCTTATCGAAACTCATCACAAGGGAGTGTGTAATGCGCAATGCATCTTCCTAAAAGAGGAAACCATTAAAGCTCTCTCTTTTATTTTTTGCAAAGCGACTTAGTATCTGTTCAGTTAATACACTTATGTACTAATTACGTTAATGGTTTAGGGAGGAGGAAGTTTGAATATATAGGAAGTATACCCACATTTGCATGGAAAGAGAGCTTGGGAAATCATTTAGAAAAAAAAAGGGGGTGTGGCTGTGTCATGGACACAGCCGTGTGTTGTACATGAATACGTTTATGTAACAGGTTATATTTTTTAAATAAAATATTTTTATTTATGTATTTAGGATAAAAGCGAGGAAACAAATAATTATTGTGTTACAATATAACTTTATTAATTATATTTGATGACAGCTGACGATTAAAACCTAAACGAACATTGTAGCTTCTCTGAGTCAAAAGTTATACTAATTGCAAATCTCGATACGCAGCAAAATAACCTCAAAATGGCGGCGCTTCCCCCCCCCACCACGCGTGATGTGTCACTGTTCTCACTTATCGTAATGAATTCTTTGATTCTTTAGCTATCCAGTGGTATAATTTAATTTTGGATGTAGAGGAAAGATTCGAAACTACAACACCAAACTGTATCCACCAATTTTGTTATCATTAGGTTTTTTGGATTGCCCCCGTATGGTAGCAAATTTAAAGACGTATTCACGTCAAAACACCCTCACCACACCCGACCAGAATCAAACCCTGATCTCCTCAATTATTGGCAGTATAGTCTATCACTAGACTGATGCCTTAGACCATGCAGCCACCAAAGCAAATTCTGTTTACCTTTTATAGGAAGTTGCTTTGTGTGTTTCACTCGCCCTTGTGACGAATTTTGATAAAATAGAATGAAACCTAGTTCAAGGGATTGGGCACAAACGATAGCTTTTCTTAAAGAGGAAGCCATTAATTCTTTGTCCAGTGGTAGAAATGCACGGTGTCTGTGTTATTGTTATTGCCATTGATAAAGTCTTATTGTGATAACTAGCTCTTTTTTTTTTGTTCCTATAAACATTTTGTTTGCGTTTTCCATATTTTTTTTAAGGACACTTAATTTTAAATTGAATTTAAGTGTGTTAGTATTTCTCAGTACATTTGCTAGCTCGCCAGATTGTAAGCCACACACCCTTGGATGCAGCGTCTTCACAGAGTGGTCAGTCATCAATCTTAAGGTAAGCTGTTAGTCTAAGGGGACATTAGGCATGGCAGTGGTGTAGCTTGGTTCTAACCAGATACTAACCAGATACTAACCTTGGGGTTGCATGTCATTATTGGTAGCATGTGTTGAAAATGAAAGTAGACATATTGTTTCATAGGAAGGAATGGCTTGTAGACACACGCTTGCCAATAGTCAAAGGATCTGACTGACAGGGGACTTTCCGGTATCTGCTATACTGCGGGTGAGTAAGATTGCTCATAATAAATACTTTGAATTGTTTTAAAAGGTAAAGTTGATCGTTTATTTATTCTTTTTCTTTTTAGTGCATAAGGTTTCGGGTTGAATTGTTATTTTTGACTGGATGTACATTGCTTGAATCTGGGTTTCTCATACACTAGTGATACACAAACCTGTTTCTTTGATTCGTAAAACTATTGCATATACAAAATAATCTGAGGAATGCCGAAAGTATCTTGTGATAGTACTTATCTATTTGATGTATAGTCCGATTTTCTTGAAGACCCTTTTTAAAGAAACTTATTTTTATTGTAAAAATTATTTTAAATGTATTGAAAGGCTGATACCCTCAAATCCCTGAATCCCTTTAATCTTAAAGGATATTAAAGATTCAAGGATTTGAGAAAATTTCAGATTCGAGACTTAAATCCTTAAAACTTTTTTTTTAAGGAAAATATGTTTTATACCTGTGATACTTCTTATTGGTGGTTCATAACCAATTATTATTATAATTTAACAACCAGGCCCCAGACCAGTAATTTAACACTTATTTGAATGAATGAATGTTAAAATTAGTTATTATAATTAATTCATTATAACATTTTGTAACTATCTGTATTTTCTATTATTTTATTATATTTATATTTCCTCTAATGCTCATATTTTTTAACTCGGATTGGAGATTCGGTATTCAAAGGTAAATTGGAAATCATATTTCGAGATTTGAATTTGTAAAATAGTGGATTTGACTCAACTCTAGTATTGATAATATGTATCAAAAGTTACATCTGAAGATCACATCACTTGACGTATGAATACGTGATGCTATGTATAGTAACTTCTCTAGCTGTTCTAGCAACCTTTCTAGCCCTGCCTATGAAAATCAGACTGCGTCATTTATTAGAGCTCCATTATTTACAATTATCTAACAGCCTATTTCACTAACATAGGCAGTCCCTGATTTTACTGGCCTTGCACTCATGAGCCCAAAAATATTTTAGCTTATTTTTATGCACTACATAGACAACCAATAAACAAACTTATTTTTTCAAATTATTAAAAAATAACTATTTTTATACATTTAATATAGTATAGACGGATATAAATATTTAGTACTAAAAATACATGGAAACAGCTAGAAATTTGAAAATTGACGAAAATTTTACAAATTTAAACTTTCCTAATGTTGATTTTCCAAGAAAAATTGCAAAAATTAAGAAATAAACTTATTCAAAAATATTTAAAAATTCATAAATTTAAATAAATAATTCAATAAAAAATATTTATTGCCTTAGCAATAAATAGCAAGGTAGAGTATTTTGCTAAAAGGTTGGATTTTTTAAACGGAAAACAGATGCATTAACCTACAACAAAAAAGGTTTTCTTCAAGCAGTTTTACAGTAATATCATTTTAGATTTAAGGATCGCTCATCATTTCATCATCAACTATTTTCAGCCTGTGGCTGGGTCAGTTTAGTAAAATGCCTCCATCTTCTTCTATCCTTCCATCACTCTTCCTCCTTAAATTTCTTACATTTGTCTCCTTTCACTTGCACACTTTCTGTTATCTGCTCCATCTCTTTCTTGGCCTCCTTTGTGGTCTTTTTCCTACATATTTCATTTGCATAATTTTCTTTGGCATTCTCTCTTTTTCCATCCTCATTATTAGGGACCGGATTCTTAGACACCAAAATTAGGCACTTAAGAAAAAAAAAAAGCACACAACAAGCAAATGTACAACCCCTCCTTGCCCCCATAGATGAGTTTTCCCAAAGCTAGCTCACACCCTAAAACGGTAGATTCACCCCATTTCATCAAAATCCTTAGGCTCAGTTTCAAGATAAAATTTACAAATATATTATATATACAAAAATGTCTCATTTAATGATATTTAAAAATAGGATTTACAAAAATATACACAAGAATGTCTTGTTTAATAGTATAAGATAATATTACTACTAAATGGAATAATAATAATTAATGTTTTTCAAATATTAAAAACCAACTTTGAACTCTAATATTAAATTAAATTTAATGAGCTGCTTAATAAAAAATTAACTTTTCGACGCAGACTTGGCAAAAGATAATTCTTCCATTCGTTGTGAAATTTGTATCACCACTTATCCTTTGCTTAAATAAAGCACTTTTCCTTGGGCATTTTCACCACAGTTAACACACAAAGTATTACAAAAAAAAAACCAAGAAACAAATTGACTCTAAAAGACACAATTACATACTGAAATAATTATGTGTACACAGAGTGGTAAATTATGGGAATTTCGCCCACGCAATGCAATGACCAATGAGTAGTGCAGGCCACGTCACATGTCCAGGGGAGGACGTTTCACGTGGCTCTGTATAAACATAGTCTGTCAAGGTCAGAGCATGTCAGTTAAAGCCACGTCACATGCCTTCTCTCTTCTCTACCCTCCCCTAACTCCAAAAATGTCGAAACTTCCATTTCTAGGAAACTAAAGCCTCTTTCAAAAGGGGGGAAACAAGAGAAAGGGAGGACAAAGCCGAAATAGCGCATTCAAGGTTCTTATTCATAAAATAGGCAAAAACCAACAGAATTGGTAATAATTATAGCCACGATAAAATTAGCATATTTTAATTGTAATAACTTGAAATTAATATATTTATCAACAACCTATGTTTTACAATCTAGGGGGAAAAAAGGCAAATAAGCAAATTCTGGTCCCTACTTATTACATGCCCATACCATCTCAGTCCTGCTTTCTCTTCGAAGGACTGAGTTTGTGACTATCACAGATACTTTTTAACTCTTGCAAGAGCAGAAAAAGACCTTTGGTCAAGCAGCTAAAAGCATTTGCATAAAGATCATGAAAGTTTTTTTTTTTCTTTTAGCATTTTGCTTAAAATAGTTGAGGAGCAACACTTTTTGTCATCTAAACTGAGGAAATACTTCAGGTGAATACATTCAGTGAAAAATTGTTCTTGGATATCTGACAAATAATAGTAGAAATAGTCACACACACATTTTAACACAAATAGAATAATATTTTGATTTTTTTCTTTAAATTCAAAATGGAGTAAACCAGTGTTTGTGTTATTTGTACTCTCTTCTTTCTTCTTTGTGTTTGATGAAGGCAACAATGCCGAAATATTATGCTATTTGTGTTAAAATGTGTGTGTGACTATTTCTACTATAGAAGACAGAAGAAAGGAAGAAGATGTCACCTTTGTGCATTGGATTCTTCCCACATTTTTCCTCTTTCCCTAGGTTGGCTTTCTTCATCAAATTTACTCTTAGTAGTTTATTTTTCCTTTATCTTTAGTTTTATCAATCTCCTTTACTATAAAATTATTTAGCCACTGGGCCACCTCATTTTTAAACATTATAGAATTCTTTGTAAACTTTAACTCTTTTTCTAAATCTGTAGAGAATTTCTTCAGAATCAGCTAGTAGCTACTAAGCAACTATTTAACATAAGTCATATTTATAATTGCAGTCCTGGTTTTGCTATTCAGAATTGGAATCTGATTTGTCAAAACATTGGTTTCTTTTTGCTATACGTTTAGGCCCCAATCTAATTTCAGTGTCTTCACCTTCTTGCAAGATACTCTGTAGCTTTTCCTCACCCAACCTCTTGTATACTTAACCCTTTGAGTGCCAACGTCGCTCAGAGCGATGCACGAAATATCTGCTAAACTTGCCAGCGTCGCTCACAGCGATCCCATGTTTTCGAGCTCTTAGTTCAGTATTGAGTCAACAGATAGGGTAGATTTTATTTCCACTGCATTCTCATATGTTCAAGCTACTTTTATTTGTCTTTGCGATATATCGAACCTGAAAATTATTTTATAACTTTTTACTTTATGAGTTTTATCGTTGGCCTTGTTTGTAAACATGGCTACTAAGAGGAAAGCTGTGATTCAAGACACAGAAATATTTGCAATATTTATTGACAGCTCANGTCATTTCTTTAAGAGAAGTAAGAAGTTAAGTGTAGAGTCTCACTTCAATAGAAACGTCCATTTCCTTAGATTCAAGCTGTACACTTACTGCATTAAATCTTTCAAGTATAGCATTCCAAAAACAGTCATAAAGGCCATTTCAGGAGAGTAGTTTAGTTTTTGTACTGACCCTTTTGCTTCTGACTTCGTTAACAATCTACCACTACTGTCTCCTTCAATTGACTTTAAAACTTGCAATCCATTCTGAATTTAGGCTTTTGCATGCTTCTTCTCTAGAAGAACAGTGAGTGGTACTGAGTGATTTCAGTGTTAAGTTGCTAGATGTAAAAAACTGTGTTTTTAGTGTATTCCAACAATGGGTGGGGAAACCAAAGAAATTATATATATGTGTGTATATAATTGTTTATGTAGATATCGAGTGAAAAAACTAAACTGATCCTTGTGTGAAATATCTCGAGTTGAGTCCTAAACTAAAGAAAAATACTTCAATTCTGTCACCTCTCTGATGAATTCATTGATGACAGACTTTGAACTTAATCTTTATCAACTCTTCATAGGCAGATGATGATAGATTAGAAGTTCTTCCTTTCCCAAGATTTTTGTACTTAGCAATGTGTCCTTCTAGAAATGGGTCATACTCTGCTTTGAGCTCTGAACAAGTCATAAAATTTTCATTGTCTACTGAGCCAAACTTTTATATCATCTCCTTGAAATGCTAAGTCCATAGAAGAAAATTTCCTCACTACAAAAACTACCTTCTGAAGCACACCCTGCCAGTATCTAATCTATTCCTCTAACTAGGCAATCAATTGTTTGTCAATTCTACACAGTTAATTTCCTCGACTCTTAAATTTTAAAACACAATCATGATGTGCAGTAGAATTCTAATGTTTAGCTACCTGTTGATTGGCATGCTTCCATTCACTAAAACCACTTGTTGCAAATTGAGATGCTCCTTCAAACGTTTTATAAGGTGCACAAAAAACTGAAACCCTGGCTACATGAATAACTAAATAATCACGTTCCACCACATCTCCAATATTTCCCTTAAAAATAAGCTTTTTGAAAGGAACCTATGCTTATCCAGATATTTACGCTTAAATTAGTTCAAATCAACACAAAAAAAGCAATGCTTTATCAAATCTCTGGTTTTATCATTAATATTCAAAAGAACAGGATCAGCAGTAGTTTCAAAACAGTCTGTTTCAATATGTTCAGAAAGATCTGTATCATCTAAAACATTTTATTTTACATCATCAAAGACTACAAACCTACAGATTCTACATTTACACTTGCAGCTGCTAGCTTAAATCAACAATTTCTGTATCCATACTTGAGAAATAAGATGCAACAGGGTCTGTTACCTTCTTTTTGTTTTCTCGTTTATTGCAATTCTCTGTATGCAGCCCCACTCAAAAGCTTTCTTCCACGAGAGGAATGGAGTATGTAGGAAAAAGACCGCAAGGGAGGCCAACAAAGAGATGGGAGGAGCAGATAACAGAAAGTGTTCAAGTGAGAGAAGAAGACTGGAAGAAATTAAAGGAGGAAGAATGATAGAAGGATAGAGGAAGATGGGGGCATTTTACTAAACTGACCTGACCACAGGCTGGAAACATTTGATGATGATGTTGATGTTGATGTATTTTAACAGTTCTAAAAGGAACTAAACTGATTACCTATGTAACCAAACAGCACAATTTCTAACCTATAAACAACACCACACAATCACGTGTTCACAAAGCAGTTAGTGTTAGTTAACCTAAAATGTTATAATGTATAAATAAGATTCAATATTAACTTACTAAACTAATATAAAAATAAAAAATTTCAAGTAAAATATAATAAAAACAATAAAGAACAAAAAAATATTGTTCAAAATTTCCGTTTAGTGTTGGAATCTTTCCTGTGTCTTACATTCAATTTCATTTTAAAATTGTTATCTACAAAAATCTGCTGCCCCATAAATTTGCCGCCTTGGGCCTGTGCCTAAATCCGGGACTGAATATAGGTATTATACACTTTCAAGTCAACTCACAAAAAAACTGTTTGAGAAACTTTACCTCACATGATATTTTTGTGTATCGATGGTGATAATCGTTGTAAACTTTGATTTAAAGAAAACACTATTTCAATTAGACCTGTCATAATTAGATAAAAAGTTTACAGCAATTTCTACTGCCAGAAGAGGAGTTGTCATAAAAGATGGGACTACCTTCTAAGCTCTACACAAAAAAAAAATTCGCTGCAGCCGGCATTGCTTTACCCAATTAACGGCCGCATATAATGAATATTATTTCATACAAAACTACTTTAAGTAATCAATGTCACATTTAATCATTAACTCACACTTGAATATTTTTAAGTATTTAAAATTCTAGTAACAGATTATTTCACTAGTGTATAATTTGATTCCAAAAGATGTATTGACATATTGAAAAAAAAAAAGAAGCAAGTTAAAGTTAAGGGTATTTTATTAAAATTTGAATCTATTTATTGTAATCTTTGAGTAAAAGTTTGGTAAAAATAATACTTCATTTTAGTGGCGGCAGAACCTTAGTTGTGTTGGGGGTGGGGAAACAATTAACTACAAAAAGTGGAGGGGGGCTTTTATTCGACTTGGTCCATCATTGTCGGATTAATTAAATATCCAAGCCATTACATTTATCAATTACAGTTATAGCCGCATTTAAATATAACATTCTTTAAATTGAAAAAATGACATGGGAATCGAATTTGGAACCTTCGGCTTAGTACGCCAATGCTCTGACAAATACGAAGTGGTCAGAGCATTGGCATACTAAGTCAAAGGTCCCGGATTCGATTCCCATGTCCAGGTGTCATTTTTAAATTTAAAGAATATATTGGTCCACCAGAGATTTCCAAGGACTCTCTATATCATCAAATGTTTGAGAATTGGCTGTCCCTTAAAAGCTATTTAAAGCAGTCCTTGCTTTTTTTTTTTTTTTAAAGGTTAGGAGGATAAAATAAATCTAGCCGGGGGAGGAGGATATACTTTCCAGGAGGTAGCAATGCCATCGCTGCCCTCAACCCCCACCTCCCTCCCTTCCTCGGTTCTGCCCCCACTTATTAATAATAATAATAATATAGTCTTTGGGCGAATTTAAGGCTAATAATAATTTTAACTCTAGTACATCACTTTGAAGAGATTATTGTTTTACCAACATAAGTGGTTGATAGTTTAGGTAATTTTTATTTAAAAAATATACTTTCATATCAATTATTTGTAGATTATATGTTTAAAAGTATTATAGTGCATTGTTATGTAGTTAACTAATATTCTTCCATTGCAGGATCTTTCTTTCTAACTTATTAACATATTCATTTGTAAGAAATTAACTGTACAAAATATTTATATATTTTTTTATTACTTTTAAAACATTTTTATAGTATAATAATGTATTGTCTATGTTTATTAATATTTAGGTGAGCTATTTAAAGCTATTATTCTAATTAAGTAATCATGTAAGAACTAGTTTGGAGTGCAGTCCTTTTTAAGGTTTATTTCCAAAGGGTTAGACAACAATTTCATGAATAAATGTGTAAGTTTGTATTATTATTTTTACTAACTCTCCCTTGTGATATTTTACCTACATACCTCATATCCATAACTTTCCCCGGGATTCCCTCCATAGAGGAATATGGAAGAAATGGTTATACACTTTAAATTTAAAAAAAAGCCTATTATATCACTTTATCAATTAAAAGGGCTTTTGTAGTTCATATTTACATTGCTAATACTGGACAGAGATAACTGTTGACTTATAAAACATTGGTATCCACGGCTATATTGTTTACCTAGATTTTGATTATAGATGGTTCAAAGCCACTATTTTACTAATTCGAATCCTCATTCTACTTATGATGACTCTTAAAATATGAATATAAGTATTAGAAAACATGGAATACAAAAGAGGTTTACTTTACTACATTAATTCTTAGTTTGATCAATACAGTATAAATAGTAGCTAAATGTTGAACTTAATTTGTTATTCATTCATAATAACATTCATACATTTAATTAAGTATTAAATGCTCTAAAATAAATTGATTGTTGTATATGTTGGGATATCTCACCAATAAACATTTCAAGAGCCCTAAAACATGTTCTGAAAAAACATTTAAAAAAACAAATTAATTTTGTTAGTATTGATTTTAGTTTTTTTATTGAACCCTTGACTATAATAAGAATTTGAGGATTTGAACATTCTATGGCTTAATTTTGATCCTTCAGAAGGTAAAAAATAGAAATTTTCACAAAACAAATCCAAGGTCAAGAGATTTGGTGGTGACTACAGATTTCATTTTAGAGTGAATAATGTGAAATCTTTGTCTGGCAGTATCAGTGTGAATTTTTAAATGTGCCCCTCTTTATTTTGAAGTTATCTTTATTTGCTCTTCTAAAATTCTTCCCTGTATGCTCTTCCATATATAGGCCTTGTCCAGTATTTTTAGTAGCACTTACGAATCATTTTGTTAACATTCACAAAACTGAGGACATAATTGAAATAATTGAATATAAATGGTATGCATTTAATTTTTTGTGTACTAAGTAGTGTAATGAAAACACTTTTCAGATATTGTTTTAAATACAGTAAAACACTTACTATTTAAACTAGTTGGAAGACAGGGACGTTTATAAAAATAATTTGTTGTAAGAACAGAAACAAATCTTTGTTGAACATTTAAAATTAGTATATCATATATATAGACTATGTAATTGAATCTCCAAAACATCCAAAANTATGTAATTGAATCTTCAAAACATCCAAAAAATGTTAGTTTAAAAAAAAAAAATTCAGTATTATTGTACTTAAATAATTTGAAAAATTGAAACAAAGAATGATCTTTTGTAGTGGAAGTTGGGGTGACTAGCATTCACATAGTAAACATTTTATTTCACTTTATTTGCAATGATTTATTTGTTTATTTCTCTGAATATTCCAAACTAATTTTTGCAGTTCCAGTATAGACTTTGATCCGACAGTTTAGTCATGGTGTTCCATTCTGTATTAACATTCAGGTGCCGTGTTTTGTTCCAGAGAGAAACTAGTTCCCTCTCTCCTAAGTTGACTTCTCGTCGCACCCTCTCATTAGGCGAGAGTGGGGCTGAGATTCTTGGGGGTGGCGTAATGGGGGCAGTGGAGGCGGCACTCAACACAGCACAACGACTTGCCACAGCAGCGCTGCAGGCAGAGAGTCGGGTAGATGAGGAGGATGGACTGTCTGTGTTCCTTGACAACTTACCGGGAGACGTGGAAGAGCACTCTCGCCCGGACACCCCGGCTAGCTCTTGCAGCGAGGGGGATGTGGGCGAAGTCAGGGAAGGTACACCACCCAGTAGAAAGTCGCACTGGAAGAGTCAGAGCGTGAGTGAGGTGGGCATCATCAGGCAAGAAGACGAAACCCCAGAGAATGTAAACTTCAGCCAAAGTCGAGAGTTGTGGCAAAGGCGGACAGCTTCGCAAAATCAGCTTGGGCCTTCGACAAAAGTTCCTACGAAAAATTTTCGGTCCAACCAAGAATTCTGGGAAATGAGACAGAAACATACTCCTGACCTTGTCATGGATCTTCCTGTCTTGGGTTCGAGTCCAAAAGAGACCGGTGGAGGGAAGAAATCTTCATCTACTACATCTCTTACTTCTCTGTCCTCTTCATCATCATCAGGAGAAGAAGAGACCCCGCCAGCATCAGAAAATGTAATAAGTCCCACAGGGCCTGAAAGTCCCGACATGACAACGGCAGCTGAAAGGTTTGCCAAGCAAAACCAATGCACATTGAAGAAAAATACCAAAGCTTCCCACGGCGCATCTATTGACGCGCAGACACAGACCATAAAAGCCGCAACCAAGAGAGCAAAATTTGCCGCAAATGAATCAAATTCCAACATTACCATTACAAAATTATCCTCGGAAATGAAAACGACTGATGACAACGATAACACAAAACCATCCTCCGACGTAGTGGCGTTGAATCAAACCACAGCAGAGCCAGAAATTGTTCCCATTCGTAGTCCTGGCCCTCATAGAACTGCTCAGAAGGCTGTGCCTAAATTTGGCTCTGCCACACTCATGACAGGAGCAAATCCCGTCTCTTCTTTTAAGCCACAAGTGAAGGCTAAGCCACAATTACTACGTAAACCTGTTCTCCCAGTGCCACATCCTCACTTCACTCAGCCTTCACCTGAACTTGGCCGTAAAGACAAAGCACAAGAGCAAGTCAACTAAAGAGACACAAAGCGTCTCAAAATCCAACGTTTCAATTATGTTATAAGACTGATTTTATTTAGAACTTGTTGGAAATGTGTCTTTTTTTTGTCTTTTCAAAAGAAGACCTTTGTGTCAGTATGAGTGTTACTATTTCTACAACAAACTGTTATATTGAGCAAGTGTGTGTTATGTGACATATTGTTTGATGGTTTATTTAGTCAGTATGACTAAAAAAAATTGTGGGCTAGGGGGTGGGGGGATGTATTAAATACCTATACGATGTGTTTCTTCATGAACCAGCACATTAGTGTAGGCTCACACTAAACTATACATTTTATTTGTGTTTGTTATCTGCATAACTCACGTTTTACTCTTTTCTCATACCAACATTTAAGTTTTAGCATTAAAATATTTTGTAATTATATTTTGTGAATGTTTTTCTAGATTATCAATGTGTGCAAAACAATCATCAATAATAATACATTTTCAAGACTGATGAAAACAAGTTGATTATTTTACACTTTTTTTAATTGTTACACTTATTTAAAACTTCCCCAAAGAAAGGGTGTTTTAATACATCCCCGAAGAAAGGGTGTTAAGTAACTCAAGAGCCTATTTCCTTTTTAAAGTTGTTTTTAATAGGTCGCTAGCTTAGTAATATTTTAATAATATGTGTTTAATTAATCAATTTTAATTATATTTTATATGGTAGTAAATAGAACTAAGTGTGCTGTTAGTTGTGTTATATTTTAATTCAAGGAAACGTACAGGGAAAATAAATGGCCAACTTATAGATTTGTAAAATATGTTGAAGTGGTGCTTTATTAGAAAGTTTATTGTAACTGATATGGTATACACTCTAAAATACTAAATGTCCTAAGTTAGTTCTTGTAGGTTGTTTATATAGAATAAATGTGATCAATATGCTAATCTTCAGTTTTTGATAAACATAATGCTCTAATGAATTCATTACACTTTGTTATGCTTACAATATTTTCATTGGTATTTATCATAAAAATGGTTAGCTCAATAAACCACACTTGGTGTTTTATTTTAAAATAATGTTTTCTTGTCTCTTAATGGCTTATAAAGCAAAATGTTTGTTCCAGGCATTCCTATCAAATTTTTTATGGTAAAAAAACTACATGAATTATTAAACTTATCAACATAATTTTATATTGCTCAGTTATAAATACATATCTTTTGGATAAAAGTGATTGTTTACTCCTATTCAACTTCCCAATAAAGAACTGTGTGTTTGTATGTACTGACTGTACAATTTTGTTAACAATACCAAATATAGCCTATCTACCAAGTGTAAAATCAACAACGATGTTTTTTAAAGCATATTCCAAAGATTTTAACCCATAGTTATATTATTTCCCATCAATTTTATTTTATTAAAGCACCTTTGGTGTCATAGTATGTAATAAAAATATTTTATTTATTCTACTATAGAGTACACAAGATGAGGCAACATAATTATAAATGATTGTCTGTTATATAGAAATTTTGAATATCTTTGTGGCCCAAATAGTTTAACAGAATACCTTTTAAGGGGTAAATATTAACTTATAGAAGCTGATGTCTCCACATAATTCTTATATTTAAAACAAATTCCATTATTTTCTGTGTGTGTAAAAAATAGTTGTTAGTGCTAACTGGGTGTAAATTGAATTGGTTAAACTTGATTGTACAGGTGTTAAAATGCAGTGGACACATGCCACTCAAGTGCTACTACAGAAAAAAAAGGTTTAGTTGACATATATTTAATTCTTTTAAATAAAGTTATATTTATCGGTAATAGTTACTGCACATTTTGTGTTGCTATAACAGCCAAGCCTCAAAACAAACTCACTTAGGAAGAGAAAAAATTGTATTTAAAAAAAAATCTTTTGTTCTCAACTTAATTTTGATTATTGTCTGAAGTGAATTTTTTTTTAAGTGTCTCAAAAAACAAATTTTGACTTGTAGGCTAAAGAATATACATTATCTTATTATATTCCACCCCTACACACACATTTCAGTTCAAAGTCATGAGTGACTAAATATTTATTATAGGTTTTCAATTCATTTAGTACAGTCTATATGAATGTCTTACCACATATTTATTAGGGAAATTGATCATTTTGGATACATTTTGGATTCATTCTTGATGATTACTAAAATTACCTCATCATTAAATTTCATTATTAATAATGTGGATTGAAAAATAAATATAAACTTGCCATTTTTAAGTATGGCAGCCCAGAATAGACTGCCTAATTTTTTTTTAATATCTTGATGAAATTTAGAATACAGTATTTTTTTGATTGGTCAATTAAAGTATTTGAGAAACTTAATAAAATAAAATTCATAGCAGGCTTAATTTTGTAAAGTTTTTTCAACAAGAGAAATTGGTAGCTCTTGGGACAAGCTAAAACTAGGTGTGACTATATACTTTCTATAATGAATGCAAGTTTCATTACTCTCGTTCATCCATTAGACTTGGTTTTCAATGTTTATAATTTAAATCTTTTTTCATGGTTTATTATTTAAATCCTTTATCATTCATCCTATATATTTTATAAGGGTGATATATTATTAAGTTTTAAGTAAAATACTAACAAATATAATAATTAAATAAACCTCTAAATGTAAAGAGGTTTTTCTTAGAGAGTCATAGCAAATTGAATAGAATTAAAATGATAGGTTATTTAAAAAATGAATAAAAACAATAATTTCAGGGCTTATTTTTAATGAATATAGTGTGTTAGTGCTAGACACAAAAAAAAAAGGAAAGCCTTATTACTAAAAATGTGTATTATTTAAACATTATATCTGTTGAATAAACAGACTTCAATAAATAAAAATTGTCTATTGGAAGACATAAATAAACACATTGCAATACAAGCTTTCTCCAAACATAGCTGGCAATGTGGTTTTGTGTTTTTAATGTGTATTATGTTTTGTGTAACCATTTTTTGCCAGCTAAAATGAGTGAAGCTGGTTTATCCTTTTCCTAAGATTTATTTCATTACTTTCTTTTAAACAACCTTATTTACTAATTTTACATTTTAAGTTTGAATATTGTACATTTGTTTCTATTGGCGTAGAAATTTGTTGATGTACATTAGCTTCCGACTTACAATAAGAGTTGTATGCCTTACCGTAGGTTTTGTCTTTCAGTCAAATTTTGCCAAATAAATGTCCATTGTTAAGATAACAAGCAGTGTTTAGTCTAAAATTAATGTCTATATTGCAAAGCATGCAGGGTTCAATTGTGAAATGTATACATATTTAGCTAATGATGGTATTTTGTTTTTCTGTACAAGTAATATAAAACATTTTGGAGAAATCTATTAGTCAACTTCAAAATTTGTATTTTTTCTTGATGATTTATTGTATATCACTAGTTACTGTATAATATATCATAAAATTGCTATAAATTTTACTGCGATAGTTAATATAGAACTACTAACGAAATTTGGTTACTCAAATCACACTTTACTCTAATAAAATGGCTGGTAACCAGATTGTTTTATTGTATCAGCCATGTTATTAGTAAGTTCCATTTAAAGAAAAGGTTTTCGCTCAAATTAAAACATTGTATTCATAAGCAACAGCAAAACAACTGAAGGATTTTCCCTCTTATAGAAAAAGGCTCAAAATTTGTGTATTTACAAACATTATTGACTGTTTCCTTGATTATTTTTTTTAGGTATTCACTTTCTGTGGCGTTTATTATGAAGTGATGTACTATCACAATAAATCATCGTCGTCGGCATCACTTGTCCTGATAAATTAGTGTCAAAAGTAGAAGTGAAATATAGATTTACTCATCAAAAGCAAATTATACTAGTTTTATATACATATGCGATATTGCTTGGAAAAATTGAATATTGTATGAATTTTAACCATTAAACCATGTTAGTAATAATTAGTTTTTTTTTCCTCAGTGAATGGGTGTGGGGAGGAAAAAAGTTATATTTTAGAAACCATATTTACTCCTTATAAAAATAAATACTGCTTTTACAAGTTAACTCGCACATAGATTTTTGAACTGAACTGTTTTAGTGTCAGTTTCACATTTAATCCCATAATAGATAGTTTTCCTTTTATATAGCTTTGTAAATGGTAGATTAAAACTAATATTTTGTCTTAGTGTTCATTTTTATATAGCGGTGGTGCTCAACAGCGTGGGAATCAATGGTTTATACAATTAAAAAAATTTGTTTAATTCACTTCTTTTTGTATAACGTCTAAACTTATTTTCCAGAAAATTGATGCGAAGGGAATTATAACACCAACGTTTGAATTTAAAAAATATGTGGATTTTTCATATTATAATAAATAAGGTCTTATTAAAGAGAGTCGCTTCCATTTTGTCAGTATTAATAAACATATGAAAAACCATATTTAGGATTCACCTAAATATATTTTCAGCAATGTTTTGTATAACTCATTTGATAAAATTGTAGTTTGAACAGGATTCGCCATTCGCACTTCATGGGAGTAGGCTAGTTAGTAGAGTGAGTGTAATCTACATTATCCTATAAGTTATAGAAACATTTATTGTTACTATTTTTGTTGTATATAAGTTAATTTTTCCTTATAATTCTGTGTTGGTGATAACGTAGTCCTGGTGAAAGGTACCGCCACCAATCCTGAGTTGTATAATATTCTTATGTACTGGACTTGACTCTCTTAATTAGTTAAAACAAATTGTAAGTCAGATTTATGATGCATATGAATAAAAAAATAACATTCAATACTTTAATTTTATCATTTATTCATAGGACTTTGGTTTTAATTCTGTCAAGTACAAGCTAACATTGATACAAATATGACTGATTTTGATAACTTGGGCCTTTGATATGTTTTATTAACAAATTAACATACTTAAAAAATCAGTCATTTCTTTATGGCCTGTCTACATAATATTATATTTGAGGTTATGCCTGTCATCTAAGATTATATAAATTTACATGTTATCATCACATATGCATGCAGAAATATGGACAGTGAATGTAAGAGAGACTAGTAAAGTGGAGGCAATGAGAATGAAGTTTGTGAGGCGCATGTTAGCTCTCATAAGGAGGAACAAGATTAGGAAGGTACTTATCCGAGGAAAAGTTGGGATACATGGAGTACATGAGATTATAGAGGAAGCAAGACTGAGATGGTATGGGCATGTAATGAGGATGCCAAAGAAAATGATGGAAATGAAGTATGTGGGAAAAAGACCACAGGGGAGGTCAAGAAAGAGATGAGAGGAGCAGATGACAGAAAGTGTTCAAGTGAGAGGAGATTAATGGAAGAAATTAAAGGGGGAAGAGTGGTGAAAGACTAGAAGAAGATGGAGGCATTTTACTAAACTTACCCGACCACAGGCTGGAAACAGATGATGGTGATGATGATATCATAAACAATCCCTTTTGAATCAGCACGTAAGTCCACTGCATCATAGACTAAGCTTAAGCTTATGACAAGCAGGTGTAGCTTTTATAGAAGGAAGTAGCTTTGTTCGACCACTCAGAACAGTTCTGACTCTTTGATAAAAAAAAACACAGTTTGGTAGTTTGAATAATGATGGAGCATCTTGTTCTCTTCGAGGCGATGCACACACATTCTTCTCCTTCAAATAAATGGATCATTCCTGTACGATTGCTGGAATTAGTGACTATGGCTTTGTGAGCGGTTCAAGCCTCCATTACATAATACAAGAAAGATTAAAGTAAAGAAATGCTTATCAACCTGTTTGCATTGTATTATTGTATTGAATTGAATTGAGTGAATATTTGCTTTTGGAGTCCAACACCTTAACCCGGTCAGTAGCATGTCTACCTACTGACCTAAGGGTCCCATGTTTGATTCTTGGCATGACTGAAAATTTATTATTGATGAAAATATGGATTTACCCCTTCACATTGATAAATTGGAGGCCAGGGACTTGATATTGTGTCTGTGCTACTCTTAAGTTAGATAATAAGGCATATGAAGCTACAACAAGCCTAGCCAGCTGGTAGTGTAAAAATATATGACTTGAATAAAAATATGACCCACTTCCTTAGACAAATACTATTGTTTATTTACTGTAGAAGCAATTACTCTAAAGATTAGTCTTTCTTCAAATCATACTACTATTAAAGCAAGTTTGGGAGTTGAAGAGTTTCCAAGACAATTTTCAGACCATCTCATTTCATTGAATCTATTAAATATTTAGAATGTTTTATAAATTTAATTATTATGGATTAGTTATTTTTTTAAAGAATTATGTTTTTTTTTGTGCTATCCCCACGAAGCCAGCAGATTAAGCTGTAGGAAATATGTCCGACACCTTAGCTCAGTCAGTAGCATGTCTGTATACTGAGCTAAGGATCCCGGGTTGGATTCCTGGTATGGTAAAAAAAAATTAATCATTGGTAAAATGTGTGTGACCACTTTCACAACGATAAATTAATGGCTGAAGGCTGGGCGCTGTGTCTATTCTTAATTTAAGTTAGTTTATAAGTTGTATGCTGATATAATCGGTCGGTTAAGAAAATGTAAGTTAAATACCTTAAAAAAAAAAAAAATGCAGGAGATTCTATTTCCAGACTTGAACCCCAAGGTCACTAAGCTTTTGGATTCTGACACTCCAAGCAAAAAAAATATCGTCAGGGACCAAGTTGAGTTTATTAAGCTCAAGGTTTTCTAGGAAAGCTGTTGCTATCAATATCAAATTTGTCAAGCTATGAGGTCCTGCTTCCTCTCTGTAAGTACTAAGCTTGTGATTTTCACATACGAGAGCTGTCATATCTGATGGTTATCGTAGCCACCGAGTCTTTGCCCGCCAACTTTGAGGTACCGAATATCTTAAATTATATTCATTGATTATTAATTTGTAATAATTCTAGTACCAAATTTCATCACTAGTAATTGCAAAACTATTCAACCCATTTTTGAAACGTTAGAAAATTGGTCAGCCAACGTTTTTTTTTTCTCACTGTTCTTTAGTCAGATATTGTTAATCCTTTTTGTTGATCTGTAGGATGGTTTTTCGTCATTTATGGTTATTATTCTCATATTGTTGTGAGATATAGCCACCTGTCTACAATAATACACAATGAAAATAAATATCCCATTAAATTCTAAAGTAAAATAATTTTATCATTTAGGATTATATAAATTAATTCGCCTTTCTTCCTACCCCTTTCCCTCAGTTTTCTTAGATTCACCATTTGTCAATTAAAATCAAAAGTATTGAACAGAGTTCAACGGAAAGAGTAGGTATTTAATGAAACACACTTTAAAAAGGAAGAGAGAATCTGATTAAAGCTCCATCAATATCATGGGGAAAAAAACTTTTGGTTTCTTGTCAGTAGAGATTGCACTCTATCACTGTCTCAACAAATAAGAAGTGGCTTATTAAGGGATTAGGGCCTACTATAGTTGATCACCTCCCTTTTGTATATTATTATTGTTTAGTAATCATGCATAATTATAAATATAAACAATAATACTGAAAGCATTACAGTTATTAAATAATAATAATACTTAGCACCGCGTCTTACTACCTGTTTGGGTTATACGCTTAAGTACTAATTACTCTAATGGGTTATAAATTGGGAAGTTTGAAACCATTTAGGAAAAACCACCCCCCAGTTCACCCGAGCAAGATTCAAACCTCAATCTCCCCGTCCTCGGCAGTCTAGCTCAACAGGAAACTTGTGCGGTAGCTAACTACGCCACCAAGGTGGGTTACAGTTATTAAAGCTCTTTGTGTTACCATCCATAATACATTGGAAACTTTGTTGATTTATATTCCAGTCAGGTCTAAGCCTGTTCTAACAAAGATGAGCTATAATTAATTAGATTTTAATTTATTTTCTATATTCGAATGAGATATATTAAACAATAAGAGAAATATTATTTTGGATGATGTATTTTATATTTGAACCTCAACTTCAAAGGTGACTATGAAAGGTAACTGTGTAGCTCACATTGCTTGGTTCAATTAAACTTATCAATGTGAATCCTATTGTTTAAGTTGTTTGTTTTTGCATCATGTCTTGCTACCCGTTCATGTTATATGTCTTTGTACTAATTACACTAATGAGTTAGGGATGAGGAAGTGTACCCACGTTTGTGTGAAGGGACAGTGGAAAACAATTTTTGTAAAAACCACCCTCAGTTCACCCAACCAGGATTCAAACCCTGATCTCTCTGTCGTCAACATTCTAGTCTAACACGAGTTACACCTCAGACCATGCGGCCACTGAAGCAGGCAAGTTATACCTTTAGTGACATAAGTTTTAAATATTCTGATTTTACACCATTACCTAGCTTGGTTTAACTTCAGTGAAGCTAATAAGATTAGTGCATAGTGTTATTTGTCTATAGGTAAGACTGCACCCTTTTAGGGTGAACAGTGCTTCACTAATTAGGTTTAAGAAGCTAATGAAGTACCCAAAAAGTATTCCTGCATCCAAACACATTTAATTTCACTATTTTATATTTGAGGAGGAAAAACATGCTTCTGAGGTTTCCTTGGAGAAAAAATCTAACTCGTTTGTGGCTAATTGAGCTTAATGGATTTAGAAAACATTCAATATATACTTGATTTAAATCATCTTCCATGGATATATTAGAAAAATGCAACTAAAATTGGTACTTGTGGGCAGTGGCGTAACCAGGGTTTTTTGGGGGGTATTTAACCCCTCCTTTTCCCCATTGATTTGAAAAAATAAAACAAACATGCACAATTTTTTTTTTAAACCTGCCCATTATTAGTAATCACTCAACTTATTCATAACATAATGTGGCATTGTGAATTGTTCATTGTTTTAGTAGGTTCAAAAAATAAATAATTTGTTAAGATACTGATGCATCCTCATCATCATCAGTTCAACTTCAGTGTGCCATACAAAATGCATCTTTTTTAATTAGGTACTCTACAGGTGTTAACAAAGGTTTTCTTTTTGAGCTTACCACCTTGCTGAAAATTGCAACTAAAGAATGTAGATCTTCTAGCTGCCATTGACATGGTAAATTGGAAAGGAAAGAATTCATGAAATAAGAACAAACACCAAAATTGAGTTTTCCTCTATTTACGAATCAGCTAAAACACTTGCTGAATTGTTTGGTTCAAATCTTGTCACACCAAGACTATCTACCAGACAAATACAGAGGTGTAATGTAAAAATATACTTTGATGAGGCTTACTTCAGTGTTGCAATTTTTTTTGCCGTTTTCGGATCATTTTGTGAGTCATTTAAAAACTCGTTTCTTCAACCATCAATAAGTTCTTGGCAGTTTTGTGTGCCTGATGCCGCCTACTGAGGAATTGGTTATCAGGTTATCACTGAAGTAGAGAAGGAACAGATGAAAAATCCGGTTGCTTTTTACGGGCAAGATTTGCAGTGTAGTGGTGTGATAGCAATTGGGGAACTTTACATGTGACCCGAAAGAATGAATAGATTGAAAATAAGTTCAAGAAAGGCTATGAAATATTATGTTGCCTGCAATGAAGAAATATTCCCATTGATCAGTACTTTGTTTAAAATCTTAGTAACCTTGCCAGTGTTCAACAAGCACCAGTGAAAGATCATTCTCAACTCTTCGGAGATTAAAAACTTACTTGAGAAATACAACAGGGCAGCAAAGACTGAATGGCTTAGTAATGTTAAATATACATCGAGAAATAAACATTTCTCCAGACGAAGTTCTACATGAATTGGCAAAATAACCTTATCGATTGGAATTCAGACTAAATTAATGCTGTGATTGGACACTGTTCTTAAGTTAGTTTGCTGTTAAACAAAACAATGTTTCTTTCGTGCTCTACAATAAAATAAAATTGTTTTTAAATGAACTTATATTGTGTTAGTCTAATCCTGTTTCAGGGTTTTAGTTTTAACTGAACTGCAAGCCGATTATATACTATAATTGTACATCGTCACTTAGCCACTAAAAAATGAATCCTCCTTTTTACTGGTGGAGAGTCCATATCTCTCGGGGCTGCCCCCCTCCCTTTCCAATTCATCAAAACAATTACACCTATGCTTGTGGGACCATGTGCGAATGTTGCATTGAACAGATTTGTGTGGTTGTGTTTGGTAAAGCTAGAAATAAATTGTGAGTTATGTTCAATGATTTGAACAAATCCTATTTTATTAATAGGCCTATATACATTATTAGAGCTAGGATTTTTATAATTTTGCATTTTTTTTATTTCTTTTTTTGGCAAACCTAGAATGTTGGTTCAAGTGTGTACAAATGTGCTTCATAAGAATTAAGTAGATTTGTTAGAGCTATTTCCGTGTTTTTATGCGATATGGCATATTTTCATGTTTTTAAGTAATTTTAAGGCTTTTTTTATATTTTAGTAATTATTTTGCATATTTTGGTATTTTCAATATAAAGGGCATTTTTGTGTGATTTTCCTTGAAAGCAAGAAGCAAGACTGAAAAAAAAAGGGGGGGGGGAGGGGAGAGTGCTTGTGTTAAGAACATCTGTATACCCATTAAAGCAAACGGTGGTGCCACCACGGTGGTAAGAAAAAGGTACCACAGATGTCATGATCCAGCCGGTAGAAACAGACACTTACCTATACATGTACAGGTTGAGAAAAGAGGAATACAAGACTGCAATTAGAGAAGTGAAAAGAGAACGTTGGGAAAGGTTTGTCAAAGCAAAACTGGAAACCAATCCGTGGGGAGTGCCATTTAAAATAGCAGCGGAGAAGATCAAACCACCAACTTCAATATCTAAGTGCTCTAAAAAAAGATTGATGGGGGGAGACTGCTGAATTACTACTGGTGACCTTATTACCAGATGATAAAGAGGAAGGGGAAAATGAAGTTCAAAAGAGATGGTGGAGGGAGATGCTAAGTGGAGATAGTGATAACAACGGAAATGATGCATATGAGCCGGTGACTGAAGACGAAGTAACTAGACAAATAACTTCGTTAAAAAAGAAAAAAAACACCTGGACCGGATGGCCTAAGGACGGAGGTGCTACAAGAACTAAAGAGTGTCATCTCTACTTTTATAGCTCAGTTCATCAACAAGTGCCTCGCTCAGAGTCGTATTCCGAACATATGTAAATTGAGTGAGGTGGTTGTGCTGAGTAAGGGAGATGACAATAGATCCCCAACTTCCGAAGTCGTACCGTCTGAAATGCCTTTTAAATACCATGGGAAAGCTTCAAGAAAAGATATGTGAAAGATTACGTTGGCATAGGAAACGGATAGGCATGGATCAAAGACAGTACGGATTTCGGAGAGGCAAATCGACGGAGGATGCGATAGCCATGACGATGAGATTAATAAATCGTGGTGGGAAACGATAAATGGTGGACTTATTCGTGGACATTTCGGGGGAATTCGATAACCTGTGTTGGCCGGCGCTATTCAAGCTACTCGGAGACATAAATTGTCCGCGGCAACTTTATAAAAGCCTTAAGGATTATTGCAGGGATAGGTATGCCACCATGAGATGTCCGTGAAGAAGCCTACAAAATAAACTAAAAAAAGGATGTCCCCAGGGTTCTGTTAGTGGGCCAGTGTTCTGGAATGTGGGTCTTGAACCAGGTCTGGAATTGATAAGAGACACTCCCTAGGTGGCTGGATTGGTTGCCTTCGCTGACGACCTACTGATAATAGTAGAGGGAAACTCGAGGAGAGAACTGGAGAAAAATGGCAACCAAGTGTTAATGGAATTGGATACCTGATGCAAATCAGCAAAACTAACAATAGCGCCGGTGAAGACAGCCTATATGCTGTTCGGGAGGTCCTTAGCTGGAGATCCGATTCTTCAAGATAGATGGAAGGATGATAGTAAGAAGCAGGACGACAAGGTACCTAGGATTGACACTAGATGAGCAACTTAATTATAAAGTTCATATAGAACAAATGTGTGAGAAAGTACGTAAAGTGACGAATGAAATTATCAGTATTGGACAAAATAGGTTTAGGCTAGTAATAAAGGTGATTGCAACATACCACTAAGCAATATTGCAGTCCGTTGTTGGCTATACATTTAGAATATGGGCAGCAAGGTTGAATGAAGCAGGTTCAACCCTCCAGGATGATGCAGAGGCTACAGAGGAGTGTGCTCCTTGAGGCTCTCCGGGGCGTACTATACAGTGGCTACAGACGCGTTGTTTGTGGTTCTGGGGATTTGTCCCCTGGATCTGCAAATTCGTAGAAGGGGTGAGCTGTATTGGCTGAAGAAAGGAAAGATGCAGGAAGTAGAAGATCATAGGACCGGGGGTACTGAGTGAGGTGGATGTGAATCAGGCTATGGAGGATGAGTAGCAGTCAAAGGCGCAATAGTGCAACTGTAAAAAGAACTTTCAAGTGTGAGTGAAAGAGTCCTGATGAGACACCTGTGGCCCTTGGAGGGACTGGTAAAATATATCACAGGTAAAGGACCGTACAGGGCAACCCTTCGCGAGAGAGTACTATCAGATACGGCAATGTGTGATTGTAGAGAAGTGGCAACACCATCAGAGCATGCGGTCCTTGAATGTCTGGAAACACAGGAGATCAGAACGTTAGGTAGCACAAAGGGAAATTTAAGGACTCATGGTGGGAAATATCCTGAGAGATCCGGAAAAGTGGAAGTACCTCGATAGAATCGCGACAGTAGTAACGACTAAGAATAAAAATTACTATATAACTAGGTTGAAAGAGGAAGGTGACTACAGGCGAAGAGAACAAAATATAGTAACAAATAGCGACCCAGAAGACGAACAAACTGATGAAGACGAAACATTACTAAACTGGGCAGGGTAGATGGGAAATTGGACCAATAAAGGGGATTAACACTGGACGACTGAAATAAAACAAATGATTTGGGTTATCCTGAAACCTGCTGTGGTAGCAGGACCTGGATACCCGGGATTGTGGAACAATCCTGGATGAGCCAGACAGCGGAATCCTGGTAGAGGCGACTAGCAAATATAAGAATGCATCAAGGAGCAGGGAGGGATTCCTGCCACCGAGGGCATGCGTCGCTTGGCAACAAGTGACCAGAAGAGGTGACGGCTCGGGCCTTCCTTGGTCAACTGGTGGAGGAGTACGGCTAAGGATGCAGACATCCAGTACCGCCAGGGAAACAACAGAACTATCATGTCCAGGACAAAGTGAACAACAACAAATGTAAATGCAGTTGACTGTATTGAAAATAAAATTAGTAAAATAGATTGCTTAGGATATAAATAGAACAGGGGGAAAGTAGAGAGTAGGAGAATATTATTTTAAGTTTAAGTTAGGTGTAAGTTAGATTTAAGTAAACTAGACCTAATAAAGCTAGAAATTAAGTGGAGCACTACCTCCGATGGTGCGCCTCCCCGAGTGGTGGATAGGGGAATACTCGTCTCATTTAGGCTTCTCCGAGACTTAGGACTCTGTGGCGCGGATGGAACCAGCTGGAAAGGGTACCGGGCAATTAAAATTCCTGAGGTGGACCAACTAGAGAGGAAAATAACCGTCAAGTAAATACAATAAGTCTAGGATTAGGACAGGATTTAAATCAGATATTTAACAATAAATAAAATAAACATTAATATGTAGTGAGGAAAATTAACAATAGAAAACCCAACCTGGACTAAAATTTCAGAAGCTTGGTTTATAACTACTACGGTAGGTAAAAAGAAAAAGTTCCTTCGATAGATCAGCTGATATGTCGTAATCTCCAGCAGATTTCCTTCGTCGTGTGTCTTAAATGTCTCTCTTCACTTCACTCTTTAAAATGCTTAATCATATTTCATCTTTCTCGTCTACTGCTTCAATCTCCAGGTTCCCTGGTCGATTTTCCTTGTCGTACAGTTTTTCTATATAACTTTCCTAAATCCTAAGAACTTCTTTGTATTCCATCACCATCTGACTTTTGGCGTCTTATATTCCTGTTATTCGCACACCTTTGTTTTAATTCCCTCCAAGTTCCTTTGCTCTCTGATACATGAGGTTATACCTTCCTTTTTTTTTGCAGTTCGATTATCTCAACAGATGTCTTCTCTATATAGTCTTTTCTGTTTGTTTGACTGTTTCTCTCCTTAGCTCTTTGTTTAGCTTCATAATATTATTATAATATTCTTATTTGGTGAAGTTTTTCAATTTTTTTTCTATTTTATGAAGCATTTATTTTGCTACCCATTTGTTCTTTATAAACATGGACAAGGGGTCTATTCAAGTCTACTAAACAACAGTATAATCAATTCTTAACATAGTCATTGAACATTGGTTTAATAAAACAAAATTGTAATAGACGGACCTTGGATTAAACCTTATAAACGAGAGAGGCTTAGTGGTAATTTATTAAACTAATGATCTTAACATATTTCATCCATCACAATATTTTAAAATTAAAATGTATTTTGTAGGCTACGATGGTTTGTTAATAATATTATTTTAATAAATTATTAATTGTTCTATTATGTGTTAATTTAAATTATTTCAACTTGGGTACGTTCTCAAATTTGTTTGACAAACGTCGATTTCAAGAATTAAAAATAATGGCAATGTCTTGAAGAGGGCGTAACCTTATTTTTTTAAATGAAATAATTAAATTCAAAGTGAAATTATAATATTACATGACTGTTTTTTTGAATGCAAAAGAATCATAGGGAAAACCTAAGAGTTGAACTCTTTACATTTCACCAGTACACCGCACACGACTCAAATATATATAAATAACTCCTTATAGTCAGGTTACAAAATAATTACTCAGAAAGTCTACAATAATGTGCTATTTTAAATCATATGCCTAGACCTATTGGAGCTAATTCACTAATGTTAAATTTTTACTTTTGTTAAAGACATATAGTAAAATCAAAATATTTATTTATTATGATGGGAGTTTAGGGTATGCAAGAAATGTTAAGTGTTTTTGCAGTTTATAGGCCCATAACAAAAACTTTTTTTTTACCAAAATAAATTAGATATTGTTCTTGTATAAACATAGTTTAATTTTCTTCACATGGTGATATCAACAATTTTTTATCATCTGACCTAGTGGCATTAGATGAAATACTTTTTAAATGAGGATATAATGTGGTCATAAAATTCCAGGGCACCCTTGACAGATATTTAAGGACTGCGTCGATATTACCATGCTAAGAAAATTAAACTCTGAAAAGAATATGATTTATTTTGGCCAAAAAAAGTTTTGTTATAAAAACTGCAGAAACACTGCCCTTTTGTCACGGTCCTTACACTCCCATTTAAACTAGACTTTTCCATATTAGGGTCTATGTATTTTATTATAAATAAATAATAGTATATTTTGGCTAGTTTTGAAAAAAAATACCAACTAGTTCTAATATTATAAGCATAGTAGACCTACCGGTACCCATCTCACAGAACACATATCTTATAAATTGAATATTGCAATTTATATGAATATGAAACATGAAATTAAAATTAAATTTAAATAAATGGGTTGGCCAATTAAAACTCCTTGGATATTTAAAACACTGAAGTTATTTCTTTGATTTCTTTACCAACCTTAAGTAAATTCAACAGTAAAAATTGTATTGCACAGTTTTAACAAGTGTTTAGTTATTATCTAAAAGTAGTGATTCATTAATTTCAAATCATTACAGTTCACAAGCTGTAAGAAGTCAAAATTGATATTTTATGCTTTTTGCATACTGTAGACCTTACATTGTTAAGGTAAAGTCATTAATGAATGAGGCTGAAATTTAGTCTAAATAGACATTTATATATGGTGTATATTAAGAAATATTTTTAATAATATTATTAATATTGATGTTAGGTAGGTTACTAATACTATTTAAATATCTCATTGCTGCAATTTTATTCTGATAATTTTATTTTTTGTTTAGCTCCATAACTTAGTGTTTCCCTGATAATATTATTCCAATCTCAAAAGAAGACACCTTCCAACAGTCACAAATTTGAGTCATGGAAATTGATGATATTATAAAACATATATTCGGACCAGAATTCCACAAACCAAATCATCAAACCATGTTTCAGAATGAACCGTAAGTTAATTAGGTTTTTAATTTTTAATTAGACATTGGTAAATCTATCAAAACAAAATAAATGGCCTTAAATAACCTTTACCTTTGACTCATAATTAACAACTATAAGCTAGTAATATAGGCCCCTAACAATTTATCCAATTTGTTACATTACCCTGTAATGTTTTACTTCTCTTTATTTACTGTTTTTGAACCAATGAACAACATTTTGATAAAATAATATTCCACAGAATAAGGTTGTAACTTTTAACTACTGGTACAATGCTGTGTTAACATACATTGACCAGGAAAGTGAAAGCCATATGCATGAAGTTTCTGAAGAGCATGATAGCTTTGTCACAAGGAGAATAAGGATTAGAAAAGGATATGTCCTGGCAAGAGTTGGGTTACACAAGGTACATTTAAAATAATACAGGAAGCGAGGGTGAGATGGTATGCCCATTTAACGAGATTGGAAATAATCCCAAGGAGAATGTTTGGAGGTAATATATTTAGGGAAAATACTTCAAGGGAGACCAATGAAGAGATGGGAGGAATATATAACAGCAAGTGTGCAAGTGAAAGGATAATCATAAATACAAGTAAAGGAGGACACAGGAAGATGGAAGATAAGGAAGATTTAATTGGATCCAACATTTTTTTATTTAATTTGCAGCAAACAAAAGTTTCTAAGAAAAATAATTAATAGCTCTCTCTCTCTCTCTCTCTCTCTATATATATATAAATATATATATATATGTATGTATATATATGTATTATTTCGATCTCAATAGAAGACACCTTCCAACAGTCTCATCAAACCATGTTTCAGAATGAACCGTAAGTTAATTATGTTTTTAATTTTTAGTCATACATAGGTAAATCTATCAAAACAATATATATAGAAAGCAAGAGAGAGAGCTATTAATTGTTTGCTGCAAATTAAATAAAAAAATGTTGGATCCAATTAAATCTTCCTTCAGTGTAGTCTATTGTGAGAGTGTTGCCTTAGACAAGACAAGAGATTTCGAACTTAAAAGTTTACAAGGACCACAATTTAATCTAAAAGTCTAGTATCATAATTGACTAATTTTTATCAAGCTATGCGAAACGAGAACAGGTATTTAACATGGTAATTTAAACATATTTAATTACATATTGAACTAATTTTCTGACTAAAATATACTATCTTTGATATATCAATATAATACAGCAGATACAAAGAAGAAATTAAACACAAACAAAACATACATATCAGTTGAAGCTTTTATGGATTTTCCCCAGGCAAGTAAAAACTTTACATTTCTCAGCTTAAAACATCGAGCTTACTACAGTAGACTCGGGAGAAAGGTGGAAGAAGAGAGGACTTAATGAGAAAAGGACTCCAGGGAGAGTTGTTCTATTGGTGCGCAAGAGACCTGCTATGGAGAAGAGAAGTCCCCTTAAAGGGTAAGGGACGTATTCTATACCCATTGTCACATATGCATCAGAAACATAGACAGTGAATGTAAGAGATACAAGGAAAGTGGAAGCCATGGGAATAAAGTTTGTGAGGAGCATGTTAGCTGTCACAAGGAGAAACAAGATGAGGAATGAAGTTATCCGGGAAAGAGTTGGGGTACAGGGAGTACATGAGATAGTAGAGAAAGCAAGACTTAGATGGTATGGGCATGTTATGAGGATGGAGAAGGAGAGGATGACAAAGAAAATGTTGGAAATGTATGTGTGGGAAAAATACAGCATGGGAGGCCAAGAAAGAGATGGGAGGAGCAGAAAACAGAAAGTGTTCAAGTGAGAGGATAAGAATAGAAGAAATTAAAGGAGGAAAAGTGGTGGAAGGATAGAGGAAGATGGAGGCATTTTACTAAACTTACCCGGCCAGAGGCTGGAAACAGTTGATGATGAATAAGATTACTTTTCCAAATTTCTTGGGCCATAAAAAAACACGCACTGTGGACCACATGTAGCCTGTGGGCCGCTTGGTTGGAAGCCTCTACCTTAGACCATGCAGCCACTGAAAGGAATAGCAATATTTTGAATTTCCAAATTCAACAATATCAATAAGAACAAAATGAGCTACCTAATTCAACAATGGTATTTACACATGCATACCAGTGTTTTAATCAAGAGAACTTAAGTTTTGTAACATACGGATCTTCTGTTGGTTTTTTTTTAAGTTTATGCAAAGCTGCCAGAAATTGGACCATCTTGCATATAACGAACAAACTGGGACTATTTTAGCAATTTTGCAATGATTTCATAAATATTTAAGTCAAATCTAATATGAGAGAATATAGAAATAAACTTAAAAAATTTGCAAAATAGACAAGGTAATAATATATTCAACAATGGAAAGTGACTTAACCAAAACAAACATATGTTACATTAAAAAGTGTGTATGTATATTTTGTTGAAATGAACATAAACCTGGTAATTTTCATCTAGATTAAAGAGGATTTTAAACATATTATTTGAATTAAATACTAGTAGGCATAGTTAATTATATTTAAGATACCTACATTGTTTTATTCATCTCATTTGGATCTGATAATGCATCTTATGAAACTTTTCTGGTGTTGGTAAGTTCTTAACCTTTTAATATGCAGTGTGTTTCCAACCATTAGTATTTATTTCCCTTTTTCCAGCACAATTTTCATTATTTACTGCAAAGGTATCAACCAAATCTTACTAACATCCACCATGTTGATGTCACTTACAACATTGTTCCATGGAAACTAATCTTAATAACATCCACCACATTGATGTCACTTACAACATTGTTCCATAGAAACTAATCTTAATAACATCCACCATGTTGATGTCACTTACAACATTGTTCCATGGAAACTATTCTTTGATACAATATTTCCATTCATCTCAATAAAATTTGACATCTAGAAAGTATTCACTATATGATTGTAGCGATAATCCTTGGAAAACCCATTTTTGATAAAAAATGCAACTTAATTATGTTTGAGACAATGCTTCAATAACTTTGACAGTTATTCCTTTTGATAAAGGAGTAACCTTAAAAGATTGAATTGTAAAGAGGTTAAAAAAGATAAAAAGTTTAATTTATTTGCTTATATCAATGCTTATAATTGTGTGCATACCTTAACGACAGAGTTAGTAAGTTCTTGTAATGTGACAGTTGAAAATTATTAATTTTGTATAAAATAGTACATTTATATTGATGTTGTCAGGAAATCTCGGTTATTGGAAAATGTCCACCATTGGGTGGACCAAGTCCTGCAGGATATGGGAGTGTCTTCAGATAAGGACCCTTGGGTTGCAGACTTGAGGGAAGGTCGCATCGGACCTGCGGTTGTCCATTTTGACACCGCCACGCATGTTGGCCTGTTTGTCGTGGGAAGTGACAGGCTCAGTGTTAATTCCCAAAGCAATTTCAGCACAATCAGGGCAAATGTATGCCTTTATGGAGGTAAATATGTCAAAGATTATGCAACATTATTGATTAAACTGAATAACATTCATAGCAATTATTTTCTTTTCTAAAATAAATTATTGTGCTATTTTTTTCCTTTTATGCTAAATGTTCAAGTCCAAGTTTAAAAGGAGTAACCTTATCTAACAGTTAGAAAAGTTACTAGGAAAGTTACTAGGACTATCACCATTTTTGGTGGTTGCATGGTTTAAGGCGCTTATCTCACAAAAGAATAGACCTCCGAAAATGAGGAGATCCAGGTTTGATCCTGATTGGGTGTACTGAGTGTGGGTTTTCCTAAATTGTTTTACACTCTTCCTCCACACAAATGCGGGTACACTTCCTCTGAATCCAACCTTCCTAATCCCTAACATAATAGTGTAACATGCAACCCGAACGGATAACAAGACTCGGTGCTAAAAAAATACTAGATTTATTTTAACATATTCATTCATTAGGTCATGTGATCAGGAGCTGTAACTTTTGATAAATATTATTAATACCAATACTTAAAAAACTACACTAATAACATTGTAAAATGTAGATTTGGGTCGCTTGAATCTTAACCATCTCAAAAAGTATCTCGAATACAATTATGAAGACTTTGACTTTAAATAACAATGTTGAGCAGTTGTTAAAAGTACTTAAATTTAATTGTATAGTTGGGAGAGTAATAAAATCACAAAAAAGGACCAAATTGTATTGATTTAATTCATTTACTAAAAAATGTTCTTTTTGCTGTTTGACGTAAGAGACATGACAAACAAAATATCATTTGTCAGCGCCAACCAAGGCTTAAACTTTTTTTTTCTTCTTAAATTCAATTTTAAAAAAAATTCACTTTACAATTAAATGGCGACATTCTTGAAGATTTAAGGATTTGAATCTGGATTCGAGATTTGAAAGAAAATTAAAGATTCATGAATTAAATATTCAGATTGGAAAATTTTATAATTTTTGATTGCAAAAAAAAGATGTTTGTATTTTATATAAAAAAAATCTTCCTATCAAAATACTTTTATAGCCACGATTTGACTATTTAGTAAACAATTGAGCTCTTAGTAAATTAATGTAATTTTAGGAAATTTAAGTAAAAATAAGATAAAATTTGGCCAGTAAATATGCATAAAACTTAGACTGCTAGCCCATTTTTAGTAGAATACCTTTTTAACTAAGTAGACCATACCCAACATAATTTAATGTTATCTATACATTCAGGTAAGTGGCAGTATGAAATCCAGTTGGGATCCAAAGGCGTTATGCAGCTTGGTTGGGCTACGAGCAGTTGTAAATTTTCTCAAGAAATTGGTGTAGGTGAGTTGGTTTAAATTTTCATAATCTTTCCCTATAACCGTAAATTTTACAACCATTACTGTTTCCAGCCTGTGGCCTGGGTTAGTGTTTTATTCAAGCCATATATTTTTCCACTACCGGCTTGCTAGGCTTGTCGTAGCTTCATAAGCCTTATTATCTAACTCAAGACAAGGACAGGAACAACATCCAGTCCTCGGCCGTCAATTTTTCAATATGAAAAAGGGTAAACCCATATTTTCATCAATGATAAATTTTCGACCATTCTGGGAACTGAACCCAGGATCCTTAGCTTAGTAAGCAAACACTCTACCAAATGAGCTAAGTTGTCGAATTATATATATCTGTAAATATTATTACATAATAGCTACATTTAACACCTATACATTCCACTCACTTTCTTTAAACAGATAATGTGTGAATAGTAAAAATTAAGTGTCTATTTTGTGTTTCTCTTATGAACTTAATCAGGTTTTAGCCATATCCAATGTATTTTTCCTCCATATTTTTATAACACAGTATTCAATAACATGCAGAGTCTGACACCTACCTTACCTCAGTCTTAGATAGTCTCTAAACATACTGGTCCTGGGTTTGGATCCTGAGAGGGTTTAAAAATCATGTGCTGGTTCTCCTGTGCAAAATGTTAACTTAACTGTATGGAGTCGGGAAGTTTGTGTTTTTCCTAGACTCTTGCTAGGCTCGTTAAACAATAAATAGCACACACTGGTAATAAAGTGTGATAATGAAGATAATGGGTATTCATACTGGCATCAACGGCAAGATTGTTTAAGCTTTTATTGAAATTTTTGTATTCCCAAAAATTTCTCATAGAAAGATTGGTTCAAATCCTGTTGTGAGATAAAATTAAGTGTTAATTTGATTGAAAAAAAAANTCTCTCATAGAAAGATTGGTTCAAATCCTGTTGTGAGATAAAATTAAGTGTTAATTTGATTGAAAAAAAAAAGGGGGGGGGGCTGCAAAATTACATTTAATTATAAGTAAAATTCGAGGGGACCTATAGTGAACCTATAGTGTAGTCTCGAGCACACTATTGCTCCACCTTTTAACCTATGATGACACAAGCAAACCCACAAGCATCCACTTAGTCAAGTTCTTGCATCTGGCCCTAAGTGCTAAAACCTCACTTTGGTTAAATGTCCTAAATACAATAGTTTTTTTAAACATATATATCCATTGTTAAGAAGTTTTTGTTTGTTTTATTAACCTCTCAAGCGTGACTTTTATCATTTACTGAAACCCTTCGTGAGTGTGACTAATTTCTTTTGTGCATTGGTTCAAGTCTGTAAATGCATTACAAATTACTGATGACTGATGATGTCGCACACGCTGCAGCACATTTCCCAAGTGGATGACTAAAGACATTGTACACGTTAGAGAGGTTAAATAACTAAATCGCTTAGCCTAATAAAGGCAGGAATTCGGTTGTTAATTTTGTTTACATCTTGAATTTTATATTTTCTCAAATTCTCAACTCTAGAAGATCCTTAACACGTATAGCCTCCAACTCCTCGGCTTTGCTCCTCAGACCATTTACACTTTTTGGCCCCAAACAACTTGTTACAAAGTACACATTCATGAAAAAATTGCTAAACATTTTTTATTTTTATGTATTCTGGTCACAAATTGAGTCTTTTGAGTGCGATCAATAGGTCCGCTCCCATCTGGCTGGACATTCTCCTGCTGTTCACATACACTTGGTATCCTCATTGGGATACAAAAAATAAAGTTGCCCGGACCAAGGGTGCAGGTATGTTGTCTGAGCTCAACGGATTGTCACACCCCTATGAATGTGATCCTCAGGGCTGAACGAAAGGCCAGTCCTAGGACCCGGGTTAGTCCATGTGGAAAGTTAACTTGCAGATTACAGTGGGGCTCAACGTGTTAAGTATTCATTGGGTTTGAGGATCCCTATTTTTATGTCGATCCACCTTAAAACTCCAAGTAACAACAATAATTCCAGGTGATACAGTCAGTTCATTTGCTTACGACGGCAACAGAGTTCGCAAGTGGAATGTTGCAACGTACAAGTATGGAGAGTCGTGGCTAAGTGGAGATATAATTGGTTGCATCGCTGACTTTGATATGGGGGTGCTGGAGTTTTACCGGTCAGTGCTTCATTCATATATATATTTATGGGTTTTCTTATGATTAAAGATGGGACGCTTGAATCATATGGTATTTGAAAGATTAGAAATTTTTAAAGATCTCAAAAAAGTATTTTGACTATAATTATGAACAACTTTGCTTGATAAAACAATTTTAAGCAATTCATAAAAGAAATTTCATAGACTTACATCATTGAGAGAATAATAAAATCACAAAAAATGACAAAATTATATTAGTATTAGATTAATTTACTAAAAATGTGTTCTTTTGGTAGTTTCTGATGTATGACAAACAAAATATATATTTTTAAAATTCATTATGAAATATTTTCACTTAAACTTAAATTTACATCCAGTACTGTTTCCATCCCGTGGCCTGGGTCAGTTTTTTATTCAAGTCATATATTTTTCCACTACCGGCTGGCTAGGCCTATCGTAGCTTCATATGCCTTATAATCTATCTTAAGACGAGGACAGGCACATCATCCATTCCTCAGCCATTAATTTAATAATGTTAAACGGTAAACCCGTATTTTCATCACTGATAAATTTTCGGCCATGCCGGGAATCGAACCCGGGATCCTTAACTCAGAAGGGAGACACACTACCGACTCAGCTAAGGTGTTGAACACTTTAACTTAAATTGTACATTTTTAAAGATTCGAGGATTAGAATTTGAGCTCAAAATTCAAAAGATGATTTAAGATTCGGATTCGAGAAATATAGGATTCGACCCATCACTACCTATAGTAGCGTTAGTTATTTTATGGAGTTAAACTGCTGGTTGATATTCTAGATTAGACACTCAAATCCTGGATGGGTACTTTGGAGTTGTGTTATTGAATGTGGTGTTTTTTAAAAAATTCTATCTCTAAGCCATTGCATGTGCACAGTCCAATTTTTATTGGAAGAAAATATGAAACAATACTTTTTTTATGATCAATATCGATAATATTTTATTTCATAGATCTTGTCTATGAATAGTGACTTCTGTAGATCATATGAATTTATGTATAATATATGAAAGTAGTTTGTCATTTTCATAGCTGTCATAAAATTTTATTTTGATCCAAACCAGACCGTGGTTTGCTCACTAAATATACAGGCTTTTCTCTCTTATCTCCATGTGTATTATAGGATTCGACCCATCACTACCTATAGTAGCGTTAGTTATTTTATGGAGTTAAACTGCTGGTTGATATTCTAGATTAGGCAATCAAATTCTGGATGGGTACTTTGGAGTTGTGTTATTGAATGTGGTGTTTTTTTAAAAATTCTATCTCTAAGCCATTGCATGTGCACAGTCCAATTTTTATTGGAAGAAAATATGAAACAATACTTTTTTTTATGATCAATATTGATCATATTTTACTATATTTATGATATTATTTCATAGATCTTGTCTATGAATAGTGACATCTGCAGATCACATGAATTTATGTATAATATATGAAAGTAATTTGTCATTTTCATAGCTGTCATAAAAATTTATTTTGATCTAAACCGGACTGTGGTTTTCTCACTAAATATATAGGCTTTTCTTTCTTATCTCCATGTGTATTTAAACAACACTGTTTCCAGCCTGTAGTCGGCTCACTTTAAGTAAAATGTCTCCATCTCCATCAATCCTTCCACCATTATTCCTCCTATAGTTGCTTCCATTATCCTCCTCTCACTTGCACACTTTCTGTTATCTGCTCCTCCCATCTCCACCTTGGTCTTCCTTGCTGTCTTTTTCCTACACACTTCATCTCCATCATTCTCTTTGGTATCCTCTCCTTTCCATCCTCATTATGTGATCCATACCATCTCAGCCTGACTTCCTCTACTATCTCTTGTATTCCCTGTACCCCAACTCTTTCCCGGATAACTTCATTCCTAATCTTGTTCCTCCTTGTGAGAGCTAACATGCTTCTCACAAACTTTATTCCCATGGCCTCCCCTTTCCTAGTCTCTCTTACATTGTGTCCATGTTTCTGCTGCATATGTGACAATGGGTACAAAGTACATCCTGTACAACACTTCCTTACACTTCAAGGGCACTTCTATTCTCCATAGCAGGTCTCTTACACACCTATAGAACAACTCCCCCTGTTGCCCTCTTCTTACTGGATCCTCTCTACTCCCATCCTTCGCCTCAATCACGGCTCCAAGATATTTTACGTTCTGTACTTTTCTCAGCTCTACTCCATCAAACTTTATAGCATTATTAGGCCTTATCCTCTTCCTTGGCATTTCCTGTAATGTGTATTTGAATGCAAATATTAAAAGAATGAATTTCACTGATTTCTTTTTTAGCACTACAATTTTGTTGTCACAGTCATCTATTAATGTGCTTTTAATTCTGTTACTGTTACATATTTAATCTCTAAATATTAATAATCACACCTCTTTAGAAATGGCCGTTCCATGAGAGAAGCATTTACCAACGTTCCTATTGGCCCGGGACGGGCATATTTCCCTGCTGTCAGTTTGGCGTACACAGAGAACCTCGTGGCCAACTTTGGTTCAACACCCTTCAAATATCCTGTCCCAGGTTTTGAACCTATCCAACAAGCTCCTCACCAGGATTTGGCAAAGGCCGAAAAACTATGCCATTGGCTGTATCGTCTTCTGATGCTCTTCGATCGTAAATATGAGGTGATTATTTGATTCATCAATGTTGGAAATTTGATGTATTTCTCATAAGAGTTTTTTTCTTCCAATTTTCATAGGTAGGGCCTTTTAGGTAATACAAACTTTTTTTTTGTGACCAATATTGATCACATTCTACTTAGGGATGGGATTCTCATATCATCAACCCCTCGAATTCTTAAGGATATTCGAGATATGATAAAATTTGAGTTAACATTTTTTTTCTTGTTTTGATAAAATATTTTAAGATGATTTTTTTAAAAATTTCGAATTAGGATTTGTTTTATAGCTCTATTACAGTGTATAAATTGTTCAACCCTAACATACTTATAGAATAAACTTAACATCCAGACCCCAGACCATTAATTTAACTCATAACTCAATGTAGGGATGTTATAGTGAATGATTTATAGCAAAAACACAGAATTTATATTTTCTATTATTCTATCATATTTCTATTTTCTCATTATTTATAATTTTTTTACACTAGACTCTTTAAGATTAGGGATTTAGAGGTAAAATTAAGATTGATATTCATAAATTTGTGGATTCGACCCATATATAATTACTATATAATAGTTTGATTCTATAGGTATTGAAAATATCTATCAAAAGTGACAGCTACAGATCAAATGAACTGACGAATGAATACTTTAAAGTACGGTAGATCTATTAACTCTTGTATCTGTCAGAGAAGGCTCTCTCTATTAAAATTGGATGGGACACTGTAATCCCTGCCACTGTTGTCATAGATGATAGGCCTGGAATCTTCTCCTCAAGTTGAGGATGTGATGTCGAACCAAGCACTGTTGATGGGTCTAGCGCGAGAGTTCCTGCGTCCCATGGCCCCGCTCCTTTTGTCTCCCTACATCGTGGAGGCCTGCCTCATGGTCATGCTCAAGGAGCTGTGCCGTGTTCCCGAGGTGCTCGGCCGCTCGAAAACCAACGTGCTCTCTGTGCGGGAGAAGAGGAGGCTCACTTTGCTTTTGGACATGATGTGGGCTTTCCTTGAAGTGAGAAACGTCCACTATTTAGTTTTCTTTTTATTTGAGTATACATTTTTTTTCAGCCTTGTTTCATACTACCTGTTCGGGTTACACACCTTTGTACTACTTACGCTAATTTATTAGAGTTGAGGAAGGTTGAATTTAGAGCAAGGATGAAAGACCATTTAGGAAAAACCACTCTCAATACACCTGGCCAGGATTTAAACCCAGACCTAATCTTTAGTATACATCCAGACCAGACTAGACTTATGCTCACCGATGCTCATTTTGATTAAGTTAAAAACAAATAATTGCCTTAAGGCTTATAAATGTATCAAAACAGTGTGGAAAAAATGTAAAATAATTAATTAATGTAAATAAAATTTATTTTAATTTTATTTATTTGAGGAGAACGATTACTTTGAGCACAGGATGAAGCCTGGTAAAACATTATTGTGCTAAACCAAAGGTCCAAGGTTGGATTCACGCGTCCAGGTGTTATTTTTAAACTAATTTAATTTGTTATCTCTGTACTATTTAAGGAGTTTGAGATGAGACAAGTCTTGGAGAGCATTCTCTCCTATTTGCTGTCAGATTTCCGCCATGTTTCTTTTGTGCTGGAATACCCCCACCAACGACAATCACTCTTGATGCTGACGTTTGTACTCCAGCATCCCCACACACGCCGCTACCTGCTAGAAAACATACTTTTCGACAAGATCAGGTGACTTTTTATATTTTGTTACTTGAAAAATTAAACTAGATTACCTATTGGTATGGACATGCAAAATTCGCTTTTGCGATAACACGAATTCTACTGTTTTCACTCAAATAATATGAATTGAAGTGTTTATTTTCTTCTAAATAAACACACTTTTTTGTAATTTGGCAAAGACCACATCATGCAATATAATTTTCGACGTAATAACACTGGCGATGGCGCTATGCCAGGGCTGCCGTCAATACAAATGGTATTTGTTTTTGTGGATTTTAAAGGTATAAAACGGTTCACAGGATATGAGTATTTTCATGGATATTTAGGCTTTTTTTTTCAAGATTAACATTAAAAATCACGATTTCTACTTTTACACATTACTATACTTAAATTTAGATTTCATTAGATTGATTCTTTGCTTACAGCCTTTAAAATTAATTAATATATAATTATGGACCTTGCTACAGGCGGTCATGTTTGGCCGAATTGTATTGATAATTGATTATTTCGATATTGCTAATTTGTAAAACTCAAAGGTAGTGATATTGAGATATTGATTTTGACATTACTTAGCATGAAATGTTTTTGTGTGTATTTATATTTGATTTTTCTCCAAATATAGTTAAATACACAATATTGACAAAAAATGTTGACAGTTTTATCCTAGTTTTTTTAATGAATACTAATTCAACTCTTATTTACATAAAAAATAAGATTGCTTTCAGCATACAAAATTATAACTTTTTGAGAAAAATCACACCACTTTTCCTAAAAAATAACCTCACCTTTTGTATATGTCTATCTATTGGATACACCATCACATGTTAAATTATGTTATATGTACATTTTGTTTGGATTAAATTAAATTGACTAGATAAAACAAAATAAAATTGAAACTCCTTAAAATTTCTGACGGTAAAAAATTGACTTTAGGGGAGTAACTAAATTAGCACCTTTCCGCAGTATGTAGCATCTATGTGAAATGGGGAATTAAAAGTGACATAGCATAAAAAAACCATCTAGAACTCTATATTTTTTCAAACAGTTTGTACATGGTATGTATTAGACGCAAGTAGGAATAATATTGACTGAGAGCTAGCAGAAGATTTTTTATTGCAAACATTGTTTGAAAGTCACTAATGTTAAGCCTTTTGGAAATAACTATTATCTTCTTAGTAATACTATATCATCCATCAAAAGTTTTAATAAACGCTTCTAATAATATTTCCTAAGAATTATTGTGTAATTGGCTTTTTCGTAAATATTGAAAGAACAAAAAATATTAATAAAACTATTATGGAAGCCATAAGTTTCACAATAAAACTTTTTTATTTTGTAAACACATGTGCATGAACACAACTAAATACGTATGACATATGTCGTCATCAAACATATTTATTTTGTCTGTTTTATCATCCCAATTAAGAGAATGAAGTTTTCTTTTGAAAAGCATTTTTAAGTGAACCAACGCCACTTCCGCAAAAAGGAAACATCCAAAAGGTTGTTTTCATAAGTTTGTGTTACATTAATAATAAGAGTGAAAAGTGTGTATGAGGATATCAGGAGTTGTACTAAGACGGAGAGTGGGAGGGTGGAATGGTTTCAAATAAAAAATGGAGTCAAGCAGGGAGTGCCCTCTCACCACTACTATTTGTAATGGTACTGGAAATGCTGATGAACAAAGTGTCAGGAAAAAATGAAAGCCATGATGTTTGCTGATGACTTGATAGAAAGGGGGAAGAAGGAAGAGAAAGTACAGGAACAGCTACAGAAATGGAATGAGGAAGTGAACAAGTGTGGGATGAAATTTAGCATGGTGAAGTGTGACATGATGGTAATGACAAGGAAGAGGATAAGGCTATCTATATAAGGCTGTATAACTATACAGTTGAATGGAGTAGAGCTTAGAGAAGTACAGAATGTAAAATATCTTAGGAAGCGGGATTGAGGCGATAGGTGGAAGTAGAGAGGATTTAATGAGAAGAGGACAGCAGGGAGAGTTATTCTATAGGTATGTAAGAGTCCTGCTATAGAGAATTAATGTTACTCTGAAATGTAAAGAAGTGTTGTTGACATATTTTATACTCTATCACAGAAACGTGAACATTGAATGTAAGAAAGACTAGGAAAGTGGAGGCCATGGGAATGAAATTTGTGTGTAGCTGTCGCAAAGAGAAACAAGATTAGAAATGAAGTTATATGGGAAAGAATGGGCTTACGGAGTGTACATGAGATAGTAGATGAAGCAAGACTGAGATGGTATGGGCATGAAATGAGGTTGGAGAGGTAAAGAAAATGCCAAAGAAAATGTTGGAAATCAAGTATTTAGGAAAAAAGAACGCAAGAGATGTCAAGAAATAGATGGGAGGAGTAGATAACAGAGAGTGTGAAAGTGAGAGGAGAAGAATGTAAGAATGGTTTTAGGATAGAGGAAGATGAATTAATTTTACCAAACAGACCCGGCCACATGCTGGACGACGATGGTTTTGGCGAATGGGTACTTGATTGTAGATTTGAAATGAATTAGTGCCTAATGGTTTGCAAATGTACATTGTATTACTATGCATGATTGTAGATCTGGTAATTTTGCTAGCTGTCACAACTATTCAAACCATTGATGGGCTATAGATGAGATGTTGGTCTTGAGTAGTAAGCTTTTTAATGAACTAGAACATTCATTATCAGATGACAAATTTAAAGTGTAATTCTATTTATACATTAAATTCTTGTATATTCTATTAACAGTTAATATTTATTTAATGATAGGACAATCAACAAGCTCGTAGATTTGTGTTGGCTGGATGTGTTAATGGCTGAGCTAAGGTGTTTGATTGCCAGTTTGAAGATTAAATGGTTTTATTTAACGATTGCACTTGTTGTAGGTTCTGCAACTTTGTTCATGTCAAACCTTTGGATGAAGGGGGCCTCCAAGAAATCGTTAAAGAGTCGTGGTGGGAGACGACACTGCCAGACCCCGACATTGACAAAAATAAAGCAGGATATTTTGCCGCTTGCCACTTGGTGAAAGAAGCTACCGCAGGTTATTGGGTACATTAATTCTAGTTTTAAAATTCATATTAATAAAAAAAGACTTGGATTGCAGGGTTGCGTGGCTTTTCTTTATTTTTTCAAATAGAGAAAGTGTCGAGTTCTTGAACATTCTCAACCACAAAATTGTGAAGGATCTCACTGTTTTATGTATGTGCCCTCACCGACAAAATTCAAAAAAGTTAATCTTAAAATTCTCTTTCTTACCACGTCTTTCTTTTTATCTCTCTCTATATTCATACCCAAGTGTACTGATAAAACGGTTTGATAGTTTTAGTTAAAAACTTTATATTTATTGCTATATGGTCGAGGTGAATTCATGATTTTAATTCTAAATATGACATTGTAAGTTACAACTTTAATAACTTTAAAAGTATTGCCACCCTTGGAATGTGTTTGCTTTATTTACCAAGTATCTTCCTGTTTACAGTCATTGTATTGTGTATAGTCGCTAATTTTTTCTTAATTCTTTTTGTCTTTTTGTTTATTCAGTAATCACATTTTTCTATGTGTTCTTTAACTCAAAACTACCTTTATCTGTTAAGTTTTCCAATGTTATTCCTTATAGTCATTGTTTTCGATAATCTTAGGTATTCTTGGCCCCATCCAACTCACAATATCAATACTCTACTGTAGTGTTCCCTGTGCCGGATGTAGGCACGAGCCACATTGGCCCGGGACCAGGGCGGCAAATTTTCATGGATACATTTTTTTTTAAATACACGCCAAATCGAATGTACGATACAGGAAATTTACTAACACTAAAGGGAAATTCTTACATCAGCAATATATTTTGTTCTTTATTTAGTGTTTAATTATTGTTTATTTGTATTTTATTCTATTCTTTTTAATTTTTTCCTCTATCCATACAATTACAGTAAACAAATAATGTTAAAATGCCACATTTGTGTAAGAGAAAAACAAATACCCAAAAGTTTCTTTCTCTCTTACACAATGGTGTGCAGGTGTAGGCTTAGAATGCATCCTCTGTTTTCAGTTAAAAAAAACTTATCAAAATACCCTACCAGCCATCTTGCTATTTACTAACGATTTAATAAATACTCTTTATTGTATTATTTCTTAAAATAGTGATTTTTACAAAAATAATTTATAAAAAATAATAGTTTGTTTTTAAAGAATTGAAGAACAAAGGGGCGCAAACATTTATTGGGCCCATGAGCGTAGGTGCAATCAGATCTAGGGCTGAGTGTTCTGCAAACTTTTTAAGTTCACGACACACTTAACAAGACAACATTTTTTTGCTGCACACAATTTTTTGGCAGGGAGGGGGAGAGAGGGGCATATGCGCTTCGGCTTCTTTACTAGTGTTGTTTTACATAATCATAAGATTATTAACTACATACCTACCTACTTTTGAGATCTGTTACCAACCAAATCTCTTACACACTTAAACAATCCAGCCATTGTTCAAACTGAAAACCCTTTAAATAACGGACATGCTTTTCCATTATCATGTCCATGTTTAATTTATTCACTACTCAACTAGGATTGTGTTTTGTTTGTTACAGTGATAGAAGCACTTCAAATAGAACTATTGAAGACCCTCCTTGACAACACAGACGGTTCTCCAGCTCAACCTTCCTCCCGAAAGATATTTCTAAGGAAGTTCCGTAACTTCTTGCATGAGAATCTGATCTCTAGTCGGGTGAGCATAGCTGCTTCAGGCTTTCATTTATGATATCCATAGCTATAATCTAGTCCAAGGATGGCAAATCTTTTCTGGTTTGGCACTTAAGGATTAGTTGAATTTTTTTAACTAGTTTAGTGTGCCACCTCTTCAAGTGACTCCATTAAACCTAGTGTTATGATGTTTTGTACAAGCTATATTGACAAATACAAAAGGCGTGTTTTCGTGATTGATGTGGTTTTGATGTTTACGACTAGAGCATTTTCGTGCTCCTGATATCGAAGCTGACTATGAGTGTGTATGACTGAGATCACACCAGACCTTGATTTGATAACACTTTCCTTGACTAAACTAAATAGCTGGGTATCAACAAATAAGTTGAGAACTGTGCGCCAATTCCAAAACAGCATGATTCCTAATGTTAGATTTAAATGAATAAAACTTTGTAGTCATTGAATTTTAACAATTATATGTAAATTAAATTTAACAGCACTTTACTATTTAGAAATATATGACAATAAGTAGCATTGAGTACTGAAAAAAAAAACCAAACAAGATTGTTTTATTTTTTATTAATACTTATACCCCTTGTTTTCCATATTATTATTTTTTCATGTCAATGTGCTTCCCAAATCGTGTTCAAGTGATACTTAAATCATATTTGCTTGCAACCATTGTTAAATTAATGATATGGGATCTGGTTGTTAAGTTTTTCTTATAATTATGTTCTGTTTGAACCATCAATAAGCAGTATTATAACTCTAAAACAAATTCTAAATAAAAGTTTTGAAAAGAAACCTATTTGACATTTTTATTTATTTCAAACCTCAATCTCCTCAGAGATTCAAGGATTTGAAGAGCCTATCCCTGGTAAAAACATTTGAACATTAAACTGACTATTAATTCTTTTTCACTAGTATCCTTGACCTGTTTCAGTCATTGCCATTTCTTCAAACTCCTCTACCCATCACTCTCTGCTGTTTCCATCGACTCCTAGTGACCTTCAGGCAACTTTGGGATCGGGAAGTAGTCCTCTACCCTGTGGTGATTCCTGCTCGCTGTTTCTACGACGCGTCCATCCACTACTACGGTGTAGACCGTCTGGGTGGAGTCTTATCGCACCTGAATAAGACCCTGGTGGAGGATCTAGTCAAAGTGTTAGGTCCAGATCATGAAGTCATCACGTCCTTTATGCAAACCCTAGCAGATGGACGTTCCTTTGACATGGCTTCTTTGCGGTCGACAGGTAATGAAACACAAGTTAATTCTTTTGTCGCGTCCAGAGATAGACCCATACATAAATCCAAACATAAATTTTTTAGATTGAGAATTTTTTAGTGAAAAAAAGTTATAATCTCACAAATTCCAATTTTTGAATATATCTTATGTTTAAAAATGAGGTGGCCTAATGGCTGAATTTATAAAATGAATATATTTAAAGTAATTGTACAATATATATTTTTTAATTAGACAAAAGGAAATATTGAAGGACTCTATTTGCCATGAAATAATACCTTAAAATTGAAAAAAATTTATTAAATTCAAAATTTTCAAGGAAAAGTAAACATAGGACAAAGGACTGTATTAAATTAAACATTAAAAATAGGATAAAAGGGCAAGGCCTACACACCTACCAGAAAACTGTAGGCCTAAAAGCTCACAATTAAAACACAACAAAATACATAATTATGTAATTTTCAGAGTACATCAGTCCCCTTTTTCAGCAGAAGAGAGTAAAACACAGACAAGAAAAAGTAAAAAATTCTGAGTAAATTGTCGAGTTCAAGCAGCTACTAAATCTTGATTCAAACTCACATTTTTGAGTACTTGCACACCCATAGTACTCCTATTGTGTGAGTCTTATGTTGAATGAGGTGGAAGGTTGATGAATTATTTTGCAGGTATCCAAATAGCAATTATTTCAAGTTCAATTTCGCTTGTAACTCTCAAATAAATAATAAACATTATGATCACTCTTCTGCTTCCTGAAGATGCCGTGTGACATCAAAATATTGAAATATTTGTAAAAATGTTTATGCTTTTGTAAATATGTTTTTACTTTTATTTGGGCTTCATTTTCTACAATTATATTATTTTTACTATATTTACATACATACATACAGTACATACCTAATCACGTTGTTCCCTTATGGGGTAGCTAAGAAATTGTGAATATAGCTCAGAGAAAACAACTCTATACTTAATCCATCCTCACTTTCTCCACACTTCCCTATCCTTGTATATTCCCTTCACTTCAACAACATCCTTACACTGAGTCATAAATGCCCTTTTATTGTTAAAACTCTTAATGTTTCTCTTTTTCACACATTCAGCTACATTTAGCCACGTCTTACATAGCCTACCCCTTCTTTTTGATCCACATATTTGCTTTGATTTGTAACTTGATAATGGTGTTTAAGAACATTTAATAACAGTTAGGGATGTGCGAAGCTTTGAAACTTCAACTTGGCTTTGAAACAAGTATCAGCTTCAACTTCACTTCAAAAATAATCCTGGCTTTGACAATTACTAAACTTCATGAATACAAATATACTCACATATAAAATACCCAATTTTTATCTAATTATTGCTATTCGAAGCTGTTTTTCTCAGTACAAATCAATATTAATATGGAAAAAAAAAGTTGAAGTATTTGAATTGTAAGCTGTGATAATAACTTGATCTCTCAGATTTGGACGAAATGTTACAAACAATTTATAAAGTCCGTTACGAGGGGGGGTGTTATATTATTAAATCTTGCCAGCATTTTTGGGTGACAGTGTTATCAAGATCCCTTTTGGTGGACTTTACATCTGGGGGTTTGACTATTTTGCTATTTACTATGTCCTCTCTCTTATTTGTGGGTATGTGAGAATGATAGATTATGAGATTTAAATTGAAATCATTCATGTAATATTAATAACTTATTTATTTAATTTTATCACTTCTTTGAATAAAATGATCACGTGACTCAATATCACAAGTGGTGACTTGAATTAAAACAGTTAATTTATATGCCCCGGAAGCAAATTAAGCGTAATGCCTTCACAAAATCTCAGTCGGGAGTCTAATTAATTGAATCAAAAGTAATTAGGAAAGCCTGAAACAGTGTAAACATGCTACCTTAACAGGATTTTGGTCGAGATTGGGGGTTGAGCTTCCTCTCACTAAGACGTACATAAGAGAATTCTCCCTTCTCAAATTTTACATAAGGTACGCATATATTGCACAACTATTGTCCCTCCCTTGTTTACCTCCAAAGAAGTCTCTGGTCTCTCTGGGACGAAGAAAAGAGTATCGCAACATATTGTGACTCGACAGCTAAAATATTATATTAGTATTATTAAATTTTGAATATAATACCATATTACTATTATTATTTAAATTTAAGAGCTTGATAAAAATAATGTCGTTACAAATTGTGCATTTAAACATTTTCCAAGTAATTTTAATATATACATTTATATAAATATTCACAATATAATATTTTTTCAAGCATAAAAAAATTAACAAAAAATATTCAGACTTTGATTAAGCTTTGAAAATATTTCATGTATTCGATTCGAACTCGCTTTGAAATTGAAAAAGTGGACTTCGCACACCTCAGCATACTTAAGGCACTATCGTTATGTAAATCAACTAAATTATAAAAATCTAATTTATAATTTAAAAATATAGTTTGGTGGCTTTAATCTGGTTCATGTCATACATAAAACAATGTTTGCCACACAGACTCTATAGATTTCTTCGCTGGTCCATCGGCCAATTTGGAAGCTCGTTTTGATGGCCGAGCTGTAATGATCCCAATGCTCGCTCATATGTTGTCGGAACATCCAACACTGGGCACCATGTTTGTGGAACGTTTCTCGTCTGCTTCCTCATACCAACACGGCGTTCCTAAAACTACCTCCTCGGCGGGAAATTTAGATGCTGCATCCTCCCTAATTGAGCTGCTTGATGGCCTGGTGCTGTTTTACCACATGGCGGCTCACAAACAGATATCCAAAGTAAGAACATTTTCACTTTACCGTTTGTATTTATTTATTTTATTCTAAGACACCACCGATTTTAAGATTTACCTCGTTTTTAAAGACATTTAAACGAGGAAGAAATGTGCATCTTATAATCGAAGAAATGCGGAATGTAAGCTTGGTGAAATTTATATATTTTATTGGAAATAGGATCCCCGAACCCTCGAATCCTTAAGGATTTGAGAAAATATCTGATTCAAGATTTGAAAAAAAGAAAAATGTGTTTTTTTTTGTTGAAATTATCAAATTGTAATTTGCTTCAAGAGCAAATATTGCCTATTGGTGGTTTAGAACCAACACAACTATGATCAAAACTTTACAACTAGACCCCAGACCAATAATTTAACACTTAAATGAATGTATGATTTTTATAATGAATGCATTTCAGCAAACAATGTTATCATTTAGTTGGTATTTATATTTTATATTATTTTTCTATGTTCCTATTTCCTTCTATGTTCAAACTTTTTATCAAATTTTGGATTCGAATTTGAGCTCCAGGATTCAAAGTTAAAATAAAGTTTTGGATTCGTAAAATAGTGTATTGGACTCATCTCTAACTACTAATTATTATTGCATTCAGGTGAGCACCTTGCGAGACAGCATGGCAGACTACACCTCAGCTGTGGCAAGCAACAAGTCTCGTCTCTCCTCCCTCTCACCCGAGGACTCCCCACTGGTGGCTGCGGAGCTACGGAGGGCCACCCAAGTGTTTGAAGACAAGCTGATGGAACAGTCGCGACACATGGCGTGGGTTAGAGCTGCAGTCTTTTCTCCTGAGAAACAGAGCCACCTTGCCTGGCTCTTCAGGGTCGTCCTGCAGACGGTCAAGTTGTCTTCACAGGAGGGCCAACTGTTCAGTTTTGTCCCGGACTTTTACCTCGAGGCTCTGGTCGAGTTGTGCACCGCTTTGAGGACATACCTTCATCCGACGTGCCCTATTGATAATATAGAAGGTGCCTAATCATGTATTTTTCATAAACAAGGGTTTATAAAAAGTCTTTTTATTGAAAAGGTTTTAATCAAATACATATATTATGAATTATACTTCTCTACATATAATATTCAGAGAAACTTCAACCTCTTGTTGTGTCTTATTAAAAGCTAATAACATTTTTAATTGGTAAAAAAGGGCTTTAAATGTCTGGATTGAATGAATATTTAAAGAAGAATATTTGATCAAAGACCACAGACACACACCACAAAATTGTAAGTCCAAATTTTACCAGACACAACAGATGACCTTTTCAGCAGAAAGCAGAACAATACTTATCAACACAATTGAAACAATCCAATTTTCAAAGAAAGCTTTTTATCTCACGACTAGAAAAGATACTTTCACATATTCTTATGTTAATTCATTGTAATTTGTAGCTTTCACTTTTGATAGATATTATCAATACCTATACAACATCATTAAATAAAATGGTAAAATGTAGGGCTCTGTGAGTACTCAGATTTCGAGCTTCAAGCCGAGCTCATCATTAAAGCTCGAGATCAAGATCTAAAGTTTTGTAGGTTCGTCATTTTTTATCTTATGATATACATACAAATTAATTTTTAAAACACATTGGTAAGTATAGACTATTTAATGTAGATGTTATCGGCAGTTTCACTTATACATTATTTGTTGACGTAATAGAGCTCTAAAACTACTTTTGACCGGTAAACTAATTCAATATTTTCATCCATTTTGAATTATCCTTGATTGAAGTTGCATTGCCATGATAAGACATTTAAATTAAGAACAGTTCCTAAGTAGATCACTTATCTGACACCTTAGCTCAGTCGATAGCATGTCTGTCTAATGATCTAAGGGTCCTTGGTTCGGTTTCCGGCATAAATAAGGCATATGAAGCTACAACAGGCCTAGCAAGCCAGTAGCGGGGAATATATGGCTTGAATAAAAAACTGACCCAGACCCCAGGCTGGAAACAGAAATGAATGTAAAGTAAAGTAGATCACTTATTACTTGCATGGTTATTTGGAATAGAGCACTAGGCTAAATCATGGTTTAAATTAGGAGGTATATAAAAAACACACAAACACATTTTTAAGGACAAGCTTTCACTGTCACAGACAGCTTCATCAGGTCAAGAGAGTAGACTGATGTTGCATGGTCATTAATTTTTCCTATTTTTACATAGTCCCTTTCTAAAATTATAATTTCAATTGAATTGAAAATTTAACATTGAGCATACATATTGATTGTTTTCAAACTTAAGAAATTCCAACTTTTATTAATACGTTCAATTGAAATGCTAAAGTGTGGAGGCATAGTACTACTTGCCAGATTGTGTGAGTTGTTCTGTGTGTGTGCTGGGATTTAAAATGTTAGTAATGACCAGAAGAATGTAAGAATTATAGGGCAATTAGTTTGTTGAGTATTACAGGTAAAGTTTTTGGGAGAGTCTTGATAGGGTGTGTGAAAAAACTGTGGACAAGATTTGGGGTATGCAATGTGGTTTGATATCAAGTAGAGGTTGTATGGACCAGATATTTGCATTGCGGCAACTGATTGAGAAATTAATGGCAGTAAGGAAGAAATTGTATTTTGCATTTGTTGATCTGGAGAAACAAAAGAAAAATGGTGCCAAACAGGTATATTAAATTAATTATTGGAAGGAGGGTAGAAGGGCAAGACCTACATACTTAACAGAAAATTGTAGGCCTCAAAATTCGCTATTAAAACACATAATTAAGTAATTTTTGTGGTACATGAGTCCCCTTCTCTAGCAGAAGACAGTAAAACACAGACTGGACTATGACAGCATGGCTAGAGGTTGATCAAGGCCATACCATGCTTTCTGGTAAGTATTTAGGCCCTGCCCTTCTACCCTACTTTCAATGTTTAATTTGATCTGGAAAAAGCGTATGATCGTGTGAATGGGAGTATGTTATAGAATGTTCTGAGAAAGTATGGTGTGGATGTATGGTTAGTAAATGCAATTATGGCAGTGTATGATGGAAGTAAAGCTTGTGTTAGGGTGGATGGAGCTTTGAGCTACTAGGTATTTCATATTGTCTACTAGAAATATTATTCTAACCATTTTATTTTTAATTTTAAAGTATGAACATCAACTTTTATAAGCACTAAAAATTGAATTGAAATAAATTTCATAATAAGACAATTTCTAGTGAAAGTCCATATAAGGCACATAGTTGCACATAGTAGAATGGAATTGAAACAGAAGAAGGGATCATGCGCAATTATTACATTAAGGACTAATAAACGAAATATAAAACATTGTAAATTTCTAACTGCTTGTGATTCTTAAATTTTATTTTAGGGTAGTTAAAGTTACAGGGGCTTATTTTGGTGAAATATTAGCTCATTAAAACGTTAATTGTATGAACTTTTTTGTAATTGTTAGTATAATTTTAATTTCTTTAAAGACATGAGTGTTGAAACCATATTGATTATATTTTTATTTGCATGGTATTCTTATTTTTAAATCATGTTTTTTCAAATGTTATTTCTAATTTAAAAACAAAAATTTCTATTTTTTCTAACTTTTTTTCTAAAAATATTTACTATTTATAAAAATTTGTAATATTATTATTTAAAGAACATGTTGTTTTCATATATTTCTAAAATCTCACATTTAAAAGATGTGATATTTACATTTTATGTTTGTTATGACATTTAAATATACTATTTTACTTTAAACATTTTAAAATCATAAATATACTTGAACTCAGGAGCTTTTTGAAATAGTCGAATCAAGTTCAAGTCGAATAAAAAAAACCCTGAGCCCGCAGACCCCTGGTAAAATGTGATTAATTTTTGTCTACAAAAAATATATGTTAATATTTTGTAAAAGGCTCTTAATATGAAAATTGGACTGTAATCTGTTCTGTTGAGGAGTTTCCATAATTTTTAAAAACAACCTTAGCATAGTTATACATTAAAAAAAAAAAGAAGAAATGATACATTCTTTCACTGAAAATTTTTCGACATATTTAGCATGGGTTATTAATGAAACAATTACACACCATTCCTCTACCAATAGTTGTATTCATTTGTCCAGGCTATGAAGATCTTCTCATAGAGATGGCAGAGTTTCTGTGCGATCACTTTTCGGACCCCCGCATTGTACACGCCAACTCCAAGGACACCATGATACAGGCTCTGGCCAGTTTTGTGTGCTGTGACGTCACGCTAGACGCCCTCGAGAAAGTTCCTTATGCAAGGTGGTTTTTGTATTTAACCTCAATACAGGTGTGGTTTTATTTCTAGGGCTTAAAAAAATTAATTAGGGTTGTGCAAAGTCCAATTTTTTTAATTCAAAATTAATTTGAATCAAAGGTACAAAATATTATTAATGCTGAATCAAAGCCCAAATATTTTTTTGTTAAATTGGTTTATGCTTTAAAAAATAATAACAAATTTTAAAAATTTTATAATAAGTTTTTGAAAGAAATTTAAATTTAAAAATCGCATGGAGAATGTTAAACTGGTAAGTTGTGATGATACTGTTTTGGACCCCTCTAATATATTCAAAAAGTCATGGAGGAAGTGTATTCTTCTTAAAAGTACTGTATGTAATATTTCCTTTTATTACTTCTTCCATGGAGAATCACGCGCTTGCTTTTAGAAGTAATGTCAATGTAATGCATTTCAAAACTTTTTTTCTTTCTAAAAGATCAACTCCATAGTATTAAAAGATCTTGTGACTCTCTGGCTCCCTCTACCCAATAGGAAGCCAGCCTTCACAACATCAGATCGCCAGGAGTCTTTCTATTAGTTAATTTTGACACTGGGGACAAGGGGTCCAAGAAGCAAGGGGTAGGTCATATAAGCAACTTGTGCATATGAATACACACAGTGCTGGTAAAATAAACCTAGAGACCGAGTAATATCACATCACAATGTCAATAACATAAATCCACAGTGTTGGTAACATAAATCTAGAGTGCCACATCTTAATAAATCATGTGCGACATTGAAAGTCTTATTTATTTTATTAAAATAAAAATTAGAATTAATCAGATCGTTTAACCGCGTGAGTGCACAGTAAGGCATGCTCGCGTCGTCATCATCGTAAAACCCAATATCATTATAAATAGTGCTCAATAACAGGGCACTATCTCAATAAATATCACAGTAAAATCCGTATCATAATAATTATCACAGGGCATTAAATCTCCATAGTACTTTAAAGTATAGGGATTATATTTCTATAGATTAAAACATTATTATTATTATTATTATTATTATTATTATTATTATTATTATTATTATTATTATTATTATTATTATTATTAGAAATGGTAAAATAATTGGCTAATTAATAAAAAAGGTCATATTTTTATTCTTTCATCGTTTCTACTATTTCAAAGTGTAGTTCTCATTTTTTAATATGCAAGGCCTACTGTTGTTTGTGTGATGATTAGTACTCAAACCGAAGTTTGATTGGATCCTAAACAATTCCACTGTCAGCTGAAAACCTAGGCAGCATTGAAAAGGCTTACTAGGTAAATTAAGAGTGTGGTAGTTTCCTGTTGCCTTCCTCATTGAGCCAGAAGGGACTATTGCACATCAGCCTGCCAAGTCACCAACTGACTCTACAAGCGACACCTTCACTCCATCCATCACAGGGACTGGCTGTATACTGAATGTTACTACTAGTCTCGCTCATACTTCTCCCACTTTCATATTATACAACAATAACTATAGTAAACTAACACAACAGTAATTAATGACAAAATTAGTTCTTGACCCCTTTAAATGTTCTCTAGGCTTTAGACACCTTAAATATTTTCTAAGTTTAAAACCTTTTAAATGGTACTTAGGGTTGACACCCCTTCAATGTTATCTAGGCTTGACACTCCTTAAGTTCTCTAGCCTTGACACCCTTTGTAATCTCTATTCTGTCTGGGCCGCCTCCTGTCAGGCTAACAAGTAACAACAGACTGACAGGTGCACTCAAATGGTTGACCTTGCAATATTGCTTCCCTCCTCCCCCTTCATTTTCATGCACTGTGAAATATAGTAGAGTAGCTATTTCTATCCTTTTGAATGTTCCATTGCAAGCACTTTCACTAGTAGACACGTTGCTCCCAACTGTTTGTCTCTCCACCAGCCGTTATAAAACCCCCTCCACCTTCTTCCAACACATAACTCAAGTTGGCCCGCCACATTGCTGATTTTTTTTTTTGTTCAATCGTTTGTGCTCTATTTGTGCTCATGTGTGTCCGAACATGGATTTTTGTGCTGTGAAACTAGGTCTTTTGTATAACATTTAGGCATACTATATAACATTTAATGTGGCGGGCTAACTTGAGTCTTCCCTATACCATAATCTGTAGAAAAATTGAGTTCAAGCTGGCTCACCACATTTTGAAATATCAATGTAACAAAATTCTGTTTTTACCATTTGTTTGAGCTTCTCAAGTTGACTCAAGTTAGCCCGCCATATTAATTGTTCTGTAGATTGCCTAATTTTAGATCACAAATGTTCATTTTTGGGCACATATGAGCACAAACGAAGCACAAACGAATGGCGAATACCGAATTTTGCTATGTTTTGGTTTTCTATATGTGGCGAGCTAGCTTGAGCTCAAGGTGGATCACCTTCATTAAATGTTATCTAAAAGGCCTCTTTTCACAGCACAAAAGTTCATGTTCGGGCACATATCAGCACAAACGGAGCACAATGGAGTGACATAAATAAAATTTTGTTATGTTGTGCTTTTCAATATGTGGAGGGTTAGCTTGAGCTCAAGTTGGCCCGTCACATTAAATATTTTTTAAAAGGGCTAGTTTCACAGAAAAAATAGAGCACAAATGATTGAACAAAAAAAATAATTTTTTTTCAGCAATGTGGCGGGCCAACTTTACGTTCTTCCAACACTTAGGCAGGCCACAACCTCTTGCGTTCTGCCAACATCAATATTCCCCCCCTCACCTCATATTGAACAAAGGACAAGAGTATTTCTAACTCCCTAGTCACCAGATTATCTTGTTACCTGCTTGTCTCACGCACAGTAAACATTCTGTTCTGGACAGAACTTTTAAGAGATTTATGACACAGCTATTTAGTCTTGCTATTCAGAGGATCTATTCTGAATTTCGAGTCGAATATTCACCAGTTATTTATTCGAAATTATTCAAAATTTCGAATATTCGCACACCCTTACCAGTTACTATCGCAACTTGCGATTCAATTACTTCAGATTTTTTCACATACAGAGTAGCATTAATTGAACATAAATTGAGTATTCTATCTGTCAATACTTTTTTTTGGCGAAGCTTCATAATTGCCGAAGCCAAATTGGTTTTTGAAGTGATGTTGAAGCTGATATTTGTTTCAAAGCCAAGTTGAAGTTTCGAAGCTTCGCACACCTATTTATTTAAAAGACTAAAGCTTATTTTTGAATGGCTATGATATTTTGTATACAAAAATTTTGTCACATTCAATTTGTTTCCAAAGAAAATATTTTTAATTAGGCACATATTCAAATTTAGGCATAAATTGAAATCGTATACTCATTAATTCCACAGTTTTCTATAGTAGAATACAAAATAGTGTACCAATATGTGACTTATGGTAGAGCCGTGCTACCTATAAGAGTTAGGCGCTATCCATGTGGGGAAACAGATTGTTTTTCAAAAATTTTATTCAAATTTTTCTCCACTTAAATGTAGGTAAACTTCCACTGAATTCAACCTTCCTAATCTCTAACACATTAATGTGTTTAGTACATATGGGTATAACCCAAATGAACAGTAAGACGCTTTGCTAAAAAAAAAAGTTCCTTTACCTAGATAGTTTTCTGTTCCAAGCCGGATGAACATGGTGCATTCACTGTTGCGTCCGTATGAGAATCGTGCCTGGGCCCAAAGTAACTGGGTGTTGGTGCGCATGTGGCAGGGCTGCGGGTTCGCCTTTCGGTACAAGAAGTCTCCACACCTGTCCAGGAAACTGGGTCCCAAGGTCCTACATACTGATGCTAGTCTTATCAGTCATGCCATGAGTAAGTTACATTTTTGTTTGGCATACTTTTTGAATACAATTCAAACCCTTTTCGGTGTTTGACTGATCTAAGGCATCACTCTTCGAATAAACTGGACTGCTGTTGACGGCTAGTTAACGTGTTGAATCTCAGCTGGGTGTAATGAGAGTGCCATTTTTAAAAAGTATTTTCCACTCTCCCGTTATGCAATTTTGGATACACTTCCTCTGAATTCAACATTTCTCATCCCTAACACACAAAGAGTAATCAGTACATATGCATATAGCCCGAACAGTTAGTAAGACTTGGTACTAAAGATAAAATTGTGCTTGTGATCAAATCAATATTTGAGTGAACTCCTTCGGTGGCCAATTGGTCTAAGGCCTCACTCTCGTAATAAACTAGACTGCCGATGACAGGGAGATCAGGGTTTGAATCCCTGTCGGGTGTATTTTGGGTGTTTTTTCCAAAATATTTTTCCACTTTCCATCATGCAAATGTAAATTAAACTTTCCTTATCCCTAACTCATTAGCGTAACTAGCACTTATGCATATAGCCTGAACGGATAGTAAGAGATGGTGCTAATAATATGTATAAAAATATATTTGAGTTTTACTGGCATTTATTTTGGAAACTCCTTACAGTTACATGTAATATTTCAGAACCCTGCCCTTCACCTCTATTCCAAGGGCACATACGGGAGGTGATGCTGTCGAACGAGGCACTCAGTACCTCATTTCTAAACTCTCTTCTGAACCAACTCAACTGGGCCTTCTCTGAGTTTATTGGCATGCTTCAGGAGGTACTGTTCATTTCATAATATATCAGAATTTTTTAAATTATTGTTTCCCTTTAAGTTATATTTAGAAGGTACAGGAAAGGTGGATGGAAGCCTAGGGAGACTAACAAATATGGCTGTTACAATATAAATAAGAAAACCGTTAATACTTTACATTGCTTCCACTGGACAAAGAGATAGTGGCTACCATCCAATCTCCCAGCCTAAGTTTAAATTCTATCGGAACTCATCAGGAGGGAGTGTGAAATGCTTTTAGCGCAACTTCCTAAAAGAGGAAACAAAAAATTCACTAGATGAATAAATGGAAAAATGGTAAATAATGATAGCATTTTCAAATAAAACGCTATAAAAAGAACAAATAACACACATTACAGACACAGGAAATGAACATTGGATGCAATTATTTAAAATATTTCATGAAGGAAAACCTCTTTTCACCTTTTGACGAATATTTTGTTATTATATGGATTGAATGGCAGCTATCAATTTTCTTCAAGAGGCATTCATTACCTCATTGTCCAATGGCAGCAGTGTAAAGTTTGATTTGTGTTCTTAATTTCATTGTAAAAGCCATATTGTGTTTGTCCGCTTTTATTATTCTACCTTCTTCCAAATATATCAAATCATTTTAAAAAAAAAATTATATTTGGAAGAAATTAGAGAAAAAATGGACAGAAACATTAAAAGGAATATACACAATATTCCTTTTACAATGAAAAGAAGATCACAGTTCACACTTTACACTGCTGCTACTGGACAAAGAGGTAATGACTGCCTCTTGAAGAAAATTGATAGCTACCACGTTAATGTTTAGAGGTAGTGGGTCAGCTCTTAAATCTCTCGACCATCACAGAAACTTAGAAACATTAAATTAAAAACATTAGATAGGATGTACAACAAAATGTAACTCAAAAAGTGAAAATAGGTTTTCATTAAATATTTATATTATTTATTCATAACCACCATCTATTTCCTGTGTTTATCCTTTATGCTTTTTGTTATTTGGTCATATTCCTTTCTTTGTGTTCGGTCATTCTTTACCAGTTTTTCTTTTTATAGCTTTTGGGTTTATACTCTTTTGGTTTCCTTTTTTTTTTTAAGTTGCGTTGTGCGTTCCACATTGCCTCCTAATGAGTTTCAATAGAATGAAACCTAGGTCAAGGTATTGGGTGGTAACAAATAGATTTACTTGAAAGAGGTAGCCATCACCTCTCTATCCAATGACATCATTGTAAAGTGTGATTTGTGTTCTTCTTTTATTGTGAAATCTATATTGTTTTTGTTCCCTTTTATTATTTTCCTATCTCCCTTTTTTGTGCCTTCTTCCATGTATAACAAAATGTACCTTAAAGATGAAAAGAGGTTTTCCTTAAATATATATTCAATATGTTTTGATGACTCCAATTCCATTATTCACAGACTATTTATTTCAAGACTAAAAATACCAGTTTGTAAATGTTACATTGCAATTAAAGTTAGTAATAATATAGTTTTCTTGTTATTAAAGTTGGTAATATAAATATAGGTTTCTTGGTCTCCACTAATCTCATCTTAAACACTTTTAAAATGTTAAAACACTAATATTATGAAAAATAAGCACAAATAAAAATGTATATCTTTATATATGCACAGATCCAAAATGTTTCCAACCGTCCTGAGCGAGTGTTCATCGAGTCTCGACAGTTAAGGATCTGCGCCACCTGTTTTGATCTGGCTCTCGCCTTGCTCCGCGTCCTTGAAATGATTTCCAGTATAGCGGGAGAAATCTTCAAAGATCCACTCAGGGTGTCCTCAGAACTCTTACTATCTCGACTATGCCAGGTAATTATAGATGTGACCAGCTTCGGTGGCCGCAAAGTCTAACGCACTACGCTCAGAGTAGACTAGACTGCTAATGATGGGGAGATTGATGTTCGAATCTTTGTCAGATGTACTAAGGATAGTTTTTCCAAAAGGGTTTTCCATTCTCCCGCCACGTAATTGTGGGTACACTTCCTAAAAATATAACCTTATCCCTAAAACCATCAGCATAGTTAGTACATAATCATATAACCCGAATGGGTAGTAAGATACTAAGAAAATGTTGGAAATGAAGTATGTAGGGAAAAGATTGCAGGGTAGGTTAGGAAAGAAATGGGAGAAACAGAAAACAAAGTGTTCAAGTGAGAGGAGAAAAATGGAAGAAATTAAAGGAGGAAGAGTAGTGGAAGAATAAAGGAAGATGGAGGCATTTTACTAAACTGACACGGCCAGAGGCTGGGTGAAAATATTTTACGATGATGATGATCATAACGACGATGTGTACGAAGTATGAACACAATCTAATTTAGTTTTTATGACGTGATAAACAACCTTCATTTGATATTGTTCACCATCGTTTTGTAAAACAGTTTTAAGTGAACTACAGACTCCACTTTTACCAAACAGAATAATCTAAACGATCATTTTCTCAGGTTCATGATTAAATAATGTAAAAATATTTAAAAGAAAAAAAATAGCTAAAAACTAATTAGTTGTTGTGAAAGTTTTGACTGCCAAACGTGAGAGCAGCTCAACATATGGTCTTGCAGATCACATGGTTTGGCGAATGGATGCATGAGGGTAGATCTGGTAACTTTTGATAGCTGTCAGCTACCACTACTCCTTTGTTGGACGCAGGGCTATGTAGTAGGTACACCAAGCCTTCGACTCCAACTCCTCTATTTTTCCATTGTCCAACTCTGACTCTTTCATAAATGGCTAAAGTATAATAATTAGTAATAACAAATTTACTGCATTAAAATGTTCCAATATAGATTTCTTTGTGGAAGCTTCTTCGGCATTGTGAATTTATATTTAAATTATATTTTAACACTGCGTCTTACTACCCATTTGAGTTATACGCTTATATGCTTATTACTTTGATGGTTTTAGGGATGAGGAATGCTATATTTATAGGAAGTGCACTCGCATTTGCGGGGAGGGAGAGTATAACCATTTTGGAAAAAAACACCCTCAGTAGATTTGAACTTAGTTCTCTTTGTCCTCTGCAGTCTAGTCTATTGTGAGAGTAGCGCGTTAGACCATGCGGCCAGCGAAGTGGGTAATACATTTATTAATCCATATTACAAAAACTGGTCCTAAAGAATAAAAAAAAAATATAAAATTAAAATGATGTATTTACCATAATATATCGTTATAATATCATATGTTTTTATTTTAAACCTGAGTCTGGACATTTTTACCGATTCCACTCAAAATTGGGTCCGACTCCACAGGCCTGGTTGGATGGATTGTTGTTAAGGTCCAACATTTAGTCGGTTATTCGAATCTGTTTGTCAACTGACGGTTTTGTGGTTCTGTTCCAGCTTATATGCCAAGTGCTGAACAGAGTTAGTTCTCAGGCTGGATGTTTCCAACACGTGGTGCAGCTTGAGATCCCAGACCTGGAAACTGTGGACCACTTCCCCATCCTGACTGCTGTGGTCGGCATTCTCCTGGCCCTACTCAAGGAGGAATTAGATCAATTCTCAGGTCACTTACACAATATTCTGATTAGGTTCTGCCATATAGTCCAATTTTCATAGGAAGACAATTAGAAAGGTTACTAGATCTACTTTCATATATTCAAACACCAAGCTTTGTTATCTGCGGCTGTCACTTTTGAGAAATATTATCAATACCTATAAAATAACACTAATAAAATAGTAAAAAAGTGATCAGTGTTAAACGCATATCAATATGACCTGACTTATGAATACATTAAAGTAGATCTATGTTTAACAATGAGGAGACTATAGCTAAGTAGTTTGACACCTTAGCTCAGTTGGTAGCGTGCTTGTCTACTGAGCTAAAGGTCCCGAGCTCGATTCCTGGCATGGCCGAAGATTTCTCATTGGTGAAATTCGGGTTTACCATTTCACAATGATCAATTAACGGCCGGAGTCTGAATGTTGGGCCTGTCCTAGTCTTAAGTTATATTATGAGGCAAATGAAGCTACGACAGGCCTAGCAAGCCAGTAGGGGAAAATATATGGCTTGGATAAAAAAACTGACACAGGCCATGGGTTGGAAACAGTAATATAAAGTAAATATAGTATCTATCAATAACTAACTGCATTATCACAAATGACTGCACACTCGTGGAGCGATAAAACTCTTCTATTATATACTATTTTTATACATTACAAAATTCCTCCATCTTCCTCTTAACTCCACCACTCTTCCTCCTTTTATTTACTTCCATTTTTCTCTTCTCATTTGCAGAATTGCTGTTATCTGCTCTTCCCATCTATTTCTCAGTCTCTCTTGCAGTCTTTTTTCCTACAGTCTTCATCCCCATTATTCACTTTGGTATTCTTTCCTATATCATCCTCATTACAATATGACCATACCATCTCACCCTTACTTCCTATATCTCATATGCTCCTTGTACTCCAAGTTCTTACCCAGACAACTTTGTTCCTAATTTTATTTCTCCACGTGACAGCTAACACGCTCCTCACAAACTTCATTCCCATGGCCTCCACTTTCCTAGTCTCTCTTACTTCACTTCCTTTCACTTCAAGGGCACAGTTTGTTGAAATCTAAGAAGAAATTTATAAAATTGAAAAGCTATACCTCTATTCAGGGTGTCAAGCGACCTGGAAAACCCTGAAACCAGGGAAATGTCAGGGAAAAGTCAGGGAATATTATACCATTTTTGGAATTTTTACATATTCACTAAAATAATATTCAACCTTTATTTACATCAGTAAAAATACATATTTTTCTTCCAGTTAATATCCACCACGAATCTCTTTTAACACCATCGACCCTGTTGTGCATACTAATCAATTCTTAACATCAACGTGTTATTTTCTTGTCGTCTCTACATCCCTCTACCACGTGCCTTTAGCCAAAGTTGAGTCATGTTTATGTATATGCAAGAGAATTTGATTACCTAATAGGAAGAAGAAACTGAAAATGAATGGGTTTTTTCAACTACTTTAAACTGAACTAGTGTAAGGTGAGCTTTTAATGTATCAATATGATCTCATAGAAATCTAACTTAGATCGCACTTTCCAATAATCCATCGCTTTAGGCTGAAATCCTTTGACACCTAGATTTAGTGACAACATTTCAGAATGTGTGTGTGTCTAAATTTACTATCACATCAAGTCACAATCTATTGATAAAATAATGTTTGTAATATACTATACACTACACAGTTTGTTTGTGACTAGTACATAATTGATAATTATTATAAAGTATCAGTATTTATGTACTTTACCATTCATGGGCATGAAACATGGTATAGTAATTATTTTACAGATGAAAACATAGACGTACCTAAGATATCCAAAGCTTTATTGACAGAGCCGAGCTTTCAGATCAGCTCACTACGTTTCCTCATGGGAGACATACAGAAAGTCTTGAAGAAGCAGAGAAAAATGCCCTTTTCCTTAATAAATTGTAAGTTTGTATCAATAATATAATCTCCATTGTACTGCAATACATTCCTAAAAGTTGATCTTTACTAGAAAATCCTAGAATGATAAATCAAGTTACTAACACATTATTTAATTCAATTATTTAAGATTTTTTTCAAGTGAACATTAATTTATAACTGACAACACCATGACCAAAATTGAAAGAAAATGTTTATTCAGCTTTCAAAATCTATTTTTGGTGAAACTTTGAACACAACTATTGTACATTTTCTTTTTGCTTTTTTAGTGTGAGCTATGAGTAATTATGTGAAGTCATTTCTATATATACTCAGATTTTGGTTGAAAGAACAGTTTAGAAAATTCAAACATACTATTTGTGGCTAACATTGATGGAGATTTTTAAAAATTACTATTAAGTAATGTTATTTTATAGATATCTATTGATAATATGAATATCTATCAAAAATGATAGCTACAGATAAAATGACTTAATGTATGAACACATTAAAATAGTTTTAGTCACTTAAGTAACTACCAGCTACTGTTCTTACCAAAATCAGGGTATACTTTTTTGTCACATTGGTATTGTTCTAGCAATAAACTAATCATTTTTTTTTTATTTGATCTACAATAATTGAAAAAAGTATTTATTTCACACTCTTACATTCAATAAACATTTTCGTTCAAAAAGAAGTAAACACACATTAAATGTATTATTTTCTCTCTTATCTCTCAAAGATGCTGAAGATGTGAGTATGGAGGAACAGGACAGGGTGAGGAATATGATCCGAATGTTGGATGTATACTCTAAGCTCTTGTCGGATGTCAAGGTGATAGCAGATGAAGATGTCTGTACCATTTGCTATGCTTATCCTATCAACGCAACTTTCAAACCTTGTAATCACCAGTCTTGCAGGTAATCTATCAACCAGGAGTATGGAAGTTTTTATTTTTAGCATTGCATTTTACTACTGTTTTGGGAAAACACCCTCAATCCACCTGACCCGGATTCAAACCCTGATTTGCCTGTCATCAGCAGCCCAGCCTATTACGAGAGTGATGCCTTTGCACATTCAACCATTGAATTGAGTGACAGGGGCAGGGACAGGGTAAGTTGAAGTATTCCCGAAACCAAATTAAAGTTGAAGTATCAGGCATATAACCTGAATGGCTGCTAAAAAAAATAGTTGGAATAGTTTTAATATTGTTTTATGTTTAAGGGATGTCAAATTTGATTCCTTGATATGCCCTCGATTCTTACTATTATTTATAGAATCAAAAATAGATCTTAATATCACAATTCTAAGCTCTTAAATCTAATCAAGTGAAAGTTAAATAAAATACCAGTATTCTGAGCTGTATGATTTTTTAAAATTTTAACCATTATTATTATTAGAGACAGCGAAATTTCGTGAGACAGATTTTTATGAACTTTTACTCAGAAGATTAAAATTACTATCAAAACACATTTTTATACCATCGTAGCAGTTTTGAAGTAATAATACATTTGCGAATAAAACAAAATTAAATTTATTTGCGAAATTGACCATTTTGCCTTTTAAACGCGAATTATCGTCCATTTTGTTGATTTAAATGCGAATGAACACTAACAACGTTGTTGTTGTTGTTTACCTTTATCCTGAAATAGCCTGAAAATAAAGAGCAATAACCGTGCTAATAGTACAAAGGAATTTCTAAAAAAAAATCCCTAAATCAAAGATTATTAGTAAGAGAAGTATTTGAACTGGCCACTTTCAGAGCCAAATTGAGGCCAAAGACAAATATTTAAAGCAGTAGAAGAAGAAAATGACACCATAGTTAAACTATATTTTTATATTTTATTCTTCATGTCTTATATTACTATTAAGTAATGTTATTTTTTGAGTGTGGTGATTTAATGTTGTTATTTGGAAAATTATTTAATAAAATAATGGGCGGATGAAAATTTAAAATGCCTAAATTATTACATATTTTTTAAATAGAGCTCGAATATTCAAAAGGTGGCTTTTACATATTATTTGATAACGCTAAAAAAATATGTGTAGATTGTGGAATTAAAGCTTTTCTTGTAATTAGGTGATTGGCGTGTCCGCGTGATAGTAAAAATGTATAATCTTTTTTATCGGTAAAAATAATTTGGTACAATCTAGGTTGTTGTCTATCGAATATGTACGGTGTATATATACGGCCTATATTTTGTTTAAGGCATATAATTTAAAAAATTATTAACTAGTTTGTAATAAATATACCTTCATTATGAACATTGTAACTTAATAGTAATAAAATATTATATAAGCTTGTGTTTTTAATTAATGTTATTTAAATACTTGTGTTTATAGTAGGCCAGGAATAGTCTAAAACATAAAAGCTTTTAGCTGTGACTTTTATATTCATAGCAATGTATATTATAATTGATTTTCTGTAATTTTCAGCCCCCCCATGTTGTTGTTGTTTACCTTTATCCTGAAATAGCCTGAAAATAAAGAGCAATAACCGTGCTAATAGTACAAAGGAATTTCTAAAAAAAAATCCCTAAATCAAAGATTATTAGTAAGAGAAGTATTTGAACTGGCCACTTTCAGAGCCAAATTGAGGCCAAAGACAAATATTTAAAGCAGTAGAAGAAGAAAATGACACCATAGTTAAACTATATTTTTATATTTTATTCTTCATGTCTTATATTACTATTAAGTAATGTTATTTTTTGAGTGTGGTGATTTAATGTTGTTATTTGGAAAATTATTTAATAAAATAATGGGCGGATGAAAATTTAAAATGCCTAAATTATTACATATTTTTTAAATAGAGCTCGAATATTCAAAAGGTGGCTTTTACATATTATTTGATAACGCTAAAAAAATATGTGTAGATTGTGGAATTAAAGCTTTTCTTGTAATTAGGTGATTGGCGTGTCCGCGTGATAGTAAAAATGTATAATCTTTTTTATCGGTAAAAATAATTTGGTACAATCTAGGTTGTTGTCTATCGAATATGTACGGTGTATATATACGGCCTATATTTTGTTTAAGGCATATAATTTAAAAAATTATTAACTAGTTTGTAATAAATATACCTTCATTATGAACATTGTAACTTAATAGTAATAAAATATTATATAAGCTTGTGTTTTTAATTAATGTTATTTAAATACTTGTGTTTATAGTAGGCCAGGAATAGTCTAAAACATAAAAGCTTTTAGCTGTGACTTTTATATTCATAGCAATGTATATTATAATTGATTTTCTGTAATTTTCAGCCCCCCCACCCCTCCAACCCCCCCAACTCCTCTCCCCTAAGAATTTTTTAAATTTATATACCAAAATACGAGTTTATTTAATGAAATACAATAATTTGGCACACATCAGAATTTAACCTTTTATTTAACGATTTTTCTTTTTTACCAAAATACAACAGCTCTTTATTTACCAAAATACAATTGTTTTATTTAGCACAAATCATGATCTAGCCTTTTATTTACCACAAATCATGGCCTCTAATTATTATTGGTTTGTTTTTGTTTTACTTAACCTTTCGCTAGGCGCGCCCTGTCCTTAGGATGGGATTCCCCTTTGAACATATTTTGCAGGTATAAAAGCAGGTAGTAAAAACTTAAGATAGTGGGTATTTTCAAAGGTGGATGTCTAAAAGGTTTTTGAGATCAGTTGGTATTTGGCTATTTCACAAGCCGTCCTCAGTATGTATTGCGCTCGTTTGTGTTACAAAATCATATAGACAAGATGTAATAAATTCTTCTTACTTCTTAGAAATAACATAATTTTAATGTATTTACACTTTTTTATTTTTATAAATTTCTTATCAACATGAAAATAACACCTAAATTTAAATTCAAATGAAAATCAAAAATTTTTATAAGCCTTTTTGAAAGTGGAACAAGCGGAAAGAAAGTGATCCATGACCATCAACTGAATTTAAAATAAAATTCTGAAGATGCTTGCAAGTTCTGTCACTATTCAAAGAAATCCAATACTTTATAAAAAAAATTGACAAATGAAGTGATTTTGTATGTGCTGAACATTTGAAAAGTGTGTGTCATAAGTGCTTTACAGAACAAGAAAGTAAGGGCCTAAGGGAAAATCGCGACATTGAGTGATAAAACCTGTAATACAATTATATTGTATATAGTATTTTGAGTATGAAAATTAATTTGTAGATAACCGAAAAAATAGCAAAGAAATGTGCGAGTATCTAACTATTGATGAGATGTTGGTAGGTTATTTTCAGAGGACAAAGCTTTGGGCTAAATTACATATATTATAACAAATAATATACCAGATTTAATTTTTTCCTATTCTTAAAAGATATTACCTGATAGTATTTATAAACAAAAAATTAGTTAAAGTAGATCTCGATTAAATTGAAAAATGCCACCTGGATACAGGAATTGAACCCGGGATATTTTGCTTAGCGTGCCAATGTTCTACCACTAAACTATCCAGGGATTGTCTCATGATGGACTCTGCCCTAAAATATAGGTGAAGAACGACCATGAACACGGGACGATCCCTGGCTAGTTCATTAGTAGAGTATTGGCATGCTATGCCAAAGCTCCCAGGTTTGATTCTCGTCTCCGGCTCTCATTTTTAAATTTATCCGATTATAATCAAGAAACGACTCATGTCTGTAATTATAACCATTCACCCAGCCAAGTTTTGCCTTTCATATGTACTTAATTGTATAGCATTGCTTTCTTCCATCTTGATTCTCTTGGAACGTACAATGGATTTGTACTATTGACAGTATAGAACCACAACCAAGTCACCGGTGGCTGTGATAATAACTATAGCTCTTAATAGCCGATGATTTCCGCACGTCCATCACAAACTCTGTCTCAAAATATGAGTGAAGAATGACCCTGGGCACGGGATGACTCCTGGATATCTCAGTGATAGAACATTGGCATGCTAAGCCAAAGGCCACAGGCTCATTCTCCATGTCCAGGTGTCATTTTTCAATTTATTCTATTATAATTCAAGTTATTGTTTATGTTTGTAATTTTATTCAGTCATCCCACAAGCTTTGCCTTTCATATATACTTAATTGTACAGCATTGCTTTCTTACATACAGTAGTTTTGTTAAATTAACAGAAAGCATAATTGTGAAAAATATTTATCAAAATGTCTATAACCTACGACTAAAAGGTATTCGTCCTAAGGACCAGTCGTGCCTGCTTGTGTTAAGAAACACTATGTGCCTGTCGAAAGGTTAAGTACCAGCAAATTGTGAATTTAGATAAACTGACCTTTGTATTCTAATACTTTGATTCAGATCAAACATCAACACATTTTAGTTTAAACCCATAAAAATAAGGTAAATAGATAAATAAAATATTTTTAATTTGAATCTGCATGCTTGAAAAAATACAATAACTATAAATGTTGAACACTCAATATATCGAGGTTAAAATTTAAGAATCAGAACTGTGAAAAACCTAAATCTTAACAACTCTAGTTTTGTGTTAAGAAAACATCCCATCCAGTTCTTTAATTTTTTTTTTCTTTGTTCCTTTTACATGTACCAAGTACCAATCTAAGTGTCCTATCATTCGATACCAACTTTATTTTTCTCCCCCCCCCC
>CABFWB010000638.1:136287-151173 GCA_902151455.1 Timema bartmani | reverse complement strand
TTTTTTTTAATCATCATTTAAGAACTCGCATAGTGTGTTTCACACTCCATCCTGATGAGTTTTGATAGGATGAAATCTAAGGAATTGGGTGATAGCGACCAGTAATCTCGGTCCAGTGGTAGTATTGTGAATTATAAACTATGTTCTTTTCACTGTAAAATTCATATTTTGCTTGTTCCCTTTTATATGTTTAACTTCTTCTGTATCTAACAAAATTTACCTTAAAAGGTGAAGAGAGAGGTCTTTCCTTATAGAAATTTATTAAGTGTTTGTTATGTGTTGAAAATATACAAGGTTAAATACTTTACTTTAATTTGTGTGATTAATTATTTTTATTCCTTTTTTCTTAGGAGCTGTATCACACATTATTTGATGAACTGCAAGAATTGTTTCTTCTGTAAGGCAGCCATTGAATTTGTGATGAATTCTGATGGTACTGTTCTGCTTGACTTAACCAAAACAGACATCAAATGATACAACGAAGAATGCAGCTAGCTATTTAGCAAAATAATATTTTAACTTTTTTTTTTCGTTTTGGGCAAATCATGTTGATTTATTTTTGTAAATTTTAGAGCATTGTAAACTTAGTGTATTATAATATAAATAATACATCTTTATATGCAAGCTAATCTAGTAAATTATTTGATATTATTTATACACTTTATTATTGAACAAGTACAGTATTTAGTAAAATGATTATGAAAATAATAAAATTAATATATTACAAATTTTTAGGCTAAAAGTATAAGATTTTTACCCCCCTCAAGTTGATATTTGTTTATAGCCTCCATTGCCCATCATTTTCAAAAGTTTGTAGAACAAATGTGTTCTATCTCCATCGCATCTTTAATGGGAGCAGGTAATTATAGTAATTGTAATTTCTAGTCATGAAAAAGAACTAGTTATATTATTGATAAGTATCTAATTTACCTTAAAAAAATAATATATTTTTTTCCTTTTAACTAAATTTTTTTTTTTCGTTTTAACTAAAAATAAATATGATAGAAGACAGTGATACTAAAACCTTCAGGGCTTTGTAAATATTTTAAACTAAAATTAGTATTCCATTTATTTTTAGTAGGGGGTGTCAGAGTACATATTTTCATTTTGTGTCAAGTTCGAATTAAAAACATCGATTTTTATTCGAGTTCAAGTAATATACAGCAATGTTTCAACTAAAATTCTTTCAATTTGAATTTTCTGCAATAGCTTCATAAATAAATAATAAACACAAAGATACATTTTAAAACTGATTTTTTTTCTGTGGATCACATAAATTCATATTTTAACCAAATGTAATATGATTGAACAAGTTATACATTTAAAAAAAATCAGACAAAAGAAAATATATAGGGGGTCTGTTCGTTAAGAAATGATATCTTAAAATTGAATAAAATTAATTAAACTATACATTTTTGAGTTTTGAATTTTTTTTTTTTTAGTTTTGAAAAATAAACAAATCTAGTTGAAACAACTACTTAGACTCGGATCTAACTAAAAAAACCTACGATTTCAAGATTTAAAATGCTCTATATATTTTAGCTTGTTTAACCTGTTTGATCATGACCAAACTTTGCTACCCTGATTCATAGTTTGTATCACTATTGTTGATATGATATAATTAAGATAGTAAATATTGTTAAAACTCACTCTTAGCAGCATATTAGCTGATCACTATTTTATTTGCCATTGACACATACACTGTACAAACATTTTCAAGGGCTTGGGGGGTCACCCTCTTACCCCAATCCCCCCCTTTAAACCACCATTTTGCCTCCAGGTTTTGTCGATACTTTTTTTTTGTTACTGCAGCTCAGCATTAATGAATATAGTAACTATGCTAGATTGTCAATGGATTAATTTTTCTTTTTGAAGAATAAAATTCCTACACAAAACACTAGAATGTATTTAAATGTTTATTTTATCACCATACTCGATAAATATCTTTTCCTGCATTTATAAGGATTATTAAAAAAATAACTAAGCAAAAATAACAGGTGTAAAATAGGTCCAAAATTCATAGAAAAATATCATTAGTTTTATTTATCCTTAAAATGATTGAATTTTACATTTGTTCAAAAACTTGTATATTTTAAAATTACATTTTAATTATTTAAATTTAATCATAAGGAATGTTTTTCTAGTCTTATAATTAATTGAAAAAACAAAACTAAGGATTTGTGAAACGCTATAACATGAATAATTTATTAAAAAAATATTCATATAAATTGTATGTTGTTTTATTATTTTACATACAGCATCTTTATTTTAATTTTTTTTATCAAGTTTGTTTCACAGTAAATGCTTTTATATGATTATTTAGAATAGTTACATAAATATCAATCTAAAAGGTAGTTAAGACAAGGAATGTTGGTATAGAAAGTGTGACTTTGTTATAAAACAAATGATTGCTAACATGGCTTTTACATGCATTGCAAGACTACTAATAATATATTAAAATTTTAACTAGAGATGGAACTTTTTGAATCCTCGAAACCTTAAGAATATTCAAGGTTTGAGGATTCAAGATTTGAAAAAAATTAAAAAATATTTCTTTTTAAACATTTTGAGTTGTAATTTGTTTTAGAGCTCTACTACTGGTTATTGGTGGTTCAGCCGCAACATAATTACATGAAAAATTTAACCAGACCCCAGACAATTAATTTAACACTTAACTGAATGTTTGAATTTTATAATGAATTCGTTTGAGCAAAAATTATTAACTAATTTAGTTACTCATTTCTATTTTCCACCAGTGTTACATTCCTCTTTGTTCACAATATTTCCAAGACTCGGAATTCAAAGGTAAAATGAAGACTTGGATTTGTAAACTATTCTATTGGATTTGACCCTAATTTTAACATAATGTTGGACATGGATATTTTCAAAAGTTTCTTGGGATTGTTTCTTAAGGAATTATTTTTCACTTTTACTCATATTCTTGTTTTTATTTCAGTAGGTCATGTCGAAGTATCTTGTCTGATGCCACCACACCTCTTTGGTTGGTCACACTCGTGAGAATCCAACATTCCATGTATGGGGGTAGTTATAAGAACTGAGATGAACACACAGTAAGTTAAGTAGCGCGGCGAAGATTGAGACAACCAACATTAACGTCTCCTACCGAGTCCCGTCCACAGGTAATTAGGATCGTACTGGTTGGTTCCGCGAAGGTTGGCAGGTTCCGGAGATGACACGAAGCTTCGGATCTTGTGCGAGGGCCGGTGGTTGCGCAGGGCATGAAGATACGCTGCGGTAGCTCGGGGTCTCATAGTTCGATCTTGCTCTGAAACACAAATTTCACTTGTTTTTATACGTGTCCTCTGTGTTAATTGTTTCTTTTACATGTCCCTATCCATGTGCCCTATCATTCTTTATCAATTTCCTTTCGCGCCATTTTGGTTTCCATTTTGAGGAAGTTGTGTTGTGTGTTTCACACTCCCTCTCGATGAGTTTCGATAAAATAAAACCTAGGTCAGGGGATTTAGGGGTAATGATTGATTTTCTTCAAGAGGCAGCCATTTTCTCTTTGTCTAGTGGCAGCCATGTAAAGATTAAACGGTGTTCCTATTTCCATTGTAAAAGCCATATTGGGTTTTTTACGTTTTATGTGTTTATATCCCTCTTTACTGTACCTTCTGCCATCTAGAACAAAATGTACCCTGAAAAGTGAAAAGAGGATTTCCTTAAAGAGATATTTGTTATTTTATGTGATATAGTAAATTAATTAATGTTTGTATTTATTTAGCTAAATTAATATTCTTACAAGTAACAACTGAAACTTTGTCCTCATAAATGCTTTGCTGGCTGCTTTTAAGAAAATGAAGGAAAAAATAAAAGAGATAAATTTCAAATTATTATTTAATTAACTCAAGTAATTTTATTTCCACATTGAATGGCTAGCAGGTAAAATCACAAGATAATATAGAGAAGCGTAAAGCTTTTCCCCGCCAATATTAGTGAATTAGTCTACTTGGATTCAATTACTTTGATCATACATGAGGAATTCTATTTAGTTTTGTTCTCGGTGTGAGGTTGACACATTTTCTTCCAACACGCGCGAGAGAAATAATCTCATCAAGCACATATCCCGGTCACAAAAGATATTCAAATATTAAATTAGAACTACCGTGTGTGAGAACTTTATTCCTGGGCTGCTGAAACAATTCATTTTGTAAAAACCTTACATGCCCATGTTAAAATCTACCTTTGTCGATATTACATCTAAGGACATGTGTGAATCTGCAAATTTAATAATCGTATTAAGTCTATGGCATTAGTTACTGTTAAAGCATGATGATTTTTTTTATCTTTCACTTTAGACAACAAACAATGTTCTACACTTCCTTGCATGGAAGACATCTTTACCTTATTTGTTTAATCTTATATCCTCCCTTTAACTCACCTCTTCTCCACTTTTCTCTATCCATCAGCTACACCTTTCATCTTTCGCTCCCTTCTTCCCCCTAGAGATCTAATTATCCACCGACATGTTCACCTTTACCTGCTGAAATTCTACTCGGACATAGTAACTATCATTTTACTTTCCTCCACTTTCAATAATGGGCTATACTTTTAAACAATTTCTCTTGTTTCTAATACAATAGATATGAGTTTAATATCACTTTAAAGAAACTTGTTCGAAAGTAAATATTTTATACGACCATTAAAACTTCCAAAAGCTTTCTTTGATATCGTTAACCATCTTGTTATATTGATTTTTTTTTTAAATAGATTTAAAACTAAGAAGATGGTATAAGATGTTTCTGATTATATATTTAAATAAAATATAGTATGACACAATCATACACATTTTCTTGCACAATCTATTTTAGTTTATATTACAGTTTAGAAAACAATTTTCAAAATTGGATTGTCAGTAAACATCTCTTAAAAATGTGTTTTCCTGAAAAAAGTTTACAGTGTAATTTAATGTGTAGAAAATTCCCCAGGTTTTGAACAAAATATTAAGGCAATTTTAAAAATCATACATCAGTAAACTAACTTAAATTTTATATCTTGAACTAAAATGACCATTTATTCTCAAGTTTGAATGAAATTCACCGAATCGTTTTGTGTGCAGCCCCAGGTAAAACTCACTTTATTTTTGGGATTTGATGCCGCATTAAAATATGGGAATAAAGACAATTAGATTGAAAGTTGTATGAATATTTATGATTGGCAAGTATTTTTTTTCTTGTGGGGCTCTAGATGGACATGGACCTTAATTTTATTTACATAAGGAAATAAGTATTTAATTTGTTTAAATGTGTGTTTAGGGCCGGTTTTATTTGGGACACCCTGCATTATTTTATAAAGTCTCTCCCTCAAGAAAACATCAACCACTTCTTGAGTATTTACCCTGGTTAGTAGGAAACTCAAAATTGCTCCATCTCTTTGCTTATTGAAGCAAGAGCAATTTCCTGTACTTTAATGACTGGGAAACCATTCTCTTAAGTTTTAAGTTGGAGTATGAACATAAAGGCTTCATACAATAGGGTCCAAACAAATTCTATATGTTGATTATTTATTTAAAAATACAAGGCTGAAACAAATTAGCGTAAGAATGTGTTCTAAAATTATATAGCTGCCTACTTTTTAATAAATCACGCTGAAATATTTTGAGCTGCAGGCAGAACAAGTAGATTCACAAGCATGATAATATGTTTGCTAATAATCACTAGGGGTGTTCCAAAAGTACTGCATTTTTTTTCCCCTCTCCAAAAAGCTAGAAGTGGGACACAAAGACAAATGATGTCAGGCGATTGTTTAAACCTTCTCACCAACATCTTGCAAGTTTCACCACTGTATACCAGATAGCGGGTCTAAAGTAGTACGTCAAAATAGAGGCGGACATTGACATGCAGAATCCCTTTGGTTTGGGGGGGATGAGCCCCTCGAAAATACTTTTTTTGGGGTCAATTTCACCCCTTTTACAAATTTTGCTCCACCGCCACTGTTTATGCCAATTAATAACTCTATTACTAATTCTTCAACACTTCAAACCATTTCATTGTACCTAAACTACTTGAAATATATACCACATAAATCACATTTGTCGAGCCACGGGAGGGATTCTAGAATTCGTTTGGAGGCATTACTTTCATAACGACCCTTGTATATTTAACAATGCGGTATGCAGTAAATTGAAATGATTCAGAAATAAATATGTTTTGCTGTGATTAATACAACTAAATCATATTTGGAAACATCCCAAATTAATGGTTTAACACCATGATTCTGTTCAAAAGCTGTGACATTAAGTAACAATAAAAAAAAAACAATGTTGCTATAAAATAGTATTTAATTGCATTCATGTATTCACATGCACATTTATGTTTCATTACAGTCCTCTTTTACGAGGCCAAAATTGATGAATACACTTCATTGAACGTTGTTCTTATCAAGGATGGCTTTGATCGAGCTTTGGGGGGAAGAGGGGCTCTGTCTGCCAATTCTTGGAGGGCTTCTTACATCGAGTACCCTCCTACCTCTCCCCTCATCTTCCCCAACAATGAAACCCAACCATTAGGACCAAAAAGGGAAAAGGGAGCGGATACAACTGGTTAGAGCAACTAACTCCCACCACCTTTATATTAAACTTCCTATACCGTAATAAGTCCACCCCTAGTTAGAACTTTGCATTTGTCTCCTATTCATCAATAAAAGTACTGGTGTGATTAGTAGAGAGCATTGCTGGGGGAGTTTAGGAGAAAGTTGGGAGAATACTAGAAGTAAACACCCCCCTCGAAGAATTTACATAACAAGGCCTTCACCCCCCCTCCCCGCAACACAATTTCGATGAAAGAAACTATTGATAAGAACACCTCTCATTGGGCAGCATTGCCGGGGAGTTGAGGAGAAGGGTAGAAGGGTATTTGAAGTAAACAATCCTCGAAATATTTACAAACCGATCTTAACACCCCCACCCTCGCCCCTGGCTTGGTGAAAGCAATCCACGATAAAAACATTCAATGAAGTTGTGAGTCTTCGTCTAAAACATATTGGCATCTAAAAGCATACAAAGTAAAGAGCAGACTGTTTCTTATAACGTTTATTTGCTGATGCAATACACTCTCATGCAAAAATAAAGTAATTTAAAAATATAACGCGGCACATTTTTTTAAACTATAAATTACAAGCAAAAGCTTACGATAAATTGCCGGGATTAAGTATTACATGTTATTAACTAGTTAAGTACAGTCATATTCATAAAAAATGTCAGCACAATGCTTATTTATAGTAACATTGGTCAATTTTTTAATGAATGGTTAAGTACAAACAATTTAGGGTGATTGTAAATTTCTACTTCTATAGACTACAAAGATTTGGACAAACACAAGAATAGTTGGCGTCACAAAAAAAAAGTTACTATGCCTGAGTACAAAGCTTATAAGACAAAAAAAAGTTACTACGCCTAAGTACAAAGCTTATAAGACAAAAAAAGTTACTACGCCTAAGTAAAAAGCTTATAAGACAAAAAAAATTTACTATGCCTGAGTANTCATCACGTCACGTTACCTGTTTGGGTTGGACTCATATTTATTATTTATGCTAATTTTATGTGGATGGAGAAGGAATAATTTAGATTAAATTTACCCACATTTGTATGGAGGGAGAGTGGGAAACTATTTATAAATAAAATGCACCATCATTACACCCGGCCGAGATACAAACTCTAATCTACTTGTCGGTGACTCAGACTTTTTTGAGAGTGATGCCTTAGACCATTCAACCACCAAAGCAGATACTTGTTTTTTCTTTACTAAAAAATATCAAGATATATATCAAATCAATATTCTGTATAGCTGGAAGCAGTACAGCCATTTATTATCAGTCATTTTGAGTCTGTTTTTAAGATCTTCAAGTGTATTTCGAGAGTAGCTAAGGCTGTTTGTTAATCATATGATTACTGAGGGTGAGAATAATACTCGACAAAGAGATTGAAAACAAGAGAGAATACTGCTCACCCACTCACATTTCTGCTCATTGAGATAATCAATTTAGCTCTACATCTTTGCCAAAGTGACTGTCTTGTATAGGGAGGGATACATCCTAGATTATAAGGGTGGCTGAAAGGAGGTTTAAGAGAACACCATCTTAACATATTAAATATAAATTAAATATTACATTTTGTACATTGATTGCTTCTAAAATGCTAGTTGGCGTCTTATTACCCATTTGGGCTATACGCCTATGTACTAATTACACTAATGTGTTAGAGATGAGTAAGGTTGAATTTAGAGAAAGTTTACCCACATTTATGTGGCAGAAGAGTGGAAAATAATTTTGGGAAAACTATCCTAAATACACCTGACCGAGATTCGAACCCTGAACTCCCCGCTATCGGCAGTCCAGTCTATTGTGGCCACGTGGCCACTGAAGCGGGTTTCTAAAATCTACTGTATGTTTCATTGGCAAGGGTAATATTGAGCACCTGATTAATGCCGTGATTTATTTTTAGTAAGATTAAATATCTTAACTTATTATATCATTAATATTAAATAAGCGGTGAAATAGGATAGTAAAACCCGGCCATACTATTGCAAGTCAGATCAGGTAAAAAAAAGACAGGGTATTTTAAAATTTGAAAGTGAAGTGATTGATTTAATGATATCGTGTTTTTATCTAGTTTTTGAAAATTAACAAGTCGATAACATAACTGTAACTATATAGTAAGAAGTCTAGTTGAAAATATTGACCAGCAATTGGAGGTTCCGACTGACCTTACTGTCGGTGAATATCATCCAGAGGGATGAGGAGGTACATAATCTATATTTAGGTAAGTGCATTTGCATTAGCGTGTGTGTGGAAGGGGAGCTGTAAAAACCACAGTGATAAAACAGATGTTGGAAGCTACCCCCTAATTCACCAGAACGAGATTTGAACCCCGTCACAGACTTTCCACTTACTTGTGAGTCTGACGCCTTAGACTGTGGTTCCAATAACTAGCCTTAGGGGTCATCCGTGAACAATGTAATGCTGTTGGGTGAGTGGTGGGGAGGGGTGAGGAGAGGAGCTCTAATTTCTACATGGTTGGAGGGGGAGAGAGAGTTAAGGGGAGCTTTGTCACTTACCCCACACTCACACCATATATGAGCTATACATCTCTAATTTAAGGTGGTATGGAAAAAGAACGCAAGCCAAGGCCAGTATTTTGTCAGTTTTTATAACAATAAAAGTCATGTGTTTAACACAATAAATAAAATGTAGTTTTAGGTAGTTCAATTTTCTACGCATAATAATATCAACAGTTCTTGAATACTTGCCTTGGACATATTGGTATTTGATGATAACTTTTCCCCCTTCATTTAAAAAAGTTTCTGTCAAAATTCCGTTTTCCCCATGACAGATATTCAAGAACTATTGATATTATTATGTGTAACAAATTTAACCATAAACATACTGAAGAAATAACCTATTTATTTTGGCCGATTTTTTTTTTTCCTCTATGAAGACTACAAAGATCCTAGCCTTCTTTCGCGATCCTTTCCAGACTACCTTAAGGGTAATGTATATACTACCAAATTATATTTGTAGACATAGTTTAAAAGTTGAAATTTTCCACTCCGAAAAGTCCAAAAGTTACACATATTTTGGTTGAATGCCCGAGAAACGAAACAGAGCTGTTATAGGAGCATAGAGTGAATATTTTGGTATCAAATGATATAATTTTATAAAGGGGGGCTTTTAATCTAAGTTTTTTTTAGCACAGCGTCTTAATACCTATACAGATTATACGCATATTTACTAATTACGCTACCTAGCTGGGTATGAGGAAGACTTAATTTAGAGGAAGTGTATCTGCATTTGCGTGGAGGGAAAGGGAAAAATCATTTTGGAAAAACCACCTTCAGTACATACAACCAAGATTAGAACCCCAATCTTCCCATCATCGGCAGTACATAGTCTATTTCGAGAGTGACGCCATAGAGTCTTAGACCATGCGGCCACATAAGCAGGTTCACAACACACATTGTATTCGTATTTGTACTTCCCTACTCCCCTGTTTGTTCTCCTACGGACGGGAAGTTCCACCCAATGATATTATAAACCTATATGGTACCTGGCGTTCATGAANGAGACATGGGAATTCTTTTTTGTGTCCTAGAAATTGTCTTATAGCCTTTGTACCCATGTCTACAACCCTTCACATGGAATCATTCATGTTAGTATAATCGTGGGCTCACCCGAACTTCTACGAGGCCAAGAGGCGCGGCCAATCACCATAGATTTCGGTCTTCGCGCTTTCAAAATTCTTGCTTCATGTCTGCCTTTACACCCTTCAGAAAAGTGTCAAAACATTTGAGGTTTTTTCCTTTCTTTCGGGAATACAGTATTTTTTTATTCAAAATATTAAAAAATACACTCATGCTAATTTTGTTACATTGAATAAAATTCGATTTTTCTTTTCACAATTTTGAAAAACTTCAAATAACTAAGTACACTGAGGAGGATTGTACATTTACTAGCTAATTTATTTTCATAAAACTATCAAAAGAATATTTGTTAGAATTTTTGTTGTATGCTTTAGAACCAGTGCTGATTAAGAGCAACTTAAATTATATATTCTAAGGGGACAGGATGAGGAACACTTTTGGACCTGTACAAACCTAAAGAGAGGGTAAAATACCCCAATATCAAAATTTATCTTCAATGTAAATGGGGCCAAGTTCAAAACCAGACTTCACAAGTCAGGAGTTAAAACCCCTAACCTAATCCTACCCCTTGGTTATGTGCAATTATTTTCCATGCATTAAACATACCTACAATGGGGCACTATGCATTTAAATTAGTTAAAATAATTTAAATATTTGGTATCATTTATATATATTATCTCATTTTAAAATATTAGGCTTTTTTATATTCTTGAAACACTCTTATTTTTAATGGATTATTGTAATAATTCAATTAATAAAACATAACAGTTCATATTAGTATTAAGAGGGCCAGTGTTTTTCGTAATTTTTGTTGGTTTGTTGCAATCAGAAACAACAAAACACTTTTATTTACTCAGTTTAATTACAAATAACATGATAAAGCAAAACATTTGTCGTAATAGTTTCAAAATCTCTATATACCATAACATCCATAATAATACATTTCGCCTTAGCTCATTCGGTAGCATGTCAGTCTATTGAACTTAGGGTCACGGGATTGATTCCCGGTATAATCGAAAAATGTATCATTAGTGAAATTAGATCTTTCACAGTGACGAATTAATGGCCGGAATGGCTGGACGTTGTTTTTGTTCTAGTCTTAAGTTAGTTTACAAGTCTTGTGCTGATATAATCAATCGGTTCAGAAAGTGTACATTGAATACCTCAAGTAAAATAGATGAATAATTATTGACCCTTCGAAAAGAACACACAGTAAATAAGCGATTAATTAATTTAAACTTAGTTTTATTAGAGTTATAAAACTATTATGACACCTGAACCAATTTATATCCACAGACAAAAATATCAATTTTAATAACGCAAATAATTTGGTGAGAGAAAACACAATAATTTGTATTAATTAATTTTAAATAATGATTTTTATGTTCATATACTAGCTATAAACAAATTATAACTATTTATCCTGAATACTTAGACTTAACTTAGGGTAGATTATTAAATTTTGTAGCTTTCTAATCGCAATGACAGATTAAGTACTAATGAATAATATAGCATGGGACAGAAATAATAAATAGCCACGAACTTATGTTTGTATACAAGACTTTCGCCTTAATTTAGATACATTTTTTATACATTGTATATTTTTACAGCCTTTTGGTTTGATAATAGAGGCATAGTCATTCTTTATCAAAGTAGCTCAATGACTTATTATTCTAGTGTTAATTTTTTTATAATCTTCAGAATCCCTTTCCTGAGTAGCTAATAATTATCTTAGCAGTTAGCTAAACCAAATGAAAGAACTATAATTAACTGAAGAATAACTACTTTAGACTTTTTTTGATATCGTTTTGTGTTTCCTCACAAAATTTAGGTAACCCTAAAAACCCTTTAAAATATTGTATCCCAATCCTAACCTTTCAAGTCAACTTTATGACGAGAGCCAACAATTTTTAAAAAGTGTTGCTTCATTTTTTTTAACGTCAACCATTATTTATAAAATGTTATTTTATTAGAACCTGGGGAAGCTTAGTATTGGTATTATGGGGTAATCTATACGGAAATTGACTTTGGAAAGGGGGATGAGGGTACGTGGGGAGCATAATCACTATCAAAGATATTATTTCTGTGCTTTTTTTTTTTTTCCAATCGGGAATTTTTACTGTGCGTGACGATACAGGTAGCTTTTGAACTTCAAGTCATGGGATTTGGCTTAAAATTAAGCATATCATGCTTTCGACCCATTTTCAGTGCTCTACATTGTAAGTTATATATATATAAAAAATTTCAGCCCCATACATTAATAACCTTATTTAACAATGGTGAGCAAAAAGAATAACATGGCAAGTATTTAATATCTCACTTAAACTCCATTTAATTAAGAGCACAGGCTTAAATTAAGTTTTTAGTATTGACTTAAAAACGATTTTGATTAAAATTCGTATCTAGGGGTTGATTAAGATTATAAATAAAATGGCTATTTTCATTTTCCCATGAAAATGACTTTTAGGGTGTTTTACATAAGTGGAAATTTCCATATCTTCGCAACCATTTGAGATACTAACTAACTTATCATTGAAAAATTGTAGCACTAATAAAAACAAAAAACTTATATTTGAAATATATTTTATAAAACCAATCGTTTCTGAGATATTGGCAATATGTTCTTTTTCCTTTAACCTTTTAGGGGAAATTTTTGCACAGCAATGATCTATCTCTATCATTTTAGACTCAATAGTCAATATTTACCTTTTTTATTGGTCAATATTTATAAATGAGGAATTCAATAGCAATGCGATGACCTGAAGATGTGCAACCCCTAATAAAATTTCGAAAATTTTAACTGAAAGTAGAAATTTTAATACAAAATGTTGACCCTTGTGTACCCAATATCAATAATTTTTTATTGGTACAAACATACAAATGAGGTCTTTAATTCTTATGAAATTTAAAATCGGGAGTCAAGAAATATTTTACGTAAGTATAGCTCAATTTGTGCTCGGGTTTGCTAACAGTTATATAGTGAAATGTTATCAATATTATTAGTGTTATTTTATAGGTATTGATAATAAATATCAAAAGTCACCACTGAAGGTAACGTCACCCGACGTAAGCTGAAAGTAGATCTAGTAACTTTTCCAGCTGTCAGATGCCTTTCTATGAAAATTGGGTTGCAGAAACCACGTTGATATTTTTCAAAAAGCAGTACGCGACTGCGTCTGTTTCATTTTGTTTCTTTTAGTCTACCAGCGCATGATCAAGAGCTCAATGACTAACGCTTGTATAAAGGTATGCTAGTGAAGGAGTGCTCTTACCGACTGTGGCGACGGCTCGCCCTAGCAGCGCTTCCTTCTCCTCCGCGGGCAAAGACTCCAGACTCTCCAGGTTACTGCGCAGGTTCTCGAAGAAATGCTGCATGTTGCTCAGTACGCCTGCAATCACAACATTGTCTTGCTGGTTCGTTCATAGAGTGCGTTACTGGCCGCAGGATCTGCGCTGTTGGCTAGTCATTTGGGGAAAAATTGCCTTTTTTTAAGGTGAAAGTGTAGAGGGCGCGAGAACAGGTCAGAGTTTTTGTAGTTTTTACTATCAAAACATTTTGTTGTTCAACATAAATCTAAATTTTTTTCAATAAAAACAAATAGTTTAATTTTCTTCACATAGTGATATCGACAGTTCTTGAATATCTGTCAAGGGCGTCCTGGAATCTAATGACAACTTTTTTTTATAAATTTAAAAAGTTTTTCATCGAATGCCACTATGATCATGACAGATATTCAAGAACTATTATTATCAACATGTGATGAAAATTAAACTCTATGTTTCTATTGGTATTAGAGCAATACTTTTTTATTATGACCAAAAAGATGTGTTGCTATAATAACAGCAAAACACCTTTTCTCGTGTCGCCTACACTTCTATATTTATCTTTAAGGTGAGATGGAAGGGGGGAAACGAGTAAAAGAGTCGGTGCTTTTGCCGTTTTTATAGGCCGCATTACACGTAGCAGGTTGCAGCGCTGCTTTCTGACATCGTTTTGCAGCGCTGTGAGCTGACAAATCTGGGTTACCTATTACACACAAGCTGCATTCTGATGAATGATCATCTTGCCGCTCAGTGGAGGGGGAGTTATTTTATCGTCCGCACTTGGTTTTGCTGGTTCAGTTTGTGCTAAGATGTCTCGTCAACAACAAGAAGATGAAGAGCTTATTATATTGTACGGGTACTACCAAAAATTGAAATATCGTAGTGTTGTAAAACGCAGAAAGAAACGTGTGTGGAGTCGAAATTTAGTGTTAAAACGGAACACTTGACGATTTTACCTGAATTAGATGTTGATGACTTCCAAAATTACCTACGTATGAATGAAGACACCTACAAGCATCTTTTGTCCATAGTCTCTCAGTGGTTAACCAAGCAAGCATGTTGGAAGCGTAGAAAGCGATTACACGGCGCAGAAAGCAGTCGTCCGATCAGCAAATATCAAACTCGTTTGATATTTGCGCTGCCAGCTTTCTGATACGCGCACCGATCATTTAGGTATATTACATGATCATCTTGCAGCGCTGCAAAACGACGTTAGAAAGCAGCGCTGCAACCTGCTACGTGTAATGCGGCCTTTAGACAAGAATTCTTTATTTGGCCAAAATTAACTGCAAAATTACTGCAGTAATTAAATCAAGTCTAACGTTCTTTATATAGTTACCATAACAGTTTTTAAATGTTTCTCATTCACATCGTGGTTTCATTTGTAATTTGTTGATAAGAT